>JAYESA010000005.1:18414754-19014754 GCA_036927795.1 Iris macrosiphon | reverse complement strand
CTAACAGTCTCGACACACGGAAGATAACTCAACAGACCCGACCCTAAGGTCGTCCCAGTCTCTGGTCATGATGTCGGTATCAGGATACAGGAATCTGGCACGATCACAGTGTATGAGTGTGTCCTGGGGTATCGATAAACTCAGGTACGCATATCGAGAAACTACGAATCATCCAACAATCTTCCTAAGACGTTACGACGTACGTCTTCACCCGGTTATGAACCAGACGCGAAGTATCGAACGTCAACATAAGTACGTGCACAAAGTACATAATGAAACAATGAATATCTGTAGACTGAAAATACAAGGTGGCAAGGTACACTTGCCTGCGTCCGGTTGCTGGTGACGGAGACCCGGTACCACGTCCAAGTCCATCAGGTCCCGTAGTACCTTAATGGTCAATTCTACGTGAAGACAACTTCTTCACTACAGTCACAAGTAGATTTTTATCCCTGGAATCACTCACTGTTGTATATTAAATTCATCTGTAAGGACTTCTTTTAAACTTTTCAGCAACTGATAATAGAAGCTCAATATACTTTTTTCTTCCCTCTGCCTTAGAATCCAAGATATCGGGGAGAAAAGCTACAAAACATATGGCAGCTGAAGCACACTTCTCTTCCATCACATCTGGTCCAGTCAACTCAGATACTTCAGGTGGAGCAACATTGGATTCCAGCTGCTCAAGCGCAAAGGATTCAATTATTGAAGCAGCCCGTGCCCCCTCATATGAAAATTGACCATCTTTGTCAGCACCAAATACCAAAATAGTAGGAAATCCTTGTACACTGTACCTGCTCATCAAAGATTTTTCAGCATCGAAATCTACATGGCCCCGGTTCACTTTCCCCTTCAAGTTATTTGAAGCTCTCTTCCATTCTGGTGCCAGCTTTTTTTTGCAATGTCCACACCAAGGTGCAAAGAACTCCACAATCCAGAGTTCTTTACTTTTCAAGACCAGTTCGTCAAAGTTGAGAGATGTCAGTTCTATTGAAGCACTTATTTCAGTTTTTTGGCTTGAACCTCCAGCTGCTTTGCCATTTAAATATTCCTTAAGAAGAGCCTTGATCTGGGCGAGGGACTTGTGAGCGTCAGCGTCGAGAGCGGCGATGGTGGCGATCCCTTTGAGGACCGCGACAGCGCACTCCCAAGTTGGGGTCAGCGCCTTGTAGTGGCCACACCACGGAGCGAAGAACTCCACCAGCACCACGCCATTCGAGTTCAGGACCTTGGATTTGAAGTTGGAGGGGTTCAGCTGAAGCACGGGGGATGAGGCGGAGTAGAGAGCGAGGGCGGGAGATCCGATCGTTGTGAAGGTGAAGATGGCAGCGGGCCGGAGCTCGCCGGGGCTCGAGGCCTGGGTGCGGGTGGCGCAGCAGCCCGATGGCCGGTGGGGATCTCGGCTGGGGGTTGGCCTGAGAGGAGCCTTGCCCGGATCAACAAAGTGAAGGGGGAGAAGAAGGGAAGAAGGAGAAGAAGAAGGGAAGAAGGAGAATAATAAAAGGAGAATTTGCATAAGGCTGTGAGTGCATGGAGGAAGGAGAGAGAGAGGAGTTTTCCCTTGGGATTAGGGCCGGTTGATTTTTGTGTTGAGGGTGGGGTGAGGAGTTACTTTATAGGGGTTGGTGAAAGGGGATGGATGGTTGTGATCAACCTATTCAAAATGGATGGTTGTGATTGATCATGAAGAGGAGAGGGTTTTCTTCATGAGGGGTGAATGCATGGGTGTGAATGTAACCTCATTTTGGGACCTCTCATTTGTTCATGGCCAATAGGGTGGTGCCACACAATTCAATAATTGCAACTTAGCCCCGTAAATTCGAGAAATTGCATGGACACATAAAATGACACAAAAATTGCGGAGAAAAATATGTTTAGCAATTTTTATGGTGAGAGGGTGTTGTGCGTTAGGCACGGGTCTAATTAGAAAGGCATTGGGATTAATTTAGGATTAAAATTGGGATTTACAAAGTTGGTATCCCCGATTTAAATAGAAATAAAGTATCCCGCGAATTTAATTTAATTGGGGCACTTGGAGTCAAAATTCTGAAATGACGCAAAGGCCAAAAATGGTGGGGGCTTGGAGTCAGTCTTGGACCCTTTAGTTTGTCCGGCTCAACGGGTTAAGTTGGTATCCCAAAATTTAGGATAACGACACAGGTGTCCGACACGGAATTAAATATGTGTTACGATTTCGGAATGTTGCGCAATTAATTTAGAGCACACAAAAATTAATTTTAAAAGACGGAAAAGTCCAATGCCTAATTTGGCGGGTCAGGTCAAAAGTACAATAATTGAACGAAATTTATGGGCTGATATTGGGCTCCGAAAAATCAGAAAATGATAGGGTGCGCCAAGGGTTTTAATTAATTAAGTTAAATACCAGATAAATTATCTCTACTCTAAACCTCGACATCTGCTATCAAAATTTTTCCAAATCCACTCTAAATATCTACAGAATAAATTGAGGGGGTTTACAGTTGTTATGGCAATTAAACTCTTTATTTCCTGTTTATGAGAATATTTGTAACAGACTTAATATCAGGTTGTTCCCCGATTTTATTTACTTTTGACTGGATGTTGTTTAATACTTTCTGTTGATAATTCTGTGTTTATTCTGTGGATGAGATTAGTAAACCCTGATCATTGTAATACAGCTTAAGTATGCCCCGATGGATTCATTAAATTGGGTTTGTCCATCGGTGTGTGCTGCTGGCCATTGCCACGTGGCTAGTCCCTCGATATTTTGGGACTGGAGCGTGACACTGTCATATCCCTGATATCCATTTTAACCTGGTGTCGGTTGGAAGGTTGGACGACCAGGGTTTCTTCAATCTCTTCGGGAACAGTCAGTGTAAGTTTTCCAAAGGTTCCATGGTGATTGACAGAGGAAGCAAGAGGTCCGGACTCTACTATATGGAAGGGAGTGCACATGGGTCACATGAGGTGAACGCAACTACTGATGCGTCTACTGAAGGTAAAATTCATTGGTGGTGCTTCTTATTTTGTAATTTTTATTGATGATTGTTCCAGTAAGGTATGGGTCTATGGCTTAAAGACCAAGGATCAGGTGATGTCCACTTTCAAGGAGTTTTAGGCCTTCGTTGAAAGGAAGACGAGCAAGAAGTTACTATGTGTTCGGTCAGACAATGGCGACGAATATATCGGTCCTTTTGATGCATACTGCAGAGAGAAAGGGATACGACATCAGAAGACTCCGCCAAAGACACCTCAGTTAAATGGTGTAGCAGGTGAACATGACGCTGATGGAGAGGGTACGTTGTTTGTTGTCAGAAGGAAACTTGTCAGACAGCTATTAGGGTAAGACTCTTTACACAGCTGCTTATATTATTAATTTATCTCTTAGTTCTCCTTCGCAGGGTGATGTGCCTGACAAAGTATGGTACGGCAAATAGCAGTTATACAATCACTTGTGAGTGTTTGTTTACAAGGCCTTCGTGCATGTACCAAAAGACGAGAGATCCAAACTTGAGCCAAAGACGAGACGGTGTTGTTTGCCATTTAAATCAAAAAGAAGAACTAAGATGACCTAATTTTGATCAACAAACTTGAGAGTATAGAGTAGAGTCCTAAGAGACAATATAAGTACAAATTTATTTTGATCTGGGGGGTGACGATGGAGGGTTAGGAGTGTAAAAACCCTCTTTACTCCGTGGATGATCCGGACGCAGAAACTTCTCTCCTTGGTTCTAGTATGAATCCGCAGATAGCCCGCCTCTCATACAGGGGTAGTACCCTGCTTTTTATAGTCTTATTAGGGGTGCCGCATATCCTCATGCTTGGTTGCCGCATGGGGCTCCTTCAGTTGGATGTGGCTGTAACGGTAGCCACATGGTGTGGGCAGGCCGCCACGTGGGCTCGGTTAGGATGTTTGAAGAGATCTCGGGACTGTTGTGCGCATAACTAGGTTAATTGGACACTCAGTCTCCCCTAACTGTGCGAGAAATTATCCTCGGTTGTAACAAAAAATCTTGTGAGACGATAGCCACATACTATTGTAGTCACATAGAAGCTCTCGTTGGTCTTAGTCGGAATGACCCTCTGACCTTATGTGGAGGAGGCTGTACGGGTTTTGAAGCCGCATGCCTCCTCTTGTTTGGCCTTGGTCAGGTGGACACTCTGGCCGCATGATGTCGAAGCCGCATGGGTCTTTGAAGCTGCATACTTAGGACACCTGGCATGCCCCGTCTGTCCGGTCAATTAATGCATTGACGTGACTTATTGTCGTTTCCTAAGTCATCGTCTACACAAATTCCAAAATATCTCAGGACGACGGGTGGGGTGTCGAAACCTCTCACAGACATCGAAGTCTGTGTCAGGGGATTTTATGCTACCGTCCTGCTCTGTGGTCGTTTGGGCCGCATATGTGAACTGTGTGGAGTCGAAGATGCATGTAGTCAAAAATTGCATGGAGCTAGAGACGCATGGGACGCATAGAATCTGGGACGCATTAGGCCAGAGACGCATGAAGTCTGGGATGCATTGGACCAGAGACGCATGGATATTTTATTATTTTTTGCTTTCGTAGTATTTGATCAGCTATACACTACCAAAAGTAATTATGATGCAGCTGTCAGCACGGATTCCAATCAGTGATACAAGATTCGAGGTGGTTAGAATGACTGTCTGTTTTTTTATAGTCATAAATGCTCTTATGTGACTGTAGGGACGATGTGTCACATGACGGTATGCGTCTCAGCCTGTCCGAGGGCGTCATGCGTCCACTGCTGTTATGCTCCTACCGCAGTTATATGTACCTTACTTATTTGTTGACTGTAAACTGGAGGGCATGGAGGGATTTTCATGCTTCTACAAGACCCCCTTCAAAGTTTTCAGATTTGGCTAAGTTTGAAATACTTTGAATAAGAAGCATGAATCCGGCATGCATTAACTGTCTGTTTTTGTCATGTTGACGCATATAGAGGTTGTCGCATGGGGGGCTCTATCATGCTGTCAGATCTGCATTAAATAGCTAGATTTGATTCTATCTTTGAGTCGGCCCATTGGGATCCTGGGCCATCTGATAACACGGAGCCCGAGGCATCGGATGACGGCGGATCAAAGAAATCAATCGCCTCTCTTATCCTAGTCTGCCACGTGGGCGGGGGCGTCACATTCTTTGAGGCCTCCCTATTTATAAAAGGAGGGATATTCAGAGAGAGAAGGGCTCTTATTTTTTCTTCTATTCTCTATTTATGTCGTCGTTGGTTATGTTCCTCTCATGTCGATCATCATGTCTTCCCGAGTTCCTTCGTCCTCCGTCGCTGCCAAGTGTAAGGGCCCTGTGTCTGAGGGCATTGCGCCCAGGAAGAAGGGTATGGGAAAGGGAAAGGCTACTGCAGACGAGGTTCGCCCCCTAAAGTTTCCTTCAGACGTTCAAGGACCCATCATAGATAATGACTCTCTTATGGGTGGAGATATACAAGAACACAGAGACAATTTGTACGGTTTGTGTAAAACCCCTAATTCTAAAAACCGTATTTTTCCTTTTAATTAATTAATAATTGAATTATAGTATTTGAGCTAAATAAAGGAAATAGATTTTATCTAATTTTTATTTTAGGTGTTTGTGCATTTAGGGGATTGGTGGAGCCATTATAAATTTTTTTCCTAATTTATTCCATGTAGGGGACCCTGTGGGCAGTTGACAGCTTAATGGTATGCACAAATATAATTTCTAGAAGCTTATATATATATATATATATATATATATATATATATATATATATATATATATATATATATATATATATATATATATGATTTATTAAATAGAGATTAGAAAAGAAAGGAATAAGAAATAAAGGAAAAGAGAAAGAAATAGAAAATAAAGGTTAATGAACCCTAACTAAATCATATACCAAGTATACCCCCCATTATGTCTTAAACCCGCTATAAATGAAAACAACAGCAGCGGCAGCATGCGGAATCCACCCCCCCCCCGCGCGTGCAGTTGACTCCCCCATCTCGCGATCTCTCTCTCCCCCTCCATATATGATACTCTATTCCCCAAACCCTAACCCTAATCCTCCCTCACCCCACCCCTCGACGCCGCCTCCAGCCGCTGCGCCGCCCGCCGGAGACACGCCGACGCCACGATCGCACAACCACGACTCCGCGCGAGCGAGACAAAATTTGATCGAACAGCGTACCTGTGTTCACGCTCGACCAAACTAGACCCCGTCTACACCGGTATGATCCTCAATTAACCCCCTTCAATATCTGTATATTAGTTTATCTCGAACAGCGCACAAACCTAGGTAAAAATTGACTCCAAGTCGATAAAAAATTGTGACATATTAAATCTCAGAAAATCTGTTGCAACCACCCCTGTTCACGGATTCGTATCTCCCACCACAGAGATCCGAATTTAATTTTTCTTGTTGGTATATGAAGACCACTTGACCTATTTTATTTTCGGTCAAATACATTAATTCTTTTATTGCTGTGTGTAGAATTAAATTAGTTGGAAAACCCCGAAAACATACTTTTTCCCAAATTCCAGAAATTGTGATACAGAGCGCGCCCCACCAATCGGGACCGCCCTGTCGTGTACCAAGTGTACCAAAAGGTGCGCGCAGTATACTCGGACATGTGGGATTTCGTAAAAACTGATTTGGATGCGTGTGCGCATCAAAATCAGCCCGTATCCGCAGCAAATTCTCCGTATCACAACTTTAACAAAAGTCCTGCGCATTTAGTGCACGCTCGTCGAAATACGATAAAACTTGTGCCATTGGACTCTTGGTAATGCGCTGGTCCTATAACCCAAGTTTCACGCGATTCCGAGATAGTTGACCAAGTCACCTATTGGCGGGCCACACGGTTGACTTTTTGGGCAAAATTGTGTTCGGCTCACCGGAATCCATATTTGGACATACCGTTGAGTTCGTACTGACATTTAGAGTTGGTTTAACCTATAATTTGTCCTATTTAGAGACCGTTACCTCTGGCATGCTTTTCGGTGCAAAGTGGCCCACATGTGGAACCCGTTTTGACCAAAAATTACCGTTTTGCCCATGTGTCCAAATTGGACGAAAGGAAAGTATTTTTTTTAGCTATTTTGCTTATTTTGGGAACGTTGGTGATGTTTATTTCAGCATCCAGAGATGTTCATTCTGAGGTCGTAGTTTCTGACTCTTGGTGTTTGACATCTGGATATGACACTCTGTAGCTCCCTTGCCAGACAAATATACCTTGCCTTGTTGTACTATTTAATTTCTGTATTATTATTTGTATGTTTATATTATATAACTGTGCGCGTCCTAGAGAGACTTGGGTGCAGTCAACGGAGGCGTTGACGTTAGGACAGTGTCTGACCTAGAGTCTAGTAGACCCAACTAAAGTTGTGGAGTTATTGGTATGACTCCCAGGCCTTGACACATTTCTTACACGTATTATGAGTCTCATGTAGGGCACAGACTTGCGTATATGGTTGGCCAGCTGTACGTGTAGGTCATGCAACGGATAAGGTATAAGTGCTAATAGTGTTGCATGTTAGAAGACTTAGCAGTTATTAGTAGGCGGAGCATAGACTGTCGTGATACGATGGCCCGATCCTTTTTCTTGTTTGGTTGTAAGGTTGGACTATTGTTCTAACGATAGACTATGAGCCAGAGTTACGACGCCGCGGCGTAGTAGCTGAAGCGTGTTGCAGATACAACATGCTTAGATCATTGGGCGGAGAAGACGACTAGTAGGCGTATGGGATACCCACTTCCTCTATGCAGATTTCACACTCGACGGAGTGATATGGACGTTATATACTATGCAGATTCTATATTCTTCGGAGCGATATGGAGCGGTAGGACGTTATTATATACATACGCCCTTGTATTGGGGGCATATGTAGCATATACTAGCCAGTTGTCACGATTGGTAAATTACGTCAGAATATGTCTAGCATACACTTTCCCATACTCTCAAAATTGTCCTCAAGTTGCATTTTACTTAGATGGTTAGGTCACCCTGGAGTTTTTACAGTATTTACTTTATGTCATGCTTTTATGTATCTTATTATGTCCCTCTGAGGACCTGGTCCCTTTCCAAGTGTATTGTTCATGAGTATTTACTGGAACACAGCTCCGGACTGATTGTGTACATTCCGAGGAGTCCTCTTTTTGAGCCTCGTGATTGTTAGAGGTTGTATTTATATTGTATTGGTCTTGTTTATTCTTCATTCTAGTTCGGCAGTTGATTTGTTTCCATCCAACAGTCATCTTTAGATACTTTATTTTGGGATATGGTTATAGATATTGGTTATTCATTATATTTGATTTTCTATGGATGAGATTAGATTATACCCTGTGATTTATGATGGTTTATACCACTGGTAAATTTTTATTCAAATTACAGCGTACATGTGTTATGGTTTCCATATATTGGAGTGCCATATTCATACGGCTGGCATGCTTACGTGTCCTGGTCCTACGTATTTTGGGACTGGGGCGTGACATGTTTTTAGTTGTGGCCCATGCAGGTCAAGAGCATATTGTCTCGGTTACGTTACTGTACCGAGCAAGCCTGCACCTAGGATTAGAGTATAGGATCTCATCCACAATTGACTATGACTCGTATTTCTTCTAACTTATTCTATTTGAATAGTTGTATCCTGCTTGATTCATGTGCTTCCCTAATAGTTTCTTGAGTATAGCCCCTGCTAGAATATAGGAATCCTTGTTGTTAGAATGATAATTAGGGTAACATTTCCTACTGAGAATAAAACTAGAATACTGATATATCACTAAGTTTAGAATATTCAGTAAACCCTAGCATCCCCTTATCTATAGACTGGTTTACCATTATCCCTTGATATAATTATGAATGACTTGAGAGTAGTATGGACACCACTAGAGTTAGTTAGAAAGTTGACCATACTATTTTACCCTTGCATTAAGGAACCAATAGGAATCCAAGGTAGAATATTAGGACCAACCCTAACTTTTATAGTGAGATAGTATTATAGAACTATACATTTAGATTCTTGTCTTGATATTAGCAGACAGTACCCTAGGAAGCCGAGAGGAATGAATATAGTAATTCTTTGATCATACCTTGAACACAGAGATTAGCATATTACCTTCCCCTTAAGGAACCATGACATCATCTAGAGTTCCTCTATTGTAAATTCATATCTTGTTCTTCTGAAAACTTAGCGCTCGCTATAGTTGCGTGACGATTGATTATGTTCTTCTATTCTTCGTCCTACAATTCGCGCCACCTGACACTTCTGATTTTAGACTAGATGAATTCTCTTATGTTAAGGATATGTAGTTTGCTAGGATTATAGTTGTCAATGTTAAACTTTAAAAAGTTGTGCTTGATAGATAGGATTTGATAGTTTTGAGTTGTTCTGGTAGATTGTAACTTGATGATTACCCTTAGTTTTAAATCGCGTAATTCGTATCCATAACCTAATATAGGTATATCCTCTTTTCACTTAAGAACTAGTAGCTCTCCCATTCTTACTATTGACACGTGTTCTATGAGCACTATGATTAAGAATTAAGGTGACCATTACCTATATAATGCAATAGGAGATCCTGATAAATACCAAGATTTTTTCCTCGTGTACCCTAATAAGTGTTTAATTTATTTGCAAGTGCAAGGTTATTTTGTGGAATTCCTTTAAAGATGGTTAAAATCTTAGTTTATTTTTATAAGTTAGGTAGTATGCCTCCCAGCTTGGTATCACATAGTCCTCTTGACCCATTAATGAAGTATAACTGAATGACATTAACCGTATGCTAGCATAAGAAGATATTGTTTGTCCAATTGTAAGAACTTAAAGGCCCATAACCCTATTTTGTCGACTAGCAACTTAGACAAGGTGTTAGTACTACAACTATAGAGACTGTAGAGTCTTATTTCTGTTTTGTTTGTGAACTTGAATTATTTGTACCTTATTTCATCATGATCTAGCGTATTTATATTTTATACTACCTTGACTTATACTGCTATTTTATAGCCTAGTTTTGCAAGCTTATTCTTTTATCGAGCTTGTTCACGATATATGTATTAGTGGATGCATACATTAATACATTTCAGAATCAGTGTATTAAGGTCTAGCTAACCTTAGTGCGCTTGGTTCGCCCTTCGCATAAATACTTTACGTGGATTGAGATATATAGTGTTTAGTAGATGAATGTACTTGCCCTCTAGATATGCTTGAGCATATCGTATCAGTTACATAACTGTACTGATACGAGCATGGGAATAGGAATTACCAAAATCGGATTTTAATCCACAACTGCCATGATAATTCCTATTTGAATTCTTTAAACGCCTTGATCCCCACACTTTTATTCTATTACCTCCCCCTTGAACTCTTTATTATTGTTATTCGTTTTCCCTTATTTCGGAAAGACGAAACCTCGTGCTTGGTATAAGTTTGATATACAGATAGTACTAGATATACCCCATAGACCAACCGTATTACTTGATGATGATTTTTCGAAATTAAGGGCATATCATAGGTAAAATGTTGGTGTTCAAACTTTTGAGGATCGAATAGCATTACTAAATAAATTAAGGAATATTTTTCTTAAAGTGTATAGCCTTATATGATAGATGGGTAAATTCTAAGTTGGGTAGAAGTTGCATTGTTAATTTGAGGTTAAATTCTTTTAGATTGTGATCAAGTAGGATTAGATTGAGAGATTAAGTCATTTTAAATATGGAAAATTTTAGAAGAAGGAGTTAGATGATGAATATTTAATAAATTTTAAAATCTTTATATGGTAGACCAAATATTTATACTTTAAGTACATGATTTAAATTTTGAATATTGAAGGTAAATCATCTATTTGAATCTTGAGGATAAATATATAATTCTAGGTTTGAACAATTGGTGAAGTAGATATAAAATTTTATAATTTATGATTTGAATTAAAAGTTAAAAATTTATTGTTGGATTACCTATTTAAAATATTGAGGATGTGAATTGAATTCAAAAATTTGAAGAATACAAAATTCATAAGTAAAAATAGGAATAATATTGGACTAGAATTATTTTCTGGAGGAGATTATGATAGTTGGAGATCATGATGTAAAATTTATATGCGTATTTAATTATTGAAGATGTTATAGGGATTTAATTAAATTTGGATATTGATAATTTGAAAAAGTACGAAGAGATTACAAATAGGTTGAATTTTGATTGGAATAGTGATTATCTTAACCTTGAAGTGATGGCGATGGATTAGAATATATTTTAAATCTTGGTAGAGATTGTGATTGACTTGCCTTATATACGAATGTGAAGGAATTAACAAATTATGCCTTATTCTAATTTTGAGGAGAAAATTAAATTTAGTTGGATAGATTGTAAACCCTCCCTCACCCAAAATTAGGCCTACTTGGCTTAGATAGAGAGATTAGGGCTAATTAGAATCCAATTAGAAATAGAACACGGCATTTTGTTAATTATACGAGGTTTATATCACTTAGAGCACCTTACCGTTGCTTCGATAATTTGGGCACTACACTAGCCATTGTCTTCCTACAAATTTTACGACCTTGTCCTAGATATGACCGCCTACCATTCTGACCTGGGTATAACTTATAATTATGCTTTCTTGTGCTATATTTTAGTTGCGCAATATTCGTCGCGGATGTTATTATTTAATCCTAAATAATATAACTTTGGATCCTTGTGCGTTCCAATCAAAAGTGGAGACACAATCTTAACCCGTTTCGTGCAACCTAAATTAGGATAATATTTTACTCTGAGCCCTCTATGCCCATGACACTTGTGTCCCACCTAATCTTATCCCCATGTATTTCTAATTAATTCCAGAACACCTTCCGTATTATTTTTAATTCATTTAACCCAATTCCTATCTTTGTCCTATTTTCCAATTCTTAGGGGCTTTTATGCAAAGGTGCATTGAGGTATCCACCCTATTGGATATGGCACATGAAAAAACCTAATTCTTCTCCATATAAATCTTCTCCATGAAATTATGGAATGCGCAACGCGCAACATCGTCCCTCATTTAAATCTAGCCTTGCATTTTAAACAATGCAAATTATAGCCCTACAATCATTCCCATGTCAATTGGAAAATCATGGAGATTAGGATGGAAGAAGGTGCAGAATAAGCTTCAAATCTCTATCTTATACCATCCTTGACCTTCTATCATGGCTTAGTTTTAATTTCGAGGACAAAATTTTTATAAGTTGGGTAGAATGTAAAACCCCTAATTCTAAAAATCGTAATTTTCCTTTTAATTAATTAATAATTGAATTATAGTAATTATGAGCTTAATAGAGGAAATAGATTTTATCTAATTTTTATTTTAGGAGTTTGTGCATTTAGGGGATTTGTGGAGCCATTATAAAATTTTTTCCTAATTTATTCCAAGTAGGGGACCCTGTGGGCAGTTGACAGCTTAATGGTATGCACAAATATAATTTCTAGAAGCCTCTCTCTCTCTCTCTCTCTCTCTCTCTCTCTATATATATATATATATATATATATATATATATATATATATATATATATGATTTATTAAATAGAGATTAGAAAAGAAAGGAATAAGAAATAAAGGAAAAAGAGAAAGAAATAGAAAATCATGGTTAATGAACCCTAACTAAATCCTATACCAAGTGTACCCCCCATTATGTCTTAAACCCGCTATAAATGAAAACAGCAGCAGCGGCAGCATACGGAATCACCCCCCCCCCCCCCCGCGCGTGCAGTTGACCCCCCCATCTCGCGATCTCTCTCTCCCCCTCCATATATGATACTCTATTCCCCAAACCCTAACCGTAATCCTCCCTCACCCCACCCCTCGATGTCGCCTCCAGCCGCTGCGTCGCCCGCCGGAGACACGCCAACGCCACGACCGCACAACCACGACGCCACGCGCAAGACAGAATTTGATCGAACATCATACATGTGTTAACGTCTCGTTTTCTGCGCCCTCGCTCGACCAAACTAGACCCCGTCTGCACCGGTATGATACTCACTTAACCCCCTTTAATATTTGTACATTAGTTTAAATCGAAAAGCGCACAAACCTAGGTAAAAATTGACGCAAAGTCGATAAAAAACTGCGACATATTAAATCTCAGAAAATCTGTTGCAACCACCCATGTTCACGGATTCGTATCTCCCACCACAGATATCCGAATTTTATTTTTCTTGTTGGTATGCGAAGACCACTTGACCTAGTTTATTTTTGGTCAAATACATTAATTTTTTAATTGTTGTGTGTAGAATTAAATTAGTTGGAAAACCCCGAAAATATAATTTTCCCAAATTCTATAAATTGTGATACAGAGCGCGCCCCGCCAATCGGGACCGTCCCGTCGTGTACCAAGTGTACCAAAAGGTGCGCGCAGTATACTCGAACGTGTGGAATTTCGCAAAAACTGATTTGGACGCGTATGCGCATCCGAATCAGCCCGTATCCGCAGCAAATCCCCCGTGTCGCAACTTTTACAAAAGCCCTGCGCATTTAGTGTACGCTCGTCGGAATACGACAACACTTGCACCATTGGACTCTTGGTAATGCGCTGGTCCTATGACCCAAGTTTCACGCGATTCTGAGACAGTTGACCAAGTCACCTATTGGCGGGCCCCACGGTTGACTTTTTGGGCAAAATTGTGTTCGGCTCACCGAAATCCATGTTTGGACATACCGTTGAGTTTGTACTGACATTTAGAGTTGGTTTACCCTATAATTTGTCCTATTTAGAGACTGTTACCTCTGGCACGCTTTTCGGTGCAAAGTGACCCACATGTGGAACCCGTTTTGACCCAAAATTATCGTTTTGCCCATGTGTCCAAATTGGACGAAAAGGAAGTATTTTCTAGCTATTTTGCTTATTTTGGGAACGTTGGTGATGTTTATTTTAGCATCCGGAGACGTTCATTCTGAGGCCGTAGTTTCTGACTCTTGGTGTTTGATATCTGGATATGACACTCTGCAGCTCCCTTGCCAGGCAAGTATACCTTGCCTTGTTGTACTGTTTAAATTCTGTATTATTATTTGGATGTTTATATTATATAACTGTGCGCGTCCGAGAGAGACTTGGGTGCAGTCAACGGAGGCGTTGACGTTAGGACAGTGTCTGACCTAGAGTCTAGTAGACCCACATAAAGTTGTGGAGTTATTGGTATGACTCCCAGGCCTTGACACATTTATTACACGTGTTGTGAGTCTCATGTAGGGCACG
Source organism: Iris macrosiphon (assembly GCA_036927795.1). NCBI lineage: Eukaryota > Viridiplantae > Streptophyta > Magnoliopsida > Asparagales > Iridaceae > Iris > Iris macrosiphon. The sequence goes on along the minus strand of JAYESA010000005.1, from coordinate 19,000,549 downwards.
GACTTGCGTATATGGTTGGCCAGCTGTACGTGTAGGTCGTGCAACGGATAGGGTATAAGTGCTAATAATGTTGCATGTTAGAAGACTTAGCAGTTATTAGTAGGCGAAGCATAGACTGTCGTGATACGATGGCCCGATCCTTTTTTCTTGTTTGGTTGTAAGGTTGGGCTATTGTTCTAACGATAGACTATGAGCCAGAGTTACGACACCGCGGCGTAGTAGCTAAAGCGTGTTGCGGATACAACATGCTTAGATCTTTGGGCGGGGAAGACGACTAGTAGGCGTATGGGACACCCACTTCCTCTATGCAGATTCCACACTCGACGGAGTGATATGGACGTTATATACTACGTAGATTCTACCTTCTTCGGAGCGATATGGACGTTATATACTATGCAGATTTCCCGTTCTTTGGAGTGGTAGGATGTTATTATATAAATGCGCCCTTGTATTGGGGGCATATGTGGCATATACTAGCCAGTTGTCACGATTGGTGAATTACGTCAGCATATGTCTAGCCTACACTTTTCCATACTCTCAAAGTTGTCCTCAAGTTGCATTTCACTTAGATGGTTAGGTCACCCTAGAGTTTTTATAGTATTTACTTTATGGCATACTTTTATGTATCTTGTTATGTCCCTCTGAGGACCTGGTCCTTTCCAGGTGTATTGTTCATGAGTATTTGTAGGAGCACAGATCCGGACTGGTTGCGTACATTCCGAGGAGTCGTCTTTTCGAGCCTCGTGATTGTATTGGTCTTGTTTATTCTTCATTCTAGTTCGGTAGTGGATTTGTTTCCATCCGACGGTCATCTTTAGATACTTCATTTTGGGATCTGGTTATAGATATTGGTTATTCATTATATTTAATTTTCTGTGGATGAGATTAGATTATACCCTGTGATTTATGATGGTTTATACCACTGGTGAATTGTTATTCATATTATAGCATACGTGTGTTATGGTTTCCATATATTGGAGTGCCATATTCATACGGCTGGCATGCTTACGTGTCCTGGTCCTACGTATTTTGGGACTGGGATATGACAGTTTGTCGCATGGATGTAGAGATATGTGCGGCCTCTTGACTTTGCAAATGCGCAATCTATGAATGCACGGCCGCATAACTGAAAGTATGCCACAGGCAGCCTTACAGATGCGCAAGCTGTGATTCATCGCATGGGCACGTGTCGTCGTGCACACCGTCATGCGCGGAAGTGTCATTCGCCTATCATTCTTCTTTGTATGTTAATTTTATGTCGATCCCACTTTGTTGATACGCCTGTCTTTTCTTTGTTGTGCAATGAAGTTACCGACCACCCCTTCAGGGTAGTTGGTGCTCAACCCTGGACGAGTTCCATTGAATGCAAAATTTGAGGACCTAGCCGCTGCCATTCAACGCCAGCTGGATGCAATTTTTCTATCTGACAGGCAAAAACATATTGCTGAGCTGGGCGAATTTTTTTTTGAGTCAAATGACTTCAGGGGCGGCCGCTACTGGGAAGGGTCATACCTCCAAGAAAACCTACTTTCTGTTTGGAGATACTCTGACCTAGTTCGCCCACGAATTGGGGAGGTTCAGGGAGGATTGGAGTTTTACCCACTGTGGGACGAAGATGTTCGTAACTCTTTTCGAACGCCATATGCCTTTATCGGACTTCCACATAGTGATAGGCAGGAGGTCGATGGCTTGGAATTTGATACCTGAGCTGCGAGGGGCTCTTACCGAAAAAATTTGGGTCAGGGGGCATCAAGGCAAGGGGGATTTCTCGGGTTGTAAGGAGTCGCCCTCTTATTCTTCCACTGGGTTAGCACCCGGCATCATTAGGAGTGACTAGGGGCCGAACCTTGATGTGTATGTCGCGGATACCTTCCTTCATGTCGTTGCAAAGAAGGGTGCGTGTCCACCGGGACAGCTGCGAACCCTTGGTTGGGCCCATTACACTCCTTCTTGGTATCAGTTGACCAAGTGGGTGTTGAAGCGCTACAAGCGAGAACTCCATACCGCTGGCATTTTTTTTGCCGTGACGGACACTTTTTACGGTATGTCTACGAACCATTGTCTCTTCCTCGCGCTGATGGAGATGTATAACTATCACACGGGGACTTTCTTCACCCCTGGAGGGGGGATGGGGTTGGCCTTACACGAGATGCATTCAGTCTCGAGGCTTCCCTTGGGTGAGGTGTCCTATGAGAAATATACTTCGAGCAATGACGAGCGAGAGGAGTTTGAGAAGGATAGTCCTCGATTTTTTGCCGTACATCAAGAATTATTGTGCCACCATAGCTTCTACCAGAGAGAGTACAAGGAAGATAAGGATTTTGAGGGGGCTATCCCGCATACTATTATCTGGACGCATTATCTTTTTTCGGAGGCGCCTGAGTCGGACGAGGTTTATATCAGAGTGTCGCGGTACCAAAAGGATATCGCGGCCTCGATCCGACAGTATCGCGAGAAGTCGGTTGACAGCGAGGAATTAAGCTATTTCCTCATGCACACTCATGAGCTGTCCGACCAAGCGTTGCTGGTGGGGTACTTGATGGTCTAGCTGCACAACTGCGTGTTTGCGTGGGGTTAGGCTCGATTGAAAGAATCAGTCGCAATCTCATCCTCCCGGCTGTGCGGCTAGCTTTTGGCCATCCACTCGCATTACTGCCTACGGTGGTATGTGGCACCCATCGGGGCCTTCGGCGATTTGCCGAATAGTGTGGCCTCGGGATTGCTAGGGGAAACCTTAGCACCACCTGTCGGAAGCACTCAATGTAATTTTGTACATCAAAGAAAACATCGTCATGTCATTTCCAGCCTCATAGAATCTGTTGAGGAACAAACGCTTGAGGTCATCAAATGATGAGATGCAGTTGTCTTCGAGACTACAGAACCAGTCAAAAGCTACCGCCTTCTGCGGGTGTAAATACCCTATTTTTCAGAATAATTTTAATATAATTTTTCCCGGATTTTCGATATTTTTCTTGATGAAGAACCAAGGTAATTGTGAACAAAGGATTTTTAAATGCAGTTTATCGATGTTAAAATATTATGGAAATAATATTTTATAGTGTAAAATAGAAAACCGGACATGGGGTATTTTTCTGTGAATTTATTGGACTCCGAAAACGCGTTTTACGCCCTAAAAACTATTGGATTTATAAACCGAACCAAACCTGAACCAAACCAGACTAAACCAATCCGGCTGAACCAAACCCAGGGTCGGGTCGGGTCGGATCCGAGCCAAACCCGACCCGGACCCAAACCCGCAGAAACCCTAAAATCTATCGGGTCGAAAATACTGTTCCGACCTGGCAGCGCCGTATAAACCCCCCCTTCGACTTTCGTGTCGACCGTCGCCGCCAGACCTGTCTCCCTCTCATCCTCCCTACGCACCTCCACCGCCGACGACTCCCCGCTCAGCCGATCATCTCCTTCACGACGTCGCCGCCTTACAGCCGACCTAATTCCCTGGAGGCCTCGACCACCCCAGCATCTCGATTCCCCCCCCCCCCGCCGCTCTGCCCAGTCCAGCCCGACTCCACCGTTACCTCCCCGCTCAACTCCTCGAGCCTCGCCAACCCAGCACCGGCCGCATCCGCCGTGTCCACCGACCACAATCGACCCAGTAGTGAACCCTAGACTCGACACAGCGACTCAGCCAGGACACAGTTCGAGTCGGACACAGCAGACAGGACACGGACGCGTGAAACTCAGATTCACGGAGCCCTGTTCAGGTACCGTTTTCTCCCTCCTCGTATTTCCGTGTTCTATTCCGTCAGTTGTAACGCGTAGACTGTGTAACCCTCTCGGTGCCCGTGCAACCCGCTCGGTGCAAGGCGTCCTGTGATGAGCGCAAACCGCGATCCAAAAACAGGAAAAACAACGCCTTGTTTCACCCCGGAACTGAGTGCGCCCCGCCAAACGGGATGACTTGGTCGTACGCGGTCCTTACCGAAACGTGCGCGACGTTGATACGGTCGTGTGAAATTTTGCAGAAGTTGATTCGGATGTGCGTGCACACCGGAATCAACGCGTATCCGCCGACAACGTCCCGTATCCGTCCATTCTGGAACACGTTGTAACTTTGTGTACACACGTCGGATCGAGACAAAACTTGTGCCATCGGACTCGTAGCAATACGCTGGTCCTGTGACCCAAGTTTAGTTCGATTCTGAGAACTTTGACAAAAACGTGTATCGTGGGCCCCACAGGCTCCACTTGACGGGCGATTTTGAGATCGGCTCATCGGAATCCAATTCTGGAAGTTTCATTGGGTTCGTATCATTGTTCCTGACTTGTAGACACTGAGTTTGAGAAATTTGGAGACCTTTGACCCTGACACCCTTTTCGGTGCTAAGTGGCCCACATGTGGACCCCGCTTTGGGCCGGAAATGTCATTTTTGCTCCTGTGTCCAAATTGGACGTAAGGACAGGCGTTTCTAGCTATTTGATATCTTCTGAGACTGTTGGTGATATTTATTACAGCTTTTGGAGTAGTACCCACAGGATCCACTGATACCGGGACGACTGTTGATATTCGAACTCCAGGCAAGTGTTCCTTGCCAAACTCTGCAGTATTGTTACATATTTTCCTTACTTCATTATATTGCTGTGCATGCTTAACCTAGGACCGTGTGACGTACTTAGCATCCGATTATTAGTCGGGTGCCAACACTGTACGCAGTGTTGGGTACTGTAATCTAGAGATGGACATTCGTGACACTTTATATTCTCGTACTTGTCTTACCAAGTATACTTTGACCCAGGATACTTGACACTACTCATGAGACAGGATCTTTCCGAGATATTCGTGGTGATTCTGTATAGGATACAGGACTTGACATGGACATTTTATTCTTAGATATTGTATGACTTATTGTATTAGCTATGATCCCGCTTGACATGGACATGAGACATTGTGGTCATGATATGCATGGTTATATCGGGTGGGGAGAGACACACAGGCTACAGGCTATTTTATATATATATCTTCTATTATTGCGAGGTTGTAGACTCTCGGAGCAGAGCTAAACCCACTACCGGTTATTACCGCTACCGGCTCCCCGACACAGAGCTTGTAGTGGCTCAGCCTGAGTATTCGTGATGCTCTCATCTTGCATTTCACATAGATGGTTACATACTTACCCTATTTATCTCATTATTGCTGCACTGCTTATATTTTGGCTTGTATATTTTCTGTACCTTGCTATGTCCCCTGAGGACCTGGATATGGATTATGTCCCCAGGATTTGAGGACGAGATCTATCCCGAGGTATACGGGACCGCAGCAGGAGCTGATCCAGGAGCTGTACCGCCATCCGAGGACGAGATGTTTGTCGAAGACTTTTCCTGAGCATCCATGTTTCATGCTCAGTATTTATTTATTTTAGTCATTTATATTCTGGTCTGTTGAACCATTGTATTAGATATTTATCGGGTTGTTCCCCGAAGCACTTTATGAAGACTACTGATGATTTACATTCCTTATTTATTCTGTGGATCATATTTTTATATCTTGTGTGGATGAGATTAGCATGTTGTCGTAGACTTGATTTTACATCTTAAGTATGCCCTGATGGATCCATAAAATTGGGTTTGTCCATCGGTGCGTACTGCTGGCCATTGCCACGTATCTGGTCCCTCGGTATTTTGGGACTGGGGCGTGACATAGTTTTTGTGGTGGCCCATGAAGGTCTACGACTAAATCGTTCGGTTTTAACTTAGGGACCGAACTAGCCTGCCCTAAGGATAGGATAAGTTATAGGATCTCATCCATTATTTGAACCATTTTTGAACTCTATATCGAACTCGAATTGTTACTTGATTTGCATCTTGTGTTGATTCCTCTGAGCGTTCTTATAGTTTATCTTTTGGTTGCAGAGTAATGGATCCCAGGAACGAAAATAAGATTCCTTTGGATACACCACACGATGCTGTGGTTACTTATATAGACGGAGTGACACCAGAGAACGGAGGACAAACATCGCAGAGCAATCAAACCGACCAGCCTAATCCAAGGTTCCGGAGAGATGACATCCCACCTCCACCACAGTTCACTCCACAGATGCCAGTTTTTCCGCTAGGGCAAGTCATGGACGGGCAATAGATGTTCCAGATGATGTATGCCATGATGCAAGCCCAGCAGCAGATTCAGCAAGAGGCACATCGTCAGGAGGCAGAGTATCTGAGAACCAGCCTGGTTTCCGCATTGGAACAGGCAAATCCACCAGCGAGGCGATCAGCGACAGGATCTATCATCGATTTTCGTCATCTCAAGTCTCGTACATTTTCTGGTAAAGAGGGGCCAACAGAAGTTCATGAATGGCTCACGAACATACAGCACCAGTTGGAAGCAGCTGAACTTCCAAGGGAGAAATGGATGACTGCAGTGAGGATGCAGTTGACTGAAAATGCACATCATTGGTGGTTAGCAGAAGAAAGGAGGCTCGGACAAGACCGAGTCACATGGGAAGAGTTCTCCAGACTCTTCTAAGAGATGTACATTCCAGCAGTTACACGGTCAGAGCTCAGAGACAAGTTCAACCGCCTTATCCAAGGCAATATGACAGTGGAAGAATACAACGCAGAATTTATTCACCTAAGTCGCTTTGCCCCAACCTTGATCTCGACAGAGGAAGAGAAAGCTGAGAAGTTCTTTGACGGACTGAAGTTCGAGCTCCAGAGATTGATTGGATCAGTCGTACCTACATCATATACCGACGTCCTTGCAGCAGCACGACGCATGGAGCGCGTCTCTAGAAGGGAGTCAAATCTGAAGAGGCCCATCACCTCAGCACCATCCAGGACAGCACATGGAGATTCAGTAAAACGACCACAGAGGAGTATGCCAGAGAGAGCAGCACATTGGGACATATCTCTTCCTACTTGTCACCACTGCGGCAAGGTAGGACACATTAAGAGAGAATGCAGGCGTAAGTTGGGACTATGTCTGAGCTGCGGATCCAACTAGCATTTTTCCAGGGACTATTCTGAACGTAGAGATGGAGCACCGAGACTAGCTTTACTTGCACCACGACCAGCTTATCCAGCAGTAGGAGCACCGCAGGCAGGAGCTGGAGGAGTTAGACCACCAGCTACAGGGGGCTACCAGCAGAGACCACCACTGGCACCACAGGCAGCTCTATTTCAGCAGACTCAGCAGCAGCAGAGAGGTCCAGCTCAGGGACGAGGACAGGCATTCACATTGGCCGTTGAAGAGGAAGCTACCGCAGGCGAGGTTATCGCAGGTACTATTTTAGTAGCTTCATTACCAGCTGTAGCTTTATTTGATTCTGGAGCATCGCATTTATTTATAGCAGCTAGCTTTGTAGACACCCACAGAGTAGCTACCGTACCCCTTCCGAAGATAAAGAAAATTCTTACACGAGGTGGAATTATCCTAGTTAGTGACGTCTGTAGATCATGTTCCGTAGTAGTCTATGGAAGGGAGATGCGAGCTCAATTTCTGATCTTTTCCATGCCGGATTATAATGTTGTACTTGGTATGGACTGGTTAAGTCAGTACCATGCGACTCTTGATTGCCGACTTGGACGGATTATATTTAGACCGCCTGGACATCCAGAATTTGAGTTTCTTCGAGGAGCAGTAGAGTAAGGAGTTCAGCCTACTCTTAGGGTACTATCTGTAGAAGGGGAGACAGGTCACCCAAGATTCATATCAGAATTTGTGGATGTATTTCCTGATGATCTTCCAGGTTTGCCACCTGATCGGGAAATAGAATTCACAATAGACTTAACTCCAGGAGCAGAGCCTATCACTTCATCAGTATATCGGCTAGCACCTAAAGAGTTAGTGGAGTTGAAGAAACATGTTGATGATCTTCTGGAGAAGGGTTTCATTCGGCCCAGTGTTTCACCTTGGGGAGCACCCATAGTATTTGTGCCAAAGAAGGATGAAACGGTACGGTTGTGCATTGACTACAGGGCACTAAATGCTGTGACCATCAAGAACAGGTATCCCTTACCACACATTGATGATCTATTCGATCAATTGAGTGGTGCTAGGGTATTCTCGAAGATTGACCTTAGATCCGGCTATCATCAGATCAAGGTAAGGAAGGAAGACATACCGAAGACAGCTTTCAGGACCAAGTACGGACATTATGAGTTTTTGGTAATGCCGTTTGGATTAACCAATGCGCCAGCAGTGTTTATGAGTTTAATGAACAGAGTCTTTCATCAGTTCTTGGATAAATTTGTGGTTGTGTTCATTGACGACATTCTAATATATTCTAAGAACCACGAAGAGCACGAGGAGCATCTCAGAATCGTGTTAGAGACCTTGAGACAGGAGAAGTTATATGCCAAACTCAGTAAGTGTGAGTTTTGTATGGACAAAGTACCTTTCTTGGGACATATCATCTCAGGAGAAGGACTTTCAGGGGATCCAGAGAAAGTTGCGGCAATAGAGACTTGGCCTACACCCACATCAGTTGCAGAGGTGAGAAGTTTTCTCGGACTTGCGGGATATTACCGAAGGTTTGTAGAAAATTTCTCAAGGATTGCAGAACCGATGACGAAGCTGACACGTAAAGACCAGAAGTTTATATGGACGGAAGACTGCCAGAAGGCCTTCGAAGAATTGAAGAGAAGATTAACAACAGCACCTGTCTTGACTCTTCCTTCAGGGTCAGGAGGTTTTATTATTTACAGTGATGCATCAGGTAGTGGATTAGGATGTGTTTTGATGCAACATGGCAAAGTCATTGCTTATGCATCGAGACAGTTGAAGGTCTACGAGAAGAACTACCCAACACACGATCTGGAGTTAGCAGCAGTTATTTTTGCACTGAAGATTTGGAGGCACTATCTTTATGGGGAGAAGGTAGAAATCTTTACAGATCACAAGAGTCTGAAGTATGTATATACTCAGAAGGAGCTCAACATGAGGCAGAGACGTTGGCATGAATTGATGGTAGATTTTGATATAGATCTGCAGTATCATCCGGGAAAGGCGAATGTCATAGCAGACGCACTCAACAGGAAGCCTACAGCTTATTTCTTGACGATGCAGCCCGAGTTATTGAGAGATCTACAGGAGCTTCAGATAGAGGTTGTTTTACCAGGACAGAGTGGATTGCTGGCTAATCTTGAAATTAAGTCGTCAATTGTGGAAATAATTAAAGAGGCATTGCCCACCGATGCTAGATTCCGAAGACTCAAAGAGAGGACGAAAGCAGGCCTGCAGACAAGACTTCGCATACACGAAGATGGGACATTGAGGTTTGGGAATCGCCTGTATGTTCCAAATGGAGAATTGAGACAAGAGTTAATGACTGAAGCACATAGCTCTATGTACTCTGTTCACCCAGGAGGAACCAAGATGTACCGAGACTTGAGGCAGTATTACTGGTGGCATGGAATGAAAAGGGAGATTGCAAGATTTGTGGCCAAATGCTTAGTCTGTCAGCAAGTAAAGGCCGAGCATCAGAGGACTGCAGGTATATTACAGCCGCTTCCTATACCAGAATGGAAGTGGGAGCATATCACGATAGATTTTATCACGGGATTTCCAAGGAGCCCCAGCGGAAGAGATGCAGTATGGGTTATCGTGGATAGACTCACTAAATCGGCACACTTCTTGCCATTTAGAGTTGGAAAGTCTACAGAGGTACTAGCCGACATGTATATGCGATAAATCGTCAGATTATATGGAGTGCCAGTTAGTATTGTATCAGATCAAGATTCGAGATTCATATCTCATTTCTGGCGAAGCATGCAAGAGAGTCTGGGCACCAGACTCAAATTCAGCACAACTTACCACCCACAGACAGATGGCCAATCGGAGCGCACCATTCAGATCTTGGAGGATATGTTGCGATCATGTATGCTAGACTTTGAAGGATCTTAGGAAGATCATTTGCACTTAGTAGAGTTCTCCTACAACAACAGTTATCAGGCCAGCATTCAGATGGCACCATTCGAGGCATTATACGAAAGAAAGTGCAGATCGCCTATATGTTAGAGTGACGTTGGTGAACGTCAAATACTGGGTCCAGAATTGGTAACGCACACAGTGGAGAAGGTGAAACAGATTCAAAATCATCTACGAGCAGCTCAGGACAGACAGAAGCATTGGGCTGATACACACAGACGTCCCCTAGAGTTCAAAGAAGGAGAGCACGTATTCTTGAGGATTTTACTCACTCGAGGTACTATCAGATTTGGGAGCAGAGGCAAGTTGAGCCCAAGGTATATTGGGCCGTTTGACATTCTAGAGCGCATTGGTGAGGTGGCTTATCGTCCTGCATTACCTCCATCCTTAGAGGGAGTACATGACGTATTCCACGTCTCACAGTTGAAAAGGTACGTGACCGACCCAAGTCACGTAGTCGATCATTCAGAGATCGCAGTAGGCCCTAGCTTGAGATATGAAGAACAACCAGTTGGCATCCTCGACGTCAGTGAGAAGACATTGCGGGGACAGACAATCAGACTGGTTCGTGTAGCTTGGAAACATCATTCTCCTGGCGAATCGACTTGGGAACGAGAGGATAGTATGCGCCAGCGTTATCCCCACTTATTCACAGAGGCAGTTATCACCTAAGCGATCTTGTAATTTTCATAATTCTTCCTTGGTAGCTTATTCTTTGATTGCGAGGACGCAATCCTCTTAAGGGGGGTAGATTGTAAATACCCTATTTTTTCAGAATAATTTTAATATAATTTTTCCCAAATTTTCGGTATTTTTCTGGATGAAGAACCAAGGTAATTGTGATCAAAGGTTTTTAAATGCAGTTTATCGATGTTAAAATATTATGGAAATAATATTTTATGGTGTAAAATGGAAAACCGGACATGGAATATTTTTCTGTGAATTTATTGGACTCCGGAAACGCGTTTTACGCCCTAAAAACTATTGGATTTATAAACCGAACCAAACCTGAACCAAACCAGACTAAACCAATCCGGCTGAACCAAACCCAGCTTATTGGGTCGGGTCGGATTGGATTCGTGCCAAACCTGACCCGGACCCAAACCCGCAGAAACCCTAAAATCTATCGGGTCGGAAATACTGTTCCGACCCGGCAGCGCCGTATAAACCCCCCCTTCGACTTCCGTGTCGACCGCCGCCGCCAGACCTGTCTCCCTCTCATCCTCCCCACGCACCTCCACCGCCGATGACTCCCCGCTCAGCCGATCATCTCCTTCACGATGCCGCCGCCTTACAGCCGACCTAAATCCCCGGAGCCCTCGACCACCCCAGCATTTCGATTCCCCCCCCCCCGCCGCTCCGCCCAGTCCAGCCCGACTCCACCGTCACCTCCCCGCTCGACTCCTCGAGCCTCGCCGACCTAGCACCGGCCGCATCCGCCATGTCCACCGACCACAGTCGACCCAGCAGTGAACCCTAGACTCGACACAGCGACTCAGCCAGGACAAAGTTCGAGTCAGACACAGCAGACAGGACACGGACGCGTAAAACTCAGATTCACGGAGCCCTGTTCAGGTACCATTTTCTCCCTCCTCGTATTTTTATTTTCGATTTCGTCAGTTGCAACGCGTAGACTGTGTAACCCTCTCGGTGCCCGTGCAACCCGCTCGGTGCAACGCGTCCTGTGGTGAGCGCAAACCGCGATCCAAAAACAGGAAAAACAACGCCTTATTTTACCCCGGAACTGAGTGCGCCCCGCCAAACGGGACGACTTGGTCACACGCGGTCCTTACCGATATGTGCGCGACATTGATACGGTCGTGTGGGATTTCGCAGAAGTCGATTCGGATGTGCGTGCACACCGAAATCAATACGTATCCGCCGACAATGCCCTGTATCCGTCTATTCTGGAACACGCTGTAACTTTGTGTACACACGTCAGATCGAGACGAAACTTACGCCATCGGACTCGTAGCAATACGCTGGTCCTGTGACCCAAGTTTGGTTCGATTCTGAGAACGTTGACAAAATCGTGTATCGTGGGCCCCACAAGCTCTACTTGAAGGGCGATTTTGAGATATGCTCATCGGAATCCAATTCTGGAAGTTCCGTTGGGTTCGTATCATTGTTCCTGACTTGTAGACACTAAGTTTGAGGAATTTGGAGACCTTTGACCCTGACACGCTTTTCGGTGCTAAGTGGCCCACATGTGGACCCCGCTTTGGGCCGGAAATATCATTTTTGCTCCTGTGTCCAAATTGAACGTAAGGACAGGTGTTACTAGCTATTTGATATCTTCTGAGACTGTTGGTGATGTTTTTTACAGCTTTTGGAGTAGTACCCACAGGATCCACTGATACCGGGACGACTGTTGATATTCGAACCCCAGGCAAGTGTACCTTGCCAAACTCTGCAGTATTGTTACATATTTTTCTTTCTTCATTATATTGATGTGCATGCTTAACCTAGGACCGTGTGACGTACTTAGCATCCGATTATTAGTCAGGTGCCAACACTGTACCCAGTGTTGGGTACTGTCATCTAGAGATGGACATTCGTGACACTTTATATTCTCGTACTTGTCTTACCAAGTACACTTTGACCCAGGACACTTGACACTACTCATGAGACAGGATCTTTCCGAGATATTCGTGGTGATTCTGTATAGGATACAAGACTTTTCCTGAGCATCCATGTTTCATGCTCTGTATTTATTTATTTCAGTCATTTATATTCTGGTCTGTTGAACCATTGTATTAGATATTTATCGGGTTGTTCCCCGAAGCACTTTGTGGAGACTAGCTGATGATTTACATTCCTTATTTATTCTGTGGATCATATTTTTATATCTTATGTGGATGAGATTAGTTGTGCCATGTTGTCGTAGACTTGATTTTACAGCTTAAGTATGCCCTGATGGATCCATTAAATTGGGTTTGTCCATCGGTGCGTACTGCTGGCCATTGCCACGTATCTGGTCCCTCGGTATTTTGGGACTGGGGCGTGACAGCGGGTGCCGTTGTCAGCCCTCCAGGTAATCGCCTTCGCGATATAGTAGTAGAGAGCTTCGGACTGGAGGTGTTTGACCGCTTTCTTTTCTTGGTAGCAGGAAGCCTTCCAGTTGAGTAGCATGAGGCGGAGGACAACTCATCTTCCTCTGATACTTGTACCTCATTTCCGGGTTGCTGTCGGGTAGGTATTTTTTGGTGCAGTCGCCGGAAGGCCGACTGCCTGTATGTGAGTACTGCTGCTTTATTGCAGTAGCAGTCGATGATAATATTGGTACAGCAGTGCCTGGAAGAGGATACGTCACACGCCGTAGTGGTTTATCTCGCTTTACACTTGTGAGTGATCACTTCACGCAAGTAGTGTGAAGGGTGTTTTACCTTTTCATCTTCTTTCCTAGTCCGGGTATCCCGTGCCCGCAGATATGCAAACGATGCATTTGCTCCCGGACTTGGGGTTCGTACACGAACTTGCCCCGAGGTACTGGTGGAAGACTTTTAAAACGAACCATGTCCGCTGGTCCCTGTGGGTTGGACGCATTGGTCAGTTTTGTACAACTTTTTGTCAGAGGCCCGCGTAATAGTTAGCGATGCATGTTGGCGGTCAGTCGCATGAGCAGTGGCTTGAGCTCAACTAGCTCGTACTACCCTAGACATCTTTAATTTAGCACTCGTAGGCACGTAGTAACAAGAGTCCAGATTTGGGTTTTTGTCACTCTCAGTAGGTCGCATAGGATCTGCACCGCGTGAGATATGGTCGAAAACAGAAGTTCTGTTGCCACATGCGGGTATCTGCCTGCGGATGTGAGTTGGTTCTGCGTGTAAAATATTATGCGGCCTCCTTTTTGGTTGCATAGGCCCTGCCCCAGCCCCAAAACATTTGGAATCGTAATATTTTTCTTTGCCAGATTTTGAGTGTTGAGCGGTTCCTGCGCCAGCGGAGGATGCCTCATAGACATGGACTTCCTCCAAAATAGATTGAGAGGCGGCAATCACCTCCTCCGCTGTTGGGTAAGGCGTAGTGGCCTTTGCTAACCACGTTCTGCGTGTCTTCTTGGGCTTGCCTTGCCTTGGCGAAGGATTCGTACTTCCTTCAGAGAGCATTTTCTTGAACGCTTGCTGGTCGAAGCGAACTACCAGCATCTTTTGCGTTGAGCCATGTTTGGCCGCGTCGAATTGCGTCACCAATTTTTCAGCAGAGCCACCATCATGATTGCCATTTAAATCAAAAAGAAGAACTAAGATGACTTGATTTTGATTAACAAACTTGAGAGTACATAGTAGAGTCCTAAGAGACAATCTAAGTACAAATTTGTTTTGATCTGGGGGTGACGATGGAGGGTTAGGAGTGTAGCAACTTTTTTTACTCCATGGACGATTCAGACGCAGAAACTTCTCTCCTTGGTTCTAATATGAATCAGCAGATAGCCCGCCTCTCGTATAGGGGTAGTACCCTGCTTTTTATAGTCGTGTTAGGGGTGCCGCATATCCCCGTGCTTGGTGGCCGCATGGGGCTCCTTCAACTGGATATGGTCGTAACGGTAGCCGCATGGTGTGGGCAGGCCGCCACGTGGGGTCGGTTAGGATTTTCTGTTTGAAAAGATCTCGGGATTGTTGTGAGCATAACTAGGTCAATTGGACGCTCAGTCTCCCCTAACTGCACGAGAAATCATCCTCGGTTGTAACAGAAAATCTTATGAGACGAGAGCCGCATATTGTTGTAGTCGTATAGAAGTTCTTGTTGGTCTTGGTCGGAATGACCCTCTGACCGTATGTGGATGGGGCCGCATGGGTCTTGAAGCCGCATGCGTCCTCTTATTTGGCCTTAGTCAGGTGGATGCTCTGGCTGCATGATGTCGAAGCAACATAGGTCTTTGAAGTCGCATACGTAGGATACGTGGCATGACCCGTCTGTCGGGTCAATTCATGCATTGACGTTACTTGTTGTCTTTTCCTGAGTCGTCGTCTACGCAAATTCTGAAATATCTCAGGGCGACGGGTGGGGTGTCTGAACCTCTGACAGACATCGAAGTCTGTGTCAGGGGGTTTTATGCGACCGCCCTGCTCTGTGGTCGTTCAGGCCACATATGTGAACTGCGTGGAGTCAAAGTCGCATGGAGTCAAAAATCGTATAGAGCCAGAGACGCATGGGACGCATAGAGTCTAGGACGCATTGGGCCAGAGACGCATGGAGTCTGGGACGCATTGGACCAAGGACGCATGGATCTTTTTTTATTTTCTGCTTTCATGGCATTTGAACAGTTGTACACTGCCAAAAGTAATTATGACGCAGTTGTCAACACAGATTCCAATCAGTGGTACAGGATTTGTGGCGGTCATAATGACTTTCTGTTTTATGAGTCATAAATGCTCTGATGTGACTGTAGGGATGATGCGTCTGTCGGGTCAACTAATGCATTGACGTGACTTGTTATCTTTTCCTGAGTCATCGTCTGTACAAATTCTGAAATATCTCAGGGCGACGGGTGTGTCAGAACCTCTGACAGACATCAAAGTCTGTGTCAGGGGTTTTTTTGTGACCGCCCTGCTCTGGGGTCGTTCAGGCCGCATATGTGAACTGCATGGAGTTTAAGTCGCATGGAGTCAAAAATCGCATGGAGCTAGAGACGCATGGGACGCATGGAGTCTGGGACGCATTAGCGAGAGACGCATGGAGTCTGGGACGCATTGGACCAGAGACGCATGGATATTTTATCGCTTTCTGCTTTCGTGGCATTTGAACAGCTGTATATTACCAAAAATAATTATGACGCACCTGTCAACACGGATTCCAATCGGTGGTGCAGGATTTGAGGCGGTCAGAATGACTGTCTATTTTGTCCGAGTCATAAATGCTCTGATATGACTGTTGGGACGATGCATCACAGGACGGTATGCGTCTCGGCCTGTCCAAGTGCATCATGCGTCTGCTGTTGTTATGCGCCCATCGCAGTTATGCGTACCTTACTTATTTATTGACTGTAAACTGGAGCGCATGGAAGAATTTTTATGCTTCTACAGGTGCGTCTTTGTTGGTTATGGTCGGGATGAGTTTGCCTATAGACTCTACGATCCAGTGGGAAAAAAGCTCTACAGAAGCAGGGACATGGGATTCCTCGAGGATCAGACCATGACCATCACTCATGATTTTGAGATATCTTCTAAGGCTGAGGAATTGCCTGAGTTAGAGTCATTTTGCTTCGAGAAGTTTTCAGAGGACATCGCAGAGAATCCAGGAATGGGGGAGCCAGTACATGAAGTTGCTCCCAACCTTGATCATCAGCCTGCTGATGGCGGTCAGGGTGATCTTCAGGAGGATGAGCTGCCGATGAGGCAGTTCCTGAGGAGGAGGCTGTTTATATACAGCCAGCACCACTGGTTCTATTGAGGAGGAGCGATAGAGAGCGTCGACCATCTACGAGATACTCACCGGGTGAGTATCTCGTACTAACTAACGAGAGAGAACCCAAAAGTTTTGCAGAGGCTATGGAAGACAAACACAGGCAGGAGTGGATGGAGGCCATGCAAGAGGAGATGAGTTCCTTGGAGGCCAACTCTACTTATAATCTGGTACGGTTGCCATAGGACAAGAAGGCTTTAAAGAATCGATGGATGTTCAGAGTGAAGCAGATAGATGATGCTACTCGCCTTTCATACAAAGCGAGGCTGGTAGTTAAAGTCTACGGTCAGCGAAATGGCATAGATAATGATGAGATATTTTTTCTAGTCGTCAAGCAGTCTTCTATTCTGGTAGTGCTAGTATTGGCAGCCACTTTCGAGTTGGAGGTCGAGAAAATGGACATGAAGACGATATTCCTCCATGGTGATCTTGAGGAGGATTTGTACATGGAGCAGCCAGAGGAATTCTGTTAGAAGGGCAAGTCATATTTGGTCTGCCAGTTGAGGAAGAGCTTGTATGGTCTGAAGTAGGCTCCGAAGCAGTGGTACAGGAAGTTCGAGTCATTTATGGGGGAGCATGGTTATGCAAAGACGACATCGGATCACTGTGTATTTGTGAGGTTCTTTGCCGAGGATGATTTCATTATTTACTGCTCAATGTTGATGATATGCTACTGGTGGGTCAGAATGCCACTAGGATATCGGAGTTGAAGCGCCAACTTACCGTGGCCTTCTCTATGAAGGATTTGGATGCAGCGAAGACTATTCTTGGGATGGAGATCAGCCGAGAGAGGGAGTCCAAGCTGCTACACTTGTCCCAAAAGAAGTACATTCACCAGGTACTTCAGCGTTTCGGGATGGACGGGTCGAAGAAAGTGAATAATTCCCTTGCGGCTCACTTTAAGTTCACTGAGGAGCAATATCCATCTACCGAGTACAAGAAGAAATATATGGAGAGGGTTCCATATGCCTCAGCTATGGGGAGTCTTATGTATGCTATGGTGTATACTAGGCCAGACATTGCTCATGCAGTTGGCACAGTTAGCAGGTATACTTCCAACCCTAGAAGGGTACATTGGAGTGGGGTCAAGTAGATTCTATGATATCTTCAGGGCACTGCCGATTGAAGACTTTCTTTTGGTGGTGACGAGCCGAAGCTGGTTGGGTATACCGACGCTGATATGGTTGGAGATGTAGACACAAGGCGGTCAATTTTGGGCTATGTGATGATGTTTGCTGGTAGAGCAGTATCATGGCAGTTGCGATTGCAGAAGTCTGTTGCCTTGTCGACGACATAGGCAGAGTACATTGCGGCGATGGAGGCTTGTAAGGAGTTGCTGTGGATGAAGAAACTGTTGCAAAAAATTGGGCTAAAGCAAGAGCAGTATTCTTTGCTGTGCGATAGTCAGAGTGTTATTCACCTTGTGAAGAACCATACGTTTCATAGCCGATCTAAGCACATTGATATCTGGTATCATTGGATACGAGATGTGGTTGACAAGAAGCAAGCGACACTTGAGAATGTTCATACAGACGACAACGGAGCATACATGTTCACAAAGGTTCCACCAAGGAAAAATTTTGAGTACTGCAGGCAGATCGTCAGTATAATGACCCCCTCTACCTAGTTTTGAAGAGAAAGATTTGTTGGAGTGGGTGGGGTTCCCAACCTATGTGGAGAATATCTCGGAGTGCGACGAGCGCCATCCGTGTGACGAAAAAAATCAAAAAGTGCATCGAGCGCCGTGTATTGGAACATTTTTGGTAAGCAAATATTATATTAAATTTTAATCTTTGACTTTAATTATATATATATATGATTGTATCTTTCATATATTAACTTTCCATATAATTGGATTTCTAATTTATGGTAAGCTAATTTATGATTTGATTTCCTTTAAATATTTGGTTGAATGTAATTGGATTTCCATAAATATTTTTGTCTTCCATATATAGATTTTCATATAAAAATCCTAATTCATGCAAGGGTTTATAAAAAGGCTCGTGCAATATATGTCACGTTCCAGTCCCAAAATATCGAGGGACTAGATACGTGGCAATGGCCAGCAGCACATACCGATGTGCAAACCCAATTTAATGGACCCATCAGGGTGTACTTAAAGTTGTAATACAACAATAAGGGTCTATGGTACTAATCTCATCCACAGAAATGAATACAATCAATATGAAATATAAATCAACATCAAGTCTCAATAAAATATATCTCGGGGAACAACACGATAATAAGTCTGGTACAGCAGTCAATAGACAAGAAATAAAGAGTATAACAACAGCAAAGACTGAGTATAGATAAAGCAAATACTTAGAAGAAATCTTCAGCGATCACCTCATCTTCTGGTAATGGTACTGCTCAAATGTCTGCTCCTGTCCCGTACACCTCGGGGTAGATCTCCTCTGCTAAACCTGGGGACATAATCCGGATTCCAGGTCCTCAGGGGACATAGCAAGGTACAAGAATAACTCAAGCCATAATAAATACAGTGCAATAATAAATGAATCAATAGGATAAACTATATAACCAGCTAAGTGATACGCAAGTTGAGAGCATCACTAGAACTCAGGCTGAGACTACTACAAGCTCTGTGTCGAGGAGCCGGTAGCAGTGATATCATGTAGGAGCCTAGCTCGGAGTGGCTACGACACCGTAATAATATAATCAACATGTAGCCTGTGTGTCTCTCCCCACCCAATGTAATCATACGTCTCATGTCCACGATGTCTCATGTCCATGTCAGGCAAGATCATATCTAATGCAGCAAGTCATAATGATAGCTAAGCATATGCAATACCTATGTCACAAATCATGTAACCTATACAGAATTACCATGAATATCTCAGGAAGATTCTGTCTCATAAACAGTGTCAAGTGTCCTATGGTATGACGTACTTGATAATGCAAGCACGAAAATGTGTAGTGTCTCGATATCCATCTCTAGGTGACGTTACACAACTCCGCGTACGACGTTGACACCCGAATATTATTCTGACGTTAAGTAATGTCACATGGTTCTAGGTTCAACATATACATTATATAATTAAATCAAGAGAATAATAGATAACAAGTGCTGCAAGTATGGCAAGGTACACTTGCCTGAAATTTTGGTTTCCAACTGCTGCTCTGGTATCAGTGGGATCTGCAAGTACTCATCCGGTTGCTGAAATAAACATTACCATCAGGTTCAGAAGATATCAAATAGCTAGAAATGCCTGTCCATAAGTCCAATTTGGACACAGGGGCAAGATTGACAGTTTCTGGTCAAAGCGGGGTCCACATGTGGCCCACTTCGCACCGAAAAATGTGCCAGAGATAATGTTCTCCAAATTCGTCAAACTTAGTGTCTACAAGTCCAGAATAACGATACAAACCCAACAGAATGTTCAGAACTGGATTCTGATGAGCCGATCACAAAATCGCCCGTTAAGTGGAGCCGTGGGGCCCACGATACGAAATTTTGTCAACATTTTCAGAATCGAACCAAATTTGGGTCACAGGACCAGTGTATCGCTACGAGTCAGATGGCACAAGTTTCATTTCGAAATGACGAGCGTACACGAAGTTACAATGAGTTTTAGAACATGGTCGATACGGGACGTTGTCGACGGATACACGTTGATTTCGGTGTGCACGCACATCCAAATCAACTTCCGAAAAATCCTACATGTCCGTATTAACGGTGCGGACCTTTCGGTGAAGTTTGCACACGACAAAGTTTACTCGTTTAACGGGGCGCACCCAGTTCAGGAAAAAATTAGGGTTTTTAAATACCAAGTTTTTGGTCATTTTTACCCTCGAATAATTTATAATATATAGCTCCATAAAATAAACTAAAAACAGGATTTAAAACTTGGTTATATGGTCTAAATTACTGTTCAAGGCAATTTTGAAAATATTTAACAGGTTGCACGTAAAACGGTCGTGAACCGGGGAGTTTGGGACAATTTTTAATTTTTTCAGAAATAAGGGGTTTATTTTCCTGATTTTGCGTGCAGTTTGCGATCGACACAGGACACGATACCCCGAATGAATTGTACGGGGTTCGAGAGGGTCACGTAGGGTACGCGCACGATTCAACAAAATGGAAAATGAGGGGGCGAGTAGAGAGAAATTCTCACCTGAACAGGGGGTCGGTATCGACTGAAAATGCGTTCGCGAGGAGGCGCGACGCGGCTACGGCGGTGCTCGGCCGGCGGCGTTGTGGAGGCTGTGGCTGCTGGGGGTCGCCTGGGTAGCTACGGCGGTGCTGGAGGAGGAGTCGCCAAGGGTTCGTCGGGGAGGACGAAGTCGGATGGAGCCGGGGAAGGCGGTGGAGAGGAGTGGTGAGGGCGGCTCGGGTCGACGGGGGAGTCGGGCTCGCAGAGGCGGCCGGAGGGGCTCTTGCGGAGGGAAGACGTTGGCGGTGGCAGGGGAACTCGGCGACGGCGGAGAACGGGTGGAGAGAGTGGCGGTGGCTGTGGGTGGTTGATGGCGGAGGGGTAGGTCTGCGACGGGTTTATATAGGAACGGGGCCGGCCGGTTACAGGAGGCGAGCAGGCGGGGCAAAGATGACGAGATAGCCGTTGGGCGGGGAGAGGAGGAGATGGCGGTGGCGACGATGAACGGTCGCGGGGATCGCGGCGGTCGGGGAAGTCGAACGGGCGGAGGGAAAAAATCGGGGGTTAGGGTTAGGTTACTGTAGGTCGGGTTTGGGTACGGGTTAGCGGGTCAGCGGGTCGGGTTTAGATCCGACCCGTTAGGGTTCGGTTCGGTTCAGAATTGGTCCGGTTCAGGGTTAAACCGGTTGGTTCAACTCGGTTTATTTTGGTTTAATTAAAACATTAAATTTTTGGTCTTTAAAAATAGTTCTGGGGTCCAATAAATTCCAGAAAAATTACAGTAAGTCTAATATTTTATTTTACACCCAAAAATATTATTTTTATAATATTTTAATATTTAATAAAATCACAAAAAATATTTAATATCAAAAAATATTTATCTAATTAGTTAAAAATCTCAAAAAAATTCAAAAATTTATTTTTAAAAATTCTAAAAATCTGGGGGTTTACTATATACAACAACATGAGAAAAAAAATAAAAGAGAGAAAAAAGGTGGTAAGTGTGTCATTACAACTATGGAGATGAGAAAGAAGGATTGGAGGCCGTTTCGGAGAAGAAGATCAATTTGAGGTACTTCTTATTGTCCTTTTTCTTCGTGGTTGTAATCTATTTTCTATTCCGAAGAGTTACGGTGATCAGTGTTAAATCGGTGAGGAGCTTGTACATGGTGTAATCTCTTTATTCCATTAGTGGAGGCATCGTCCCGTAGTTTTTTTCATCTGAATTTTTCACGTAAAAATTTCTGTGTTTGCGCTTTTTGTTTGGTATTTTTTTGGTTTGTGTGTTTTGCTCGGCTATATCGCAGGTACTCTCTAGTTTGGGAAACGGTTTTCGTGTTTCGTTCCCAACAGTGTGGTATCAGAGCTAGGTTCTGGAATTTCAGAAGGGTGTCAGGAGTTGACAAGCAAACCAGGGAGGAGAGATGGACGTGAAGCCGGTGCGCATGGTAAACCTGAACGGTACCAACTATCACTACTGGAGGAGCAAGATGAAGGATCTATTATTTGTCAAGAAACTACATCTGCCGGTATTTGCTTCCGAGAGGTCCAGTGACAAATTCGAAGAGGACTGAAAGTTGGAGCATATACAGGTTTGTGGGTACATCAGGCAGTTCGTTGACGAGAACGTGTACAACCACGTTGGCAATATTGAGCACGCAAAGACAATGTGGGATAAGCTGGAATCTTTGTATGCGAAGAAAACCGGGGTAAATAAATTGTTCCTGATCCGAATGATGATGGGTCTGCGATACAAAGATGGGACGTCCATTATGGATCATTTGAGTGAGTTACAGGACATGGTTGACCAGCTATCCTCGATGGGAGTCAAGTTCGACGACGAGGTTCAGGGACTATAGATGTTGTGTACATTGTCAGACTCGTGGGAGACCGTACGAGTGTCTATGATCGCTTCTGCTCTAGAAGGCGTGGTCAGTCTGGAGTTTACCAAGAGCGGGGTATTGAATGAAGAATGCGGAGACGTTGTCAGGGCACTTCATTCACATCTCACTCAGAGACGCTTGTTTCAGAGAGCCGCGGAAGGGATAAAAACAGGGGTCCAAACGGTGGCAGAGACAAAAGCAAAAAAATGTCCAAGGATCGGTACGAGAACTCGGAGTGTTACCATTGTGGCAAGAAGGGCCACATCAAGCGGAACTGTTTCGTCCCGTGATTTTTTTTATCTGAATTTTTTACGTAAAAATTTCTTTGTCTGCGATTTGTGTTTGGTATTTTTTGGTTTGTACGTTTTGTTCGATTCTTTTACATATACTTTCTGATTTGGAAAACGATTTTTGTGTTTCGTTCTCAACAATGTGTGTATGATCGGGTATGGCTTAAAAATATATATATAAGTTGAGATGGTTGAGTTACATCTCTACCTGTATCAAAATTTTCCTTTGATGTAGGAACTCTTGTAAACATTGAAGTAATAGCTAGCAAGCTACCTAGTCAAAATCATGTTCAAAATTGGTACCGACACTAAATTAGTCATTATTTCCGTGTTGTGTTAAAAAAGAGAACAAGATTAGCTTGCAAGTTTACGAAGTTACATGACTACTACGGTCACTACACTTGTTGGTAGGGGCTGGCACCATTTTTTTCAGTTAATTCTACTCTTATAACGAATTAAAACGAGGGTGTTGAAAAAGGTTCAAAATTTAGTCATCTAAAATATTTTATAAATATTCTATTTTTTAAAATAATTAACTAATATTTAACTATCTAATATTATTTGTTTATAACTAAATAATTTTAACTCAAGTGGTTAAGTTGGAAAATATTTTTTTTGGTTGTTTGAGTTCGATTTCTATGAAATGGCATCTCTACTCTTATAATGAGGCTAGGAAATGGCTCAAAATTGAACCGGTTAAACCGTTTGTAAATACTCTATTAACTTCTTTTTTTTAAATAATTAATTATTAACAACATAATATTATTTATTTACAACTAAATAATTCTAATTTAAGTAGTTAAGGTGGAAGGTATTTTTCTAGGTCGCTTGAGTTTGATTTTTAAGAATGATAGTATTTATAATAATTTTATATTTATATTTTTTAACAATTTTTTTACGTACGTAAAATGTATATGCACGTACTAGTATACATAAGTATGACTAATTATTTTTAACAATTTTTATTATTAAAATTTTGACAGTTCTGCATATACACAAATGTGCTAAAAAAAATTAAAATTTGTTAAATAAAATTACAATCCAGAACCGCAGACATTGTGATATCTTTACACACTACTTTGTGTAGTTACTGACCCTCTAAAGTAAAATGGTAACACTTTTGAAGTGATATTGAAGGGTGGAGAGTATGTTTCCCCGTACTGCTGTCTAGTACTACGGAATAGATTTCGTTTTCAAGAGAATCAATAATATCGGATTTGACCGAACTTGTGTGGTACTATTGGTTATCGGATGAGGTATAAAATTTTGGTTGGGTGACAGAAGATCCATAATCGAATCACGGTGACGTATTATTTATTCTGTTTATTTGGTGAGAATTGAAAACAGTGAATCCAAAAGACATACAACGTAACGTGCACAAAATTTCGAACGTTATGTCTGGCATCTAAATAAAAAATAAAAAAAATTGTGCAACAGATTGACATGGGAGCATACTGCATGCTAGATTCCGTGCAAAATATATAAATATAAATATATATATATATATATATATATATATATATATATATATATATATATATATCAAAAAATTTACTGTACCGATAATAATTTTATATTAATTAAGTGTAACGATAAAACTTTAGAAAAACTGAGAAATTCTGAAACATATTTCCAACCGGGTTGGAAAAAATTAAGAGTGGTCGATTTTCGCCAACCCAGATGGCAAAAATTCGACAAGAATCCGACATGTCTTTTTTTGGACGGGAGGGGTGGATTTTCGCCAACCCAGTTGGCAAAAATGTGGTGGGTGGGTTTTTTTGGTTTTTTTTTTTTTGGTTTTATGTTTAGGGTTTGATTTTGTTTGATTTTTTTGTTGGTTTGATTTGTGTTGGATTTTTTTGTTGATTTTTTTGTTTTTGTTTTGTCGATTTATTTTCTGGGTATGTTCATAGTAACTCTGGATATGTTCATAGTAACGTTCATATTGTAACGTTCATATTTTTACAACGGCTCTTTTTTCTCATATCTATAAATTACTTCTGCTATTCATTTCTTACTCAACCCACTTATACTTTCAAACAGAAGCTATTACAGCACAATCACTCTGTATTTAGAAGCTCATTCTCATGTGATGGATCAAAGTTTAACAATATTATGTTCGGTTGGAGGCGTGCTTCATAGGTTAGTTTATGAAGGAGATTTAACTGAATTTTTTTTAATTGATCGAAATATTTCGTTTGATAGTTTACGTAATCAAATTGTTGAGCAATTTTCTATTGATTATGAATTTATATTGTTCATGTTTATTTAACTATTGTATAAAGTTAGTTAGTGAACAAGCATGAAAATTTATATTAGAAGTTGATGTACAAGCAACGTACATTAATATTTATGTAACTTCACCACCACCTAGAAATAATATTGTAAGTAGTATACGTGCTTCTAATCAAGTTAATACTGCTCCTAGTTCTTCTCATCAAGTTATTTTATTTACTGAACAAGAACATATAGTAGATGATGGTAATAACAATGATGAAAACAGCGATGATTTAATTGAAAATTTAGATGATGAATTTGATGGCAATGTTGATAGTGTTAGCATTTCAGGATTAATCATTGGAAGAAAATTTGATAATCGTTCTGAATTTAGATATTTTATTAGTGATATAGCAATTGCACATAATTTTACTTGTCATGCTACTTTAAACAATGCTAGTGAAATTGTATATAAATGTAACGATTCAAGTTGTAATTGGAGAGTATACGCTAAAGCAAGTGGTAAAGGTGAAGATTTTGTTATTACTACGCTAGAAAACGTACATTCTTGTTTAGGGGGACTTACAACAGGTTCTCATCCATTTACTACTATTGTATGGGCTAAAAATAAGGTTATTGATAAAATTTGAGATAATCAGTCGTATAGTCCATCGCATGTTGTAAATGATATATATAGAGAACACAAAATATATATTAAATATTGTAAAGCTTGAAAAGCTAGGGAACTTGCACTATCCGAAATAAATGGTAGTTATATTGATGCATATAGTAGTCTTGAATAGTATGATTTTAGAATTATTGAGACAAATCCAGGTAGCCAATATTTTATACAGACTACAGAAGAAAATAGATTTAAAAGAATTTTTGTTTGTTTTAAGGCATGCATTGATGGATTTTTAAGGGGATGTTTACCTGTGATTAGTACTGATGCTACTTTTCTTTCTTCTAGATATCAAGATATTTTATTTATTGCTTGTGCTCATGATCCAAATTAGCAATTATATCCAATTGCTTATGCTGTTGCTGAGAGTGAAAATACTGATTCTTGGACTTTGTTTTTAAACGGTTTGAGAACATCTTTTAAAAAATATTTTGATGCATGGATTACAATTTCCTTTATATCAGATAAACAAAAAGGATTGATAAGGGCTATGCATGATATCTTTCCAGAATCGTCTCATTTTTTTTGTATTCAATATTTTAAACAAAATTTTAAAAAACTCTTCAGATTTTCACATTTTCAACATAGTTTAGATTATCTTGCTAGATGCTATAATGAAACAGATATGAACTATTGTTTGAAAAAAAATTAAAGCTGAAAACATAGATGTTTACAACTAGCTCGTTGGAGTAAATGATGAAACTCATATTTTTCACACTGGATAACAGCTTATTCTTCTTGTCCCAGATTAGGTATTCACACGTCGAATCTTGCTAAATGCTTCAATAACTGGGTAAAAAATTTACGTGATAAACCAATAACGACACTACTTGATGGAATTCAAGCCAAAATTATAACACTTCAGGACAAGAACATGCAAAAAGCTAAAAATCTTCAAACTAATTATTGTCCGAAGATGTTACAAACTATGGCGCTTATCATAAAAGAAAAACACCGGCAGCAAACGTTGAATATAATAGATATTTGTTTGAAGTATTAGATTGTAAAACAAATAGAACATATGTTGTAGACTTAGATGAAAAATCTTGTTCGTATTTAAAGTGGTATCATACTTTGCTTCCATGTGTACATGCATGTTATGCATGTAAGTCTAAAAATATTAGCATCGAGAGTTTTTATCCAGATATTTTCTCTAAGCAAGCTTTAAGAAGCGTATATGAGCTACACCTGGAGCCAATTTCAGTCCCCTACAACCACCAAAATACATTGATTAGAGGACACATTGGAGTACCAGATGTACGACGCAAGGAAGGAAGGCCAAAGAAGAACCGGATCAAAGCGAATGATCAAGCTTCAAGAGATCTTCGATGTAGTAACTGCAATAGTTTAGGACACAATAGAAGGAGATGTACAAACCAACCAAGAGAATGAAGGTATTGTCATAAATTTTTAAATAGTTTTATTTTATGAGAACAATATGTAATTTTATTGAAATAGAAGAAAGTTATATTCAAATAAAGTTGATACTGATATAACAATTTTATCGATCTCTCTTGGCTAATTTTTGATAGATCTCTCTTAGATTGAGTCGGTCCATCTTTTCTCGTTTATTCTCCGGGGCCGCATTATCACCACCTCCTTGACTGTCCTCCACTTGAGATGGCATCGGTGCTGATAGAGTTGTCAAGATATGCGTATAGCTGGTAACTTCGGGGGCGAATAGGCTATCGCACTGAGAATTTTCCTCGGGGGCCCACTGAATAGTGCTCGCACCGGTCGTCGCCTGAGAAGTGTCCCAGTCAGGCCAATGAGAAGTGCCCGCACTAGCCCACTGAGAAGTGTCCGCACCAGACCATTAAGTAGTGCTCTCACCGCCCGTCGCCTGAGAAGTGTCCCAGTCAGGCCAATGAGTAGTGCCCTCACTAGCCCACTGAGAAGTGCCCGCACCAGCCCACTGAGTAGTGCTCGCACCGGCCGTAGCCTGAGAAGTGCCCCAGTCAGGCCAATGAGTAGTGTCCGTACCAGTCGTCGTCCGAGAAGTGCCCTCACCAGCCCACTGAGGGACATTGTCATCTTACAGTGGCAGACTATCATCCTGATACCAAACTGAGGTATACTTCCTAGGGGGCGTGCTTGTCGTTGTGCAACAAGACCCTGAGGATAATCTTCTGGAATAAGTAAGGGAGGGTTCGGAGGAGTCGGTCCACATTGCATAGCAGCCAAAAATTCGTCAACCGCTGTGCGCAACGGATCACCCACTGGATAATTTTGGTATGCAGTATTTAAATTTGGAAGCTGAAATATTAAATAGAATTCAATAGAGGACTTAAATAAGTACTACGGAGATAGACATTTTCATATAAAAATAATGTACCATCCCTTCTACATAATCATAATAGTCACGGAGACTATAATCATTTATGGCTCGATGTTTGAATCAAAACTCTTGGAATTGGTAGGCTCTGTTGCTGATAAGAGAAGCTCCCAACCAAGATCTATATGCATCATCACCATAGGCTGCACCATTACAAATTATGAGCATATGATTTCTTATAATTTTTGAAGTAAATATTGTTAAACTTTTGGGATAACTTACCATCATCAATAGAGGACATCATTTGAGACAAATGTTCCACCTTATGTGTCTCAAATCTAGAATTTTACCCAGGAATCAATCTGTGTGCTCTGGTAGTTGCATTGTCTTTACCACGATTGAAACATGGTGGCTCATCAGGAATGTGTTGTATCATCCAGAACTGTCGCATAACACGATCAGCTGGATGATACATGATGTTATCGTGGAATATTATGAAAAATCTATGTAGTCTCAATCCAAAGGTTGTTGTTTGTAACTCAAGAGAATTCTATCCAAGCCGGTACGGTAAAAAAATTACCTATTTCATGTCAACAAAATTATAAGATAATAAACATATTGACTGTATGAAATACAAAAAAAAATATAAGAGACTATAAAAATTTTACCTCGTTAAACTTTAGTGAATTGAATTGGCACCGATATACTGCGATATCCTTGTGAGCACATCAAGTTGGATCAGCTACAACCATCATCCAGCGTAAAGTTGATGGGAAGACACCATCTTCGGTATCAATATGGGAGACTGGCCTACCGATACTGAAGTGCTTGTAGGACCAAACCTAGAAAAAATATATCATGTAAGTTTACATATTTTTTAGTAAATAAAATTATATGGAAATTTTATACCTGTAATAATGTCATACATCCATTCAAATTTTTCTGTCTTTTATCCACTAAAGTAAAATGTACAAAATTTGATATAGAGTTGTACATATATGCCAACACAGAAGCTCCCCATGCATGACAGGTAGGTTGTGTCAGATTTTTCAGAAAAGGTAAAAAAATATAAATTTGCCCTAAATCCGGAGTTTGGAAACAAAATTTCGTTGATTAGACCTAGTAAGTAGACCCTGGTGCAAGCAGTAACCTGAACATATAATAAAAAAAGGATATCAGTTAAACTAAATAAAAATATATATTACATAAATAATAACATTAAATGTTATACTTACTCGTTCGGCATCCACTAAGATTTTTTTCTCACCAATACGATCTAGGTGCATAAAGTTGTGACGGAGCCACGAAAGCGTCACGAAACTTTTATCATATATGGTAGACAGCTCCACGCCTAAATACTTCCTAATCACAGTTTTGGCGCAAAATGATTCATCATTTTAAAATATTATAGGTTCATCCGTAATAGATAATCCTAAGATATTTGCCACATCTACCAGCAAAATGGTTATTTCTCTGAACGGTAACTGAAAGGTATTTCTTCCGGGCCATCACCGCTCAACTAAACTGAAGATCAAGTTTCTATCGTGACATAGAAAATGTATCTGATCAATATGATCAAAATAAAATACGTTCACCATACCATGTTGTTCTTCAGTCAACATCCAGTACCCAACGTCGTCCTCATGACGTCATGCGACATGCTCTCGTACTCGAAACGTATCCGGATAATCGTATTGCTATATATGACATATATAAATGATGTTATTATTAGACATGTAAAAAAATATAAATTATATTGACTAAAATAATTTAATTTTAATATACCTGTTCAGAAAATACTAGACTAGAAATGTGCGGCTCACGTAGCTGGATAATCATATTTGTGGTAGGCCCTCCCGAAATACGTCCATCATTTTAGGTACCCATCTGCAATATTTAATACTTAGTGTTAAAATATGTAATCGAATATTTAGTGTTAGCATGTCTACTATCACGAGGATTACAATTATAATAGTTAAAATAGTAATTAGAATTACATGATTACAATTATAATTAAATATATTACAAACCTTTCTTGGTGTTCTCCTTCTCTTTTCTTCTCTGCTTACTTCCTCCTTCTCTTCTCTTCTCTGCTTATTCTTCTTCTCTGCTTCTTCTTCACTTCCTGCATCATTTCTTCCTCCCTCCCTCTCCTTATAATACGAACACACCAACACCCGCCAACCTTATTAAACCAATTAACTTATTAAACCAACTACCCACATTTAAACCCACATTTAAACCACCATTGACTAAACCGAATACACAAACCAATATACCACAACTAACCACATTTAAACCGGGGAGCCAACATTTAAACCGGAGAGGCCATATTTTCGCCAACTCGGTTGGCAACAATCCGTATATTCCCGCCAAAAATTCAAATTTTTGCCAACTCAGTTGGCCAAAATCAAGTTCTCCAAAATTTTGCCATCTGGGTTGGCGATATGTATCGGAATTTTAATTTTTTTAAAATTTCTATCGTTATATTTAATTGATATAAAATTATATCGTTACAGTAAATTTATATATATATATATATATATATATATAGTATCAACTTTACGTGTTCAATCTTACTTGTGAACTTTGAGCTATCGAGCTAACTTTCAGCATGTCAAAGTCGGAGCAGATGGAACGGTACTCCTATCCAAGAACGGAACAAAAAATTCGAATTAGATTAGACTAGAGTAGGCTAGTGTGGGCTTGGTGTGGTCTCAAGATCTTTTTTGAGGATGTACAAATTGTCGGATCGCACAAGACACCAAAAATCGAAAAATTCTAAGTTTTTTAACCTCCTCATATATATTACTAACGTGAAGTTTCAATTTTCAGATTTATGAGTCATGTTATTTGTAAGTTGCATTAAAATGATCATTAGAATACCAGAAATGATAATGTGTGGGCTGACTTGAATTAAAAGAAAAAAATGAGAAGAAATTTGGGAGGACCTCATTTAAATAATATGTATGGCTCCGTATGTCTTGAGACGGCTCTTCATGAGACGACTAAATGGATAAAGTACAATATGCCTTGTGAGAATTGTTGTTGTACTAAAACACTTCTAAAATCAAAACAAATTTATTTATTTATTTATTTATTTTGAATTTAGATGTTAGAAATATGGTTCTTTTCCCCGAGCAATTATTATTTAATCCCACTAGTACCCTAGGGATTACTAGACTAATAATATTGAAATTTTTAGGCAGCATAGGGATTTAACCCTTGGCTGATTTCTTGTCATCCCAATAACATCTCAATTACATGGGTTTTGTATTTTGATTGTCACTACCTCTATGTTCACCCCCCAAGATTATTCCATTTTCTAGGTTTGTTCATGTTTGTCTTTCTTCTTTGTACAACTTGCTCTACTTAATCATAAATTAAGAACTCGATTACATACATATATGGGGCTCTTAGTTTGATTCTCAGTGCCTCTACATTCACCCCCAGAGTACTCTATTCTCTGGGTGTTATTCATCTACATTGTTAAGTGTGAACTTGATTCCAATCTCTTGGTACCAGCATTTGTTTGTTTTACTTTTTAACCATGGTAAAGGTTTTATTTATTTATTTCATTTATGTTGTAAAATGTTTTAATATTATTTTTATTATTTATTATTTATCATTTTTCAAGTGCATTACTTGATTTGGTTAAAATAAATTTGTATATGGTAAATTTTAAAGTTGCACCCAAAACCTATCAAACCCATCAGCCAATCTGCTTTAAGTCACCACTCGTCAAGAACATATAGAGAAATGTATTCTAAATTATTCTAATGGCACTGTAACTATAACGTTAGAATGTTTTTGATATTTTAATTTTTAGATGTTCGATTTTGTTATTATAATTTTATAAATTATACTTTTGAAGTACATTTCATCAAATTTAAAACGTAGCAGAACCACTTCAAAAGATTATCTAATAATATAAGCATATATATTACACTTTTGTACTACAAGATATATTTTTGAAGTGATTTTGTTGTGCGTCAAAATTGATGAAATACGTTTTAAAAGAACAATTTAAGAAGTTGGAGTGTCAAAATTGAGCAACATAAATTTAAGGCAAAAAATGTTGGATTGTATCTCGTTTCCGGTTAAACGCTCGGCAGCAAATGGGACAATGAAGCGTAGATAATTGGAATTGGTTCAGATCTTAAATAAAAATTCACTTTTTAAGTCACATGGGTCCAATCCATCATCGCATCTCATGGACTAATTTCAGTTCGGATCACACCACTTTACCGACACAAAAAAGTTCAAATATTATAATTGGGATGCCATTTTTGAAAATATTACGTATGTGATTCCAAAATATTCAATGATGAACTCGATCGCGATCTCCTTTGTAGTAGGAAGATGTAATCGTAGCTTGC
Organism: Iris macrosiphon; assembly: GCA_036927795.1. Taxonomy (NCBI): domain Eukaryota; kingdom Viridiplantae; phylum Streptophyta; class Magnoliopsida; order Asparagales; family Iridaceae; genus Iris; species Iris macrosiphon. Next base: position 18,968,420 of record JAYESA010000005.1, on the reverse strand, counting down.
TGCTATCGCTGCGATCGCTTTACACCGACTCTTCTCTAATCCCTGTTGTACTTGTAAAAGTTGGAGCATTAGCAAAAGATTTTACATAAGCTAAATCGATACCATAATGTTCCTCCTCCTATAAAAGTGTAATCTTTTCCAAAAGTGTTGGCAAAGAATAGTTTTGTATATGTGATGCTCTCCTCCATTGTTCATTAGGAGCTCGTATCATCATCAGTAAGCTAATGATACCAACACAAGCATTATATATATATATATATATATATATATATATATATATATATAAATATATTTTCAGTTTGGGAAACAAAAAGGAAAAGAGAAGGGACCAATCGGTTCTCGACGCACTTGGGTCCGTCCAATGAGCAGGAAACAAGAGTTAGCAGCGTCGTTTTCGCACGAGCCACGCTGTTAGATTTGGAGGTCTCGGTCCCCACGGGGGCTCGATTGCGCGCGCGCAGATTGGATTGGGTCCGCTGCTGCTGCTGCTGCTGCCGCTCGGTGGAAGGATTAATGTCGATGAGCCAGCCATATGGGCCTCGTCTAGGTGTCCAGCTTGGATTCTTGTTTTCTTACATTGCCCGGGTACTTCAAAATATTGGATTATTTTGTATTAGGATATCGGATTTAGACTTTGGGTACTACTCAATTTGTTCGTTTTAGACTTTCGGTATTCGAACATTTTAGTGATACATTTTAGGGACGAAATTGGACTTTCAGCGACGAGATGAGCCTTTTAATGACGAATGTTCGTCATTAAAAAAAGTTTGAATATCCAACGTCTAAAATGGACAAATCCAGTAACAAAAGTCTAATTAGATCATAAACTTGGTACCCTTATACCAAAATAACCCGAAAAATATCTTACCGTGGCCTTGATGATGAAAGATCTGATCCTAGGCAGAGCATCCAGACAATTCAAAGTGTTCTCTTAATTTCAAAAATTATTCAGTGGGACGGACTCGTGACAACGGTGAATGATTAGTCCGTTCGATGGTACATTGACACATAGGGGTGAACATTCGGTTCATTTGGTCCAAAATTGAACCGAACAAGCAAAATTGAAACCGAACCAAAATTGCCCATAACGAACCAAACCGAACCGATTTTCGGTTTATTTGGATATATATATATATATATATATATATATATATATATATATATATATATATATATATATGAAAAAAGGGATATGAGCCATAGGCTCGTATTTCTACATGAGCCAATGCACATATGGACCAATAGAAATGTAGTGTACTAGTGCACATGGGTGCACATGGGATGTAGGAATCCATTTCTATTGGTCAACGTGTGCATGGCTCATGTAGGAATATGAGCCTATGGCTCATATCCCGTTTACCCATATATATATATATATATATATATATATATATATATATATATATATATATATATATATATATATATATATAGTGGGGATCATGTGACACATATAATTTGACATCTAAAAAAATACGTAATTTCACCCGCACATTATTTGAAATGATTAGTTCATATTTGATAGAATACTTTGTATTGAATTAGCATGTATGTGAAATTGAATATTCCACTAATTAATACAACCTACTATTAATTAGTATGCATGTCAAATTTAAAATTCATGCATATCAATTTGAACCATTCATTTCAAATAATCTGAGGCTGAGATTGCGTATTTTTTAGATGTCAAATTGTATGTGTCACCTGATCCCTAGTGGGATATTCGATTTCACATACATGCTAATTTAATACAAATTATTCTATCAAATCTGAACCATTCATTTCAAATGATGTACAGCTGAGATTGCGTATTTTTTTTAGATGTCAAATTATATGTGTCACATGATCCCCACCCATATATATATATATATATATATATATATATATATATATATATATATGGAGCCCATTTTCGGTGTATATATATATATATATATATATATATATATATATATATATATATATATATATATATATATATAGGGAGTCGGGAGTCCCGTTTTCGAAGTCCCGTCGAAGCTCCGCTCTCACAAGCAGGAGCCCGCGCGGGCCCCATGCGGGGCGAAACTTTGGCGGGGCTCCCGCAGCGGAACTTTTGATCCATCTCCTATATATATATATATATATATATATATATATATATATATATATATATATATATATATATATATATATATATATATAATGCTACAGTTACAACCAAATGCTTACAATCCTCCTACAACTAGGGTCACTAACAAGTGGGGCTGGGTGGGACCCACCTGTCAGGGTGGGAGAGAGAGAGGTTGTAAGATGGTTGTAAGCATTAGGTTGTAAACTTAGCATTATATATATATATATATATATATATATATATATATATATATATATATATATATATATAGCAGGTAGGTGGGAAGTTCCTATGACCGAGTCTTTCCCTTCTCTTACTCTTCTTCTGGCTTATTAACTCGTCTTTCCGCTTTGTCACTCTCATATTCTGAATAGAATGACAAGCAGGCGAGCGGAATATATATATGGTTAAACGGGATATGAATCATAATGCTCATATTTCTAAATAAGCCACGCACATGTGGAGCAATATGAATAGAGTTCTACTTCGCATGTGCACTCATGTGCACTAGTACACTCTATTCATATTGGTCCACATATGCATAACTAATGTAGGAATATGAGTACTATGTCTCATATTCTGTTTACGCATATATATATATATATATAGTATGTGTGTGATGTATAATTCTATTTATACATCACACACATACTATATATATATATATATATATATATATATATATATAGTATGTGTGTGATGTATAAATAGAATTATGTGTGATGTATGTATAAATAGAATTATGTGTGATGTATAAATAAAATTTTATATATATATATATATATATATATATATATATAAAAGAGACATATTTCACGGTCATGATGGTGTACCTTAGATACCTAGGTAGATCTTTGTAAGATTTACAATGTCAACAATGATCTTATTAATCTCGAAGCAAGCATGATCTTAATAATCTCGAAGCAAGCAGGAGTACACTACTTTCAAAAAAAAAAAGTACGAGTACACATAACATCTCAAAGTTACGTGACCACTACTATTTTTGAATGTTCAAATTAGATATCACTTAGCCCACAATTGCTAGGAGACAATGACAATTTTAACGGAATGTTTGGTATGCGGAATAAGTATGCGGAATAATGTATAGTCGATAATTATATATTTTCGAGAATTAAATTTTAAATAATTATATTTTTTTGAAAAATGATATTCGGAAAGTTTGGTAAGCGGAATTCTAACGGAACTTTTGGTAACAATATAAATATTTCCGACAAAAAATAAAAAAATAAAAAACAAAATTAAACAAAAAACAAAATTAAACGAAAAAATGATGAAAACAAAATCTTTCAACATACGTAGTATTCAATTCTTGGGACGAAAACAATTTGCTTAGCTTATATCTATTCAAAGTTATTATTTTCAATACATATGTGGGCTAAGCTCGTACACATTGAGTACATCCTATACATGTATTATAAAAAAAAATCGTTCAAATAAAATTATTGCGACAATTGATGAAAATTGTGTTTCCTTGTTCCGAAATCCTGTCGCTTTTCTTTGTGAAATCACATAAACTATTTATTTTATTGACTATTTATTATTTATTTTGTTAGAATTTTTGTTAGAAATATAGTTAGTTAAGAATATATTTATATAATTTTTCTTTTCATATGGAAATTATTTGCATTTTTTTATGATAACATTATTTTATTTGAAATTTGAAATTATGATTAGAAAAAAATAGAATTTTTCTAGAGCATTTCTAGCAAAAAAAAGAAAAGAAAAAAAATGGACGAAAAAATGCAAAAGGATAAAAAAAAATTGCCTGGGGAAGAAAAAAAAAATCCACATATTCTTAAAGTATATGGTTCTCATATTTTGTGGATAAATTTTTTACCCGAGTATTCGTAATTTTTGAAAATATATATTTCAAATCTAAACCAAACAGAGAATATAGTTTCCACCATAAATTTGTCCAGAAATAAAAAAAATATGTATACCAAACGTCCCCAAGTGCTAATAAAAAATTCAAGGACAAGCTAGAAGTTTGAACCGGAATATGCTATAGGTTTGATTTCGGTTAGGTTGTTGTGGGTTGGTGTATATATATATATATATAATGTGGCTTGGAATCGATTCAAAATTGAGCCGTCCAAGCAGTAAGTAAATACTCAACCAATTTATTTATTTTTTATTAAAAACTTAAGGAGATAAATAAAAATTGAAACCAACTCCTATCTTATCCTTTTTTTTAAAAAACTTACAGGCGATTAAAAAATTATAAATAAATACTCAATCAATTTATTTTTAAAATTTTTACGAAAGATACATAATTTTTTATAAATAGTAGAGATATATCCATAACAAATTATAATTAAAATATACTTAAATTCATAATAAATTATAATTAAAATATAAATATATAAAATATTTTAAATAAAATATATTTAAATATTTAAACTATTTTACAATAATATAAGAAAAATTTATTCGCACGTGCATTTACTAGTATATATATATATATATATATATATATATATATATATATATATATATATATATATATATATATAGGTAAACGAGATATGAGTTATAGTGCTCATTTTTCTAAATGAGCCATACACATGTGAACCAATAGGAATATAGTGTACTAGTGCACATGAGATGTAGAAATCCATTCCTATTGATCCACATGTGCATGGATCATTTAAGAAAATGAGCACTATGGGTCATATCCCGTTTACCATATATATATATATATATATATATATATATATATATATATATATATATATATATATATATATATATATATATATATTGGTTATGTGTGATGCATATTACTCAGGAGGTTGCGGGTTCAAGCCTCATGGGCGCCATTTAATTCCTCTTTATGAGAATTAAGTGGTGAGTTGGCTATAGGTGCAGCGCATGTGCGGTCCAAGTGCGGTGCAAATACAGGTGCGGACCTACGGATGGAGATGTGTGGGGCCTTCGGGCCGGGATATGGTGGGCCTTCGGGCCGAGTTTGTAGCCCTTCGGGCCAGGTGTCTGTAACACAATTACCTCTTATATATATATATATATATATATATATAAACCACTCGGATGGTTTTATATTATGAAACAAGCCTATGTTATATGGTTTAAATTTGGATTCGATGGTTGAAATTAAAAGATGGTGGGGTCTACACATTTTAATCTCAACCTCCAAATCCAATCCGTGTAACATAATATATATATATATATATATATATATATATATATATATATATATATATATATATATATATATATATGGAGTCCCTACCCTAAGGCCCGGGTTTGGATTTTCCCTTCCTCGGACGAATGGGTGGCTTATATAGTTACGGTCCGACTTGGAGAAAGGACAACAAATTTTTGGGATGGATTCCAGCCCGCCTGGGCCCTAAGGTTGCTACGCTCTTGACTACAATCAATCTAGGTCTTTGTTGGTAAGCTAGTTGAGGATAATGGTTTTGTGTTGTAGGCAAACCCGACCTCTTAACCGAAGCTAATTTTGGTTATCCTTTATTGTAACGTCCCAGTCCCAAAATACGTAGGAATATGAATACGTAATATGCCAGCTACGCATTCGACCAGACTCTGGTCCGACTCGATTACGTATAAGCTATATAATAAGGGTAAATAAATACTGAAATCTCTATGTCTCAATCCACATAAAGAACAAAATATCAATAATAAACTACATGTGCTAAAGTTGGCTGCCAGTAACACATAAGCTCGAATGGACTCGAGAAAGGAATATGAGTCTATAAAACTAGGCTACATCAGCAGATGAATTGACAATAAAAATAAATAACCATAACTCCGGTAGAAATGATATAAGTACCTGGCATCAATGCCTGCACGATAAAGCAACACACATCAGCAACTCCAGGCAAGCTCCACAACGGTCTATGCTGTAAAACTAGCAAGGGACCAAATCCTCAGAGGGACGTAAGAAGGTACAAGAAATAACATGCCAAAGTAAAACAGTATAATACCACATACTCAAGGGTAAACTAATGTCACCATCTAAGTGAAATGCAAGTGGGAGCATCACTAGTACTCAGGCTGAAACCACTATAAGCTCTGTGTCACGGAGCCTGTAGCAGCAAGAATATCACGTAATGGGCCAAGCTCTGATATAGAGACTAAATTACATTAATAATAAAGTATATATATATATATAATCAGCCTTTAGCCTGTGTGTCTTTCTCCACCCAATGTAACCTCACATCTCATGTCCACGACGTCTCATGTCCATAACACGCAAGCTCATGACCTTTAGCTACTACAACGAGTCATAATGATATCTCTATATATGCAAGTCTCATATCACGAATCCTGTAAGCCTATACAGAATCACCATGAATAACTCAAAAAAGATTATGTCGCATGAATAGTGTCAAGTGTCCTATGGTATGACGTACTTGGTAAAGCAAGCACGTAAAAATAGTATCATAGAATCAACTCTCTAAATGGCGTTACACGACTCCGCGTATAGCGTCGACACCCGAATCTTGTTCGGACGCTAAGCAACGTCTCAGGTTGAGCAGGCACATCACAAGAATATATAAAATGAAACACAAGTCGATATTATAACATAATTTACTGTAAGTTGGCAAGGTGCACTTGCCTGGAACTCCAAGCTGATAATACAAAGAACCTGCTCTCGAATCCACGCTCATGCGATCCCAAGAGTATATATATATAATATCATAAAATCAGTCATTATGACACGGTTCACTAAGCATGCACAAGAGTACAACTACTCTACGTCATTAATTATTAGACAATTAGGGTCAAAATCAATCAAAGATACAATTTATACAATGCCATCAGTTATTTAGAGTCTAAAATAATTAGGGGTTCAAACAAAGTAGGTTGGCTAAGGTTCACTAGTCAAGGACCAAAAAAGTGTGTAAACACCAAGCCTACTAGTCACATAACATCATCAAGCCTCATAAACATGGTTATAATGAAGGTTCATGTAGGTACTAGGTGTTCTCATACTAGATTTCCATATATAATATATCATCAACCTTGGTATTCACTAAGTGTCAAACTATGTTAACCAACCTAGGGTTAGTTTTGTCTATTAAAACATGCACATGAGCATTAATAATAGGTCAAGTTAGGGTCATCACAAACAATCACATACTATATTTCTCAAGTATATCCATTCATCCAACTATATACAACTCTAGTTCTACTACAAAATGTCAAGTATACATAGACAAGTCAAATCTGAATTTATAATAAGATCATGACATATACCTTATTTCTAACTTGTATTTGTCATGAAACATGTATGAAAATACTAATACAACTAGTGAACAACCTTAGTATGGCATCTTCTGTATTCCAATATAGTGTTTATAAACAATAAAACTAGTTATCACAAAACCTAGGCAAAGTGCACTACTAGTTGCACAATATTTAACCATGTCTCAACCATGCATTTATTTATATATAATATCCTAAAAAAACTTATATATTCTGAAATTTATAGACAATTGGAGTAAAAATTATATTTGGCAAGTAGTTTCTTGGGTTTTAGATCATGGCAAAGTGAATAGGACAACAAGTGCATAAATAACATTTAAGTCTAGACATGAGAAGTAATAAGTGTTCTTGGTATAATATCATAAACATATGAATAGAAAGTTGGTAAAATTTAATAGGGATATGAAGTACATGTATAAAGGGTTTATTAAGAGGAGTTGAAGCTCTTACCAAAGTGAAATGGGAAGGCAAAAGAGGGTTGTGCACTGCTTGCACAAATATGTTCAGATTTGGACACTTTGTCTCGTAGCTACTATCCGGGGCTTCAAAATTTTTTTCCAAGTACTTTGGTACTTAAAGAGATTAGTGGAGAGGTAGAGGATGAGGATATGGTAATTGTTAAAGGGGTTTTGGTACTGTAAGTGGTGCCAACAAGGTGTTAAAGTGGTGCTATTGCTGGCGGGTTCAGCAGGGTATCTTCATTTTGTAGAGGGTGTTTGGGGGAGTTGTAGGATAATTTAGGTGCTGAGTTATAAATGAAACTTATTAAGGAGAGGTAGGGGAAAGATATTTGGGTTCTTTGGTGGTAGTTTAGAGGCTATGGAGGTGGTGGAGTAGCTTGAGAAGAGGATACACTGAATTCAGATTCTGACATGACACTTCTGATGGAGGACTATTTTGAGGAACGTAGAGTGAAATTTCATGGAAGCTTTGTAAAGAGAAAGTGATAAGAACAGGGAAAGAAAGAAGCATACAAAATTTGAGCAAAAGATACTTACTATAGAGGAAGATAGGGCAGGATTAGTAGGGGTGTTACTGAATTCGGATTCAACCTGGATAGGGTTGGATAGATGGAGGTGTGGAGGGAGATAGAGAAGAAATTTGGAGATGGTTTGTGAAGAGAAAATGTGAGGAAGAGAGTTCGAAAGAAGTTTTTTTCAGGTGATTTGAATGGGGGAGGTAAAGAGAGGGGGTTATGGACAGTCTAGTGGGGAGGGGAAGGGTTTGGAGTTACCAGTAGGGTAAGAAAATGTCACAAGTTATAACCCCTTCACTTTCACATTCCACCCTAATAATTTAATAAACCCATTGCTGTCCAAAATTAAAATAATATTTAATATGGATGGTCAAACCTATCTTAGTCAACCTAGTTTAAGTCCAACTACTTCTAGTTGGGTCAGGTTCGGGTCGTTGCGGTTTAGTTTGACTAGATTGGTCTGATTCACTAGAAAATTGGTCATTTGTGGCTATTGAGGGTAGGTAGCACATAGAGGTTCAATAGAGTGAGACACATATATCATTTGTATCTTAGACCTAGTTTATATCATGATCATGCATTAGGTCAAAATAATTGGTCGAAATTGGATCTCCAATTTAAATTGGAATGGTCAACGGTTGCACTATAGGTGCTAGAAATTTAGTTTTTGACCCGAATGTTTGACATTAAAAATAGAGCACAAGAAGATGCGTTTGAGTGGGATATGATAATCATAAATTAAGGTGGGCTCGTCTAGATCATGCATATAAAATTTGTTTGGAGATAATGGCTAATGTTGTGCTCCTAAAAATTAAAGCTACAAAAAATATTTTTAAATGATACTTTTGTTTACTTAATCCTAATTAATAATAAAAATAATAATTCTCAATATTATATTAAATTAAAATAACTAAATCTCTGGGTGGGGGGTTACAATCTATCTACCTTAGAAAAAATTTGTCCTCGAAATTCAAATTCAATCTCTCCAACCATAACTAATCATATCTATAAATATATAAACACATCTTGGTACTTACTCATACACATTCTAAAAATCTTAAACTTCCATATACATACAGTTTAATCGTCTAAGGCTATTGGTCCTTAAAACATATTCTCACCACCATGTACTATCTCATTATTGTTATCATGCTAATCGTCATCTAGAAAAATTTACCACCTATAGGCCTAGGTTACACAAGGATGCCGCAACACAAACTCAGTTTGAATCTTTCAATATCTACAAGAAAAATGATGTCATACCTTAACTCTTAAAGGAGTGCATGGGTTAGGCACTAAAATCTTACAAGCACAAAATCTTCAAAGCTACCTATGTATTATATAAATCCTTTATTCTATATCTAAGACTGTTAATATATTTTTATTCTTTCCTTGGTACAACGTCATCAACCTATAGTATCCCAATAAAATTCTCTAACCTAACTTCTTATAATTGCTCTTAGCAGCAATAAGTCTAATCTAGTCAGTCAGTCATACATAGTCTAGAAGCTCAACTCAACGATTCCTAGGAGACATACATATAATAAAATATGACATAAGCCCCTATTCAAATACGTAGTACAAATAAATAAATAAATAAATAAATAAATAAATAAATAAATAAATAAATAAATAAATAAATAAATAAATATATATATATATATATAAATTATGTAATAAATAACTATTCAATCATTCTAAATACCCTAGATAAAAATATAATTAATACAATAAAAAGAATAAGATTTCTAAAATCTAAAAATCCATCGGCTATGGTAAATTGGAAATATGTTCTCATCACCTACTACTGAGGATAGGTCCAGCAAGCTCATACCCTATTAGTCAAAAATCTAAATCCCTGGCCCTAATAAGTTTATGTGTAAACCCACAATATTCAGCTATCATTCCTATAAGACTTCTATCTTCTATTTACACTTTCCTACTATATGTAAATCTATAATCTAAGGGTTTTATGATAATCCTCTATAGAATGACCAACAAGTCAGTATGTGATTCTGAATCTATGTTTAATTCCTTAAAATGTGTATCACTTCGAGACTGGTTAACAATTTTTACTCGCACTAAATTCTCCAAATTCTAAAAGTATTACAATTCATAAATGCTAAAATTATTATACCTCAAGTCAATACCACAATCCCTTCTCTTTGGATTATGCGACCATAATATCTTTCCCTTATTATTTGTTTCCTACTCACCTTCATATCCTTTTAGTATGTTAATCTTGTTTTCAATTATAAGCTTCGTCAATCATGACCCAGTACTTTCTGCTTCGTAGTATAAATTTTCTAGGCAACTACTGAGTGATAAATCTTCAGTCCTTCCTAAATCTTTCTCTTAATTTAAAATGCTCAAGATCATGTACTCCTCGTGACTCTTCTTGTTACCATTCTACCTTCTTCACCTTGAACCTAAGATTTTCTCCTTATTCATTCCATGTATACCCTTCATCCAAACTTCATGGTTACTATCTTGTTATAGCTTATCATCTATTATAGGAAATTCACTATATCTAACTCAAGACTATAACATAAAACTCTCATCCTTCAACCTTTTTACTCTATCACAGATACTAGCTTGTCTACGGGTGGTACTCACTTGTTCAATTAACACTGACAACCCAATTAATCAAATACATCTAATTTTATTTCAAAAGCTATACTTTAGTACTTGAGTTATCCAATTACTCAAATATTAGGTCTAGCAATCTACATATCTATTTAGTCCAGACCTATAGTCATCAATAATTTAAGGGGACATAAGATCTATTTTTGATACTAAAAGTCACAAGACAACTATAGATTTAACCACTATGGCCGGTTACGTAAGGTTTTAATTTCTTAAGGTCATAATATAATTTCTTGTATCACCATCATGAGCCATATCTGATCCCTAGCATCTAGCTATGTATTCCATAAAGTATTCTAAATCATCTTTCTAACTTCTAATACTTCCAAATTACGGCTACCTTAAGCAAGGGTAAGGTTTTATTAGTTCTAGGCCTCTGATACTATATTCAATTCTTATGCTAACAATCTATACTAGCTCTAGCATATAGGAATAACCTATCTACCTGTCCTACTAAGGGTAACCATCTTCTCAAAAATTTATATCCAACATGTCTTCTTCCGCATTGACAAGGATCTGCTTCTGGAGGAAACTCCACGCACGAACATTCATCTCTCCGAGATAGGGAGAGATGATAAACAATAATAAGAAGGTCGAGGGAAATAAAAGAGTACAATTATGAAATCCAAGTGCAATAATCAAATGCTAAGAAAATTTTAAATCAGTTGTGAATTGAGATACTAATACTGTTAATCCTGATTACAGGCTCGCTCGGTACTGGAAAGTAACCAAAATAATTTAATCAAGACCTGCATGGGCCACCACAAAAATATGTAATATCCCAGTCCCAAAATACGTAGGACTAAAAATACATAACATGCCAGCTACGCATTCGACCAGACTTTGGTCCGACTTGAATACGTATAAGCTGTACAATAAGGGTACATAAATACTGAAATCTCTATGTCTCAATCCACATAAAGAACAAAATATCAATAATGAACTACATGTGCTAAAGTCGGCCGCCAGTAACACATAAGCTCGAATAGACTCGAGAAAGGAATATGAGTCTATAAAACTAGGCTACATCAGCAGATGAATAGATAATAAGAATAAATAACCATAACTCTGGTAGAAATGATATAAGTACCTGGCACCAATATCTGCAAGATAAAGCAACACACATCAGCAACTCCAGACAAGCTCCACAACGGTCTATGCTGCAAAACTGGCAAGAGACCAGGTCCTCAAAGGGACGTAACAAGGTACAAGAAACAACATTCCAAAGTAAAATAGTATAATGCCACATACTCAAGGGTAAACTAATGTAACCATCTAAGTAAAATGTAAGTGAGAGCATCACTAGTACTCAGGCTGAAACCACTAGAAGCTCTGTGTCGGGGAGCCCGTAGCAGCAAGAATATCACGTAATGGGCCAAGCTCTGATATAGAGACTAAAGCACCTCAATAATAAAGTATATATATATATATATATATATATATATATATATATATATATATATATATATATATATATATATATATGTAATCAGCCTATAGCTTGTGTGTGTCTTTCCACCCAATGTCACCTCACGTCTCATGTCCATGATGTCTCATGTCCATAATACACAAGATCATGACCTCTAGCTAGTACAAAGAAATAGGTAAACAACTAGTCTCATCCATAGAAACAATATAAAAAAATAACTCAAGCAAGTGCTGGTAAATGAAATACAAAGAGTCTGAATATTCATAATACATCTGAAATAGTCTGATGGGGACAAAGCTACTAAAATATAATGATGGAATAAAATTATGGAAAGTAGTAAGATAACTAGACTAGAGCATCAACTAGCTAGATAAAGATACCCTAGCCCAAAGCAGCAGTATACCCTAAATCACGGAAACTCCTCTGGAAATGCCTCAAAGTCCTCAGCCACGAATCCGGTCTCCACTCCTGCTCCGTAGATGGTTGGGTACAAGTGCTCGTCCAGATCTGGAAAGGAACCAGGTCCTCAGAGGGACATAACAAGATACAAAAAGTACATACCATAAAATAAATACTGTATAAACTCGAGGGTGAACTAACCAGCTAAGTGAAATGCACTTGAAGACAACCTTGGTACGTATGGACATTAGCTGTAAACTGAATGCCAGAAGTATATGCTGACTACATCACCGATCATGATAGCGCACAGCTAGTAACCTCTGTCGGATGTATCGACAAGCATATACGCCCATAACCGGGTAGCACATATCCCATAACCGGGTAACACATAGTCCATAACCGGGTAACAATGAGGCTAACGACCCCGTAGTTTACTCTAAAACTACGGTAGCCAAATGTCTGTCCTATACGCCTACTAATTGTCTTTCCCATCCAATGCCAATGTACAAGTCGCGAATACGACATGAACATCTTGTACTATAATGCAAATCACTAAAGAAATATACAACTATTCTAAATACCATCACACGTGCTGCTCACACAGATGTCCAGTCAAGTATGAAACAAGCGTCCCTACTTGAACTCAGTGTGACATACAATGATACATGACAAAGCCCAGGGAGTCATAATGATAACTCCTCAACTTTAGGTACATCCACTAGACACTAGGTCAAATACAGGTCCTAATGTCAACGCCTTCGTCGACTATACCCGATTCATTCTCAGATGCGCATAGTTATATAATATTAAAGCAATAAAATATACGAACTATAATAACTGAATTTAAACAGTACAACAAGGCAAGATATACTTGCCTGGAACTCCGATGTGAACAAATAAGGATCCGAAACCCGCAGCCAAGGTAGAACCTTCTTGGGTGCCTATGAATATATAATAATAAATATAAATCACTACATTACACTATACTAAGCATGCACAAGAGTTCAATATACGCAACGTCATGAGTCTTGTAGAGTCTAAACCAAACGAGGGTTCTAATTACATATGTTGACTAAGGTTGACTAGTCAAGGACCAAGAAAGTGTGCAAACACTAGGCCTATTAGTCACATAACGTCCTCAAGTCCTCTAAATGTACGACTTCTTATATGTTATAACCATAGACATAACTAGGATTTATGAGGTTGCTAAGTTGTACCACAAACACATAGGTACTAGTTGTCCCACCTACTAGGGTCTTCTTGTACAAGTATGACGTACACGTCCTCGACTCACATGAAATAAGTGATAACCTAACTTAAGTATCTCAAAGGGGGTTCTAGGGTCATCTTCAAGATCATGGGTAATTGAAACTCACTAATACTATTCTTATTTCATACTATGCATGCAACCATATTCACCAGTAATGAGAGCACCCTAACTACAATATGTAACATACCAACCTATTAAGTCAAATTTTAGTTATACTTCCAACAAGATGACCACTTGAACTACCTATCACCAGGTTCTCAACATATATATACTAAAATTTGAATATACTCTAATCATGACATAAAACTCACATTCTAACATATATAAAATACTTCCTAAAATATGGTGTTTAACACTAATTACATCTCAAATTTTTAGACACTAATCCAACATAGCATGAAAACGCACTCCAACATAAATTTTCCAAGTCCATAACGTGTATTCAACACCTAACATTAAATCAAAATTCTGCATATTAATCAAAATGATACTATTAACAAGGTTAAGGAGTATTAAGAAGGGTTTTAACAAGCAAAAGTGGAGAGGGTTGCATATGCATTTGGACATTTCTATTTAGTCATTAACACATGCGAAGTAAAATTGAGATAAAGATCTAATCATAAAAGAAGATAAAGAAATAGAAGAAGAACAAGAAGAGGTTGAAGATGAAGAAGGGGATGAAGTATATACCTAGAGGAGAGGGAACTTGGGAAGAAAAAGAGAAGAGGATACTTAGCCTGAGGGGTGGTCGGTTGGACAGCAACTCAGGGAGGGGTGGCCGGACTGGAAGGAGATCTCCCCTTGCTCTGGTTGTCCTGGATAACACAGGAACAACAGTAGCAACCTTCAATAAGAACACCATCAGAAGCAGTTAGAGGAACTGCAGCAGTAGTTTGGAGGAGCAGAAGGGGAGGGGTAGTTGTGAGCTGGTGGCAGTGGTGGTCGTGGAGTAGTGGAGGTGGTGGTCGGGGTTGAAAATGATGGTGAAGGAGGTGGTGTTAGTCATAAGGGTGGTGGTATTGATGGAGATGAAGGTGATGGTTGTGGTTTCGGTTTTGGGGAGGTAGGTGATGGTAGTGGTGATTGGGTGGAGCTCGGTGGCAATGGTAAAGGGGAAAGTTATCATGGTCGGGATAAAGGAAGAGGAGGTGGTTGTGAAGGTCGGGCTGGTGGTGGTGATGATGATGAAGTTGGTGGCAGTGGTGGTGGTGATCGTGATGGAGGTGGCTGTCGTAGAGGAGGAGGGAGAGACGAAGAAGATGGGTGATAGTGGTGTCGGGTTGCTGCTGTGATTGTGAGAAGGTAGAGGTCGGGATGGTGATGATGGTGGAGGTCGTGGTGGTTGATGGAGGAGGAGGGTGGACGGGTTGAGGGGTGAAGGAAAGATGGTGATGGTGGTCGTGGGTGGTCCGACAGAGGAGAGAGGAAGTCGAGGATGGTGGGAAGGTGGTTGTATGGAGGAGGCAGCAGTCGTAGAGGTGAGGGAGGAAGGAGATGGGAATGGTGGTGGTGGTGTTGTCGGTGGTGATGGTGGTGGTAATATTGGCTGATGGCGGTGGTGATGTTGGCTGATGGCGGTGGTGATAGTGGTGGTGATGTTGGCTGATGGTGGTGATGATATTTTCGGGTTGGGGGGAGGAGGAGAATGGTGATGGTGAGGGTGGGGGTTTATGAAAGAGGAGAGAAAGTAGGTGTAATAAAATGAGAGAGAGGTGATATATTTAATAAAGAAGTAGGGGCATTGGGATTAGGGCCGGCTACTCTTAGGTGTTTCTAGGGAGTGGTGATATTTCAAAATAAGTGAATAAGTAGTTGTGATGTGTTTGAGTTTGAATGGAGGATTGGGATGCATTGTAGGCAAATTTTGTTGTATAGTGCCATGCAAAAAGGTGAGAGAGGAGGGGGTATGACCGGTCAAGCATGACAAAAGGGCTATCTTCATTTGTCCCAACCAATAGAATGTGGACACATGGCTAGCTATTTGCACAAAAAGTCTCCAATAGTTTAGGACTTGCGCAAAGAGGAAAAAGTGGATTGGATGTAAAAAAATGCCATATTTGGTGTGTTATAGTGAAGAAAATTGGTGTGTGGTATTTTGTATGAGCCATGAGGGTGTGAGTATGGGTTTGGGTTGGTGTTGGGTCTAGTTTTGGGTTATGTTGAGTCATTGCACCAATTTAGTTAAAATTAGTGTCAATGGTGTTCTTTAATTAATTGGAAGTACATAAAATTTTAATTGGATGGGACACAAGTATCATGAATATAGTAGACTCGAAATAGATTATTATCATAAATTAGGTTACACGAAATGGGTCGAGGTTGTGTTTTCAATTTTGATTGGAACGGACAAAGATGCAAAAGTTGGATTTATTTGGATTTAGAATTAAATAATTCTGACGAATATTATGCGACTAAAATGAAGCATAAGAGAGGCTATATATGAGTTACACAAAGTTCAGAATAGAAGACTGGCACATTTAGGACAAGGGTGTAAAATTTGTTTGAAGGCAGAAGCTAGAGTAGCGCTCCAAACATCGAAGCAACGGTAAGGTACACCAAGTGAATTAAATTAAAAGAGGCAAACTAATAACTCCATTAACTAATTCAAAATAACCCTAAATGAATCATAATCCTAGATTTGGGTCAGGAGGTTTACAACCTACCCAACTTATAAGAATTTCGTCCTCAAAATTAAAACAAACACATAATAAGCTATAAATTATCAAGCAATACTACGGACATACCTAGGACCGGTGGAACTGGCCTTTGGACTATCTGTTGGGCTCTATTGACATACTGGGAACACTTCTGAGCCTAATATTGGCTCGATTCGTACCTCTAACACTATCCTAACCTTCTCCTGCAATCTTTCTGAAGATGTCCCTTCTTTCTGCAAAAGTAACATGTCAGAAGCTCTCTCTGCTGATACGGCGCAACCCTCTGCTGCGTCTGCACTCCTGGATGACGGATCAGTCTCCTTCTCCTAGTTGTGCCTTAGTTGGTGCGGCTACACTGGGATGCCTCTGACTCATCAATCCCTTGCCAATAGCCTCTTGGATTCTAGCCTCTGCCAAGACCTCCTCGTAAGAGATCCTCGCCTGTGAGCTAGTAAATCTTTGGAGCTCATAAGTCAGTCCGTTGTGGAACCTCTTGGCCTTCTCTAAATTATTTAGTATCAGGATGGTACCAAATCTACTAAGATGACTGAAGTCCAAATTATACACATCTACAGTCATGTTCTCTTGCTCCAGATGTAGAAACTGGGAGTAGAGCGCATTCCTGACCGTAGCTGGAAAGTACTTTGCATTAAACTATTCAAAAAATTGCTTCCATGTCTGCTTCTTGCCGATGCTACGCTCCATAGAGTCCCACCAGTGATGGACATTCCCTTTCAACTGGGCTCTCACCGTAGTCATCCATAGATCTGGAGGTAGC
Organism: Iris macrosiphon; assembly: GCA_036927795.1. Taxonomy (NCBI): domain Eukaryota; kingdom Viridiplantae; phylum Streptophyta; class Magnoliopsida; order Asparagales; family Iridaceae; genus Iris; species Iris macrosiphon. The sequence goes on along the minus strand of JAYESA010000005.1, from coordinate 18,950,881 downwards.
TGAGAAGCCTCCAGTAACATCTCTGTGTTGGCGATCCAATCGAAGATCTCTTCTGTGGTCTCACTGCCCGTAAAGGTACCCAGGTCCATCTAACGAAACCAATGAACCGTGCCTGCTGGATGAGCAGGAGCATGTGTTGGTGCTGGTGCAACTGGACTCTCCAAAACTTCCATCAAGCTCTGTTTTATAGTCTCGGTCTAATGCCACTGCGTCTGCATCATGTCCTAAAAGAACTGGAATATCTGTGGATGTCCCTCCGGATGCATCATCTGAGGTGGAAAGGCTCCGCCTGGCATCTGAGGTGGAAAGGGTGGAGGTGGTGGCAACGGAACCTCCGGTTGCGATGTCGGTACCTGTTGAGACGTAGGTCCCTCAGGCTGCGATGTTGGTACGGCCCTCGAAGTCTGGCCCTTATGCTGCTGCGTCAGATCAGTCTGCGAAGTCTGGCCCTCATACTACTGTATTAGAACAGCCTGCGAAGTCTGGTGCCAGTGTATCAACGGGGTCTGAGGTATCACCGGAACCTGTGGTGGTGGCTGCTCTCCAGGTGGTCCCAGGGATGTATCCTCCCTTTGTGCGGGATCGGATGCCACAATGGCACTGTATGCCTCGTATCCGCTACGCATGTTCATCTCTCTGCAAGAGATAAAACTACATTAAAAGAGTACAAAAATAAACAAACATGATGCAGATATTTAAATAATTAAATACGAAGGAGTTTCAAAGACGGTAGTCAAGGTGGATGAGTTCTAATAATTTCTATCATATTGTAGGCTCGCTGGGCATGATACCATACAACAAGCGATAAACAGAGACCTGCATGGGCCACCACTAAAAATATGTTATGCCCCAATCCCAAAATATACGGGACAAGACCACGTGAAAATGGCCAGCTAATACGACTCTGAAGGATTTCCCAATTTAATGGGCCCGATGAAGAGTACTACGCTATCCTAAAATACTATCAAGTCTAATATGCTAACAAAAAATAGGTAAACAACTAATCTCATTCACAAAAATAATATAAAAAAATGATTAAAGCAAGTGCTGGTAAATAAAATACAAATAGTCTGAATATCCATAATACACCTGAAATAGTCTGATGGGGACAAATCCACTGAAATACAACGATAGAATAGAAGTACGAAAATTAGTAAGATAACTAGACTAGAGCATAAACTAGGCAGTGGTGGTGGTGGTGGTGATCGTGATGGAGGTGGCTGTCATGGAGGAGGAGGGAGAGACGAAGAAGAGGGGTGATGGTGGTGTCGGGTTGCTGCTGTGATTGGGTGGAGGTGGAGGTCGGGATGGTATGATGGTGGAGGTCATGGTGGTTCATAGAGAGGAGGGTGAACGGGTTGAGGGGTGAAGGAAAGATGGTAATAGTGGTCGTGGGTGGTCCGGCTGGCGAGGGAGGAGGTCGAGGATGGTGGGAAGGTGGTCGGATGGAGGAGGAAGCTACAGTCGTGGAGGTGAGGAAGGAAGAAAGAAGATAGGAATGGTGGTAGTGGTGTTATCGTTGGTGATGGTGGTGGAGATGTTGGCTGATGGAGGTGGTAAGGTTGGATGATGGCAGTGATGATGGTAGTGGTGATGTTGGCTGATGGTGGTGGTGATGGGGGTGATGATGTTTTCGGGTTGGGGAAGAGGAGAAGAATGGTGATGGTGATGGTGAGGGTGGGTGTTTTATAAAGGAGGAGAGGAAGTAGGTGTAATGAAATAAGAGAGAGGTGATGTATTTAATGAAGAGGAAGGGGCATTGGGATTAGGGACGACTGCTCCTAGGTGTTTCTAGGGAGTGGTGATGTTTTAAAATGAGTGGTTGTGATGTGTTTGAGTTTGAATGGATGGTTGGGATGCATTGTAGGTAAAAAAATTTGTATAGTGCCATACAAAAAGGTGAGAGAGGAGGAGGTGTGACCGGTCAAGCATGACAAAAGGGCTATCTTCATTTGTCCCAACCAATAGGAGGTGGACATATGGGTAGCTATTTGTACAAAAGTCTCCAATAGTTTAGGACTTGCACAAAGAGGAAAAAGTGGATTGGATGTGGAAAAATATCATGTTTGGTGTGTTGTAGTAGGGGAAATTGGTATGTGGTGTTTTTTTGAGCCATGAGGGTGTGAGTGTGGGTTTGGATTGGTGTTGGGTTTAGTTTTGGGTTAGGTTGAGTCATTGCACCAATTTAGTTAAAATTAGTGTCAATGGTATTCTTTATTTAATTGGAAGTGCATAGGATTGCAATTGGATGGGACACAAGTATCATGTACATAGTAAACTCATAATATATTATTATCATAAATTGGGTTGCACAAAATGGGTCGAGGTTGTTTCTCCAATTTCGATTAGAACGGACAAAGATGCAAAAGTTAGATTTATTTGAATTTAAAATTAGATAATTATGATAAATATTGTGTGAATAAAATGAAGAACAAGAGAGGCTATATATGAGTTACACAAAGATCAGAATAGAAGACTGGCACGTTTAGGGCAATGGTGTAAAATTTGTTTGAAGGCAGAAGCTAGAGTAGTGCTCCAAACATCGAAGCAACGGTAAGGTACACCAAGTGAATTAAATTAAAAGAGGCAAACTAATAACTCCATTAACTAATTTAAAATAACCCTAAATGAATCATAATCCTAGATTTGGGTCAGGAAGTTTACATATGGTGATTGGTTGGCTATACGGTGATTGGGGTATTGGTATTAAATTTTATTTATAGTGATTGGCCATGTGACTTAGGCCCCAAGTTGATATGTGTATGTATATATATGTAATATCATGATGAATAAAATATCTAGGATATTATCTCCTATCACTTCTTCACATGGTATTAGATCCTGACGGCTCGGGCAAATTTTCTTTGAGCTGTGGCGGTATATCGAGCGACGACGACAACATGACGAGCGACGGCGGCGACGGGACTTCTACGCCGGCGGCATCGCGAATCGTTCCCACATTCCCGTATTACCTTTGTTCTAATGACAATCTGGGTAATACAATTATGAAAGTGGTATTTTATGGGAAGAATTATGAGGAATGGTTGAGATCTATTCGGTTTTCTCTACGGGCTCGACGAAAATTTAGGTTTGTTGATGGGTCTATAATTAAACCTTCGGAGAAAGATCAATTGGAGGATTGGTATTACATCCAATCGATGCTTGTGCAGTAGATTTTGGTTACTATCGATGCTTCTGTGAAGAAGATAATACCCTAATTTGAGGAGGCAAAACCACTGCGGGATTCGCTCAATGTCCGATTTAGCGGACATACGGATGGTGGTGGATGTGGACGGGGTATGGAAGTACGTGCGGCGGTGGTAGGACGCGGCTTCGTTGCTACACAGCCACGGATGGCAGATGATGGTGCAGGCGGCGGCGATATACCAGGATTGACTCTAGACCAATGACAATAATTTATTTCTATGCTTGGTAATTCTTCGACCAAATATTCGGAGGATCGTATGGTGGGTAAGTCCATTGTACCTTGGATTATTTATACAGGCGTATCGAATCATGTTACAAAAAATTTAAATTTATTGTCGGGGGTGACGGCAATAGAGGAGTGTCTGATTGGACTCCTGGATGGATGGCCTGCGATTGCCTCGTGCTGCGGGTGTGTTGCTCTTGCATCAGGCGTGGTTCTCATGAATATTCTAGTCGTACCTTAAAATTACCTTATAATTTAATTTCTGTGGCCCATCTTATTGATGAAATAAATTGTGTTATTCAATTCACTAAAAATTTGTGCGTGATACATGACCTCAGTTTGAGGACCCTGATTGGTGTCGGTGAACGGCGGGACAGACTCTACTACTTTCGTATTATGCCGAAGACTCAGGACTTGGCAGTGACCGGGATAACTTCTCTAGACATTTGGCATCAGCGACTTGGGCATCCTTTTGATAAAGTAATAAAGTCACTTCCTATTGTCAGTAGCTCTAGTAGTTCAGTGAATAAGGCATGAGAATTTTGCCATCAGGCAAAGCAAACTCGAGGTATCTTTCCTGTCAGTGACTCTCGGGTTGTTGTAATTTTTGATTTGATACATTATGATCTTTGGGGGTTGTATCTTATGCCTTCTTCGTGTGGAGTTCGATTTTTTTTGATGATTGTGGATGATTTTTCTTGTGTTGTTTGGGTGTTTTTGTTGATTGATAAGACTGAAGTATACAAGATATTTCTGTCATTTTTTTTATGATTGAGCGACAATTTAATTCTAAAGTTTGCATTGTACGAGGTGATAATGGTACTGAGTTAAATTGCATGCATGACTACTTTGCACAGAATGGTATTTTGTTTTAAACATCTTGTGTAGGTACATCTCAGAAGAATGGGAGGGTCGAACGAAAATATAAACATATTTTGAATGTGGCACGTGCTTTACGTTTTCAGAAAAATTTGCCAATTTCTTTTTGGGGTGAGTGTATTTTGGCGGCTGGTTATTTGATCAATCGAACTCCTTCTAGCCTTCTTGGTTTTAAATCCCCTATGAAATATCATTTGGTACTCCTCATTCTTATGATGAATTATGTATTTTTGGTTGTCTTTGTTTTGCCCATAACCAAAATGCTAAGATGGATACGTTTGCTCCTCGCAGTCGAAAGTATATTTTGTGGGATACCCCCATAGCAAGAAGGGTTAAAAATTATATGATCTAGCTACTATTGTAAACTCCCTCAACAAATTTTTAGGTAGACTGGATATGGTAAGAATCTTGGTTTACTTCAGGTTGATTAAGGATTAGAAATTAGGGATTATGTAGACTGGTTCTTTAATTCTAAACTCTTGGTGCACCTTACCGTTGCTATAATAATTGGAGCACAACAATAGCCTTTACCTTCCAACAAAATTTTGCACTCTTGACCTAGACGAGCCAACCTAGGCACAGGATATTTATGTCACTCACAAACATACTCCCTTATGCTCTATTTTAATTGCATAACTTTCTAGTCATAAAAATCAATTCTTTAATCCTATGACTTGTACCTATGTCGTTGCCATCAATTTGGGGACACAAACTTAACCCATTTCGCCTAACCAATTAAAAGGCCTAAGACTGGGAAGATAGTTACTAGACGCTTGGGCTACTTCGCATGCACTATATATATCCTTATTTATGTAGAGATCCTGTATTATGAGTCGTAGTACTTACTGTGTTTCTCTGTGCTCGGAGCTACGGGTACGTACCGTGTGTCTCTGTGCCTCAGAGCTACGGATTTATATTTGAAAAGCTCATGTGTCGAACATTGTCTTCAAGTTGTGTCTCACCTAAGTAGGTATTCTAGATTACATCGGCGTATCACATGTTTTCTTTTTGTTTTACTATGACATGTTATTTTGTACCTTGTTATATCCCTCTGATTACCCTGAGTTTGAGTTTGAGTTTAGACCATGAGACGCTAGATTATCGACGTGGATGCGTTATATTTAGACCACCAGATCACCCTGAGTTTGAGTTTCTTCAGGGAGCCCGAGAGCATGGTGTCCAACCTACCTTAGCAGCACACATTGCAGAAGATGAACCGGTGTGCCCCCGCATTATATCAAATTTTGAGGATGTATTTTCCGAGGAACTTCCAGGCCTGCCACCTGGCAGAGAGATAGAGTTTACTATAGAGTTAACTCCCGGAGCTGAGCCAGTTACCTCCCCCGTCTACAGACTAGCACCGAAAGAGTTTGTTGAGTTGAAGGTCCAAGTAGATGATCTCTTAGACAAGGTTTCATTCAGGCTAGTATTTCTCCATGGGGAGCGCCCATCTTATTTATGTCGAAGAAGGATGGGACGGTACGTTTGTGCATCGATTACAGGGCACTAAATGCTATAATAATAAAAAATAAGTACCCTTTGCCGCGCATCAATGATTTATTTGATCAACTGAGTGGTGCATGTGTATTCTCGAAGATCGATCTCAGATCCGGCTATCATCATATCAAGGTGAGAAATGAGGACATTTTGAAGATAGTTTTTTGGACGAAGTACGGGCACTATGAGTTTCTAGTTATACCGTTTGGTTTAACCAACGTGCCAGCCATGTTTATGAGCCTGATGAACAAGGTTTTCCACCAGTACTCGGATAAGTTTATGGTGGTATTTATCGACGATATCTTGGTATATTCCAAGAGACGGGAGGAGCATCTCAGAATCGTGTTAGAGACGCTGAAGCAGGAGCGACTGTATGCCAATCTCAACAATTATGAGTTATGCTTGGATAGGGTACCTTTCCTTGGTCACATAATTACTAGAGATGGACTGTTGATCCGGAGAAGATTGCCGCAGTGGAGACGTGGCCTACCCCTATATCAGTTATGGAGGTTAGGAGTTTCTCGGACTTGCCAGATATTATCGGAGGTTCATGGGAAACTTTTCTAGGATTGCTACACCTATGACGCGATTAATGCATAAAGACGAGGAGTTTATCTGGACCGAGGAGTGTCAGACGACTTTCGATGAGCTGAAGAAGCGTCTGACGACAGCACTTATCCAGACACTTCCTTCTGGATCGGGAGGATTTGTGGTGTACAGTGATGCATTTGGGAGCGGACTAGGATGTGTACTGATGCAGCACGGCAAGGTGATAGCTTACGCATCGAGACAGCTGAGGGTTCATAAGAAGAATTATCCGACACATGATCTAGAGCTAGCTGCGGTGATATTTGCACTAAAGCTATGGCGACACTACCTTTATGGAGAGCGGGTTAAGATTTACACAGATCACAAAATTTTGAAGTATGTCTACACTCAGAAGGAGCTCAACATGAGACAGAAGCGTTGGTTAGAGTTGATGATAGACTATGATATTGAGTTGCAGTACTACCCTGGCAAGGCGAATATTGTAGCATATGCCTTAAGCAGGAAGCCCATGGCATACTTTTTGGTGACTCAGTGACATTTGTTAGTGGATCTTCAGGAGCTTAGGATAGAGGTTGTATTGCTAGGCAGGGATGGACAGATGTCCAGTCTAGAAGTTTAGTCTGCCTACTGATACGAGAATCTGGAGATTACGAGAGCGGACAGAGGCCGACATGCAGATGGGACTCCGGATTCACGAAGATAAAACTTTGAGGTGTGGAGATCGCCTCAATGTTTCGAGTGACGAGCTACACTAGGAGTTGATGACCGAGCCCCATAGTTTGATTTATTCTATTCATCCCGGGGGTACGAATATGTACCGAGATTTGAGACAACACTATTGGTGGCATGGTATGAAAAGGGAGATTACGGGATTCGTGGTGAGATATTTGGTCTGTCAGCAAGTCAAGGCCGAACACCAGAGGACTATAGGTCTATTGCAGCCGCTTTCCATTTTTGAGTGAAAGTGGGAGCACATTACCATGGACTTTGTCTCAGGATTTCCGAGGACCCCTAGCGGGAAGGATGCAGTCTGCGTTTCGTGGATCGACTCACTAAGTTGACGCATATCTTGCCCTTCGGAGTTGGACAGTCCACGGAGATATTGGCTGACATGTACATGAGACAGATAGTACGACTACATGGAGTGCTTGTCAACATTGTATCAGATCGTGATTCCAGATTCACGTCATATTTCTGATGGAGTATGTAGGAGAGTCTAGGAACTATCCTCAAGTTTAGCACTATATACCATCCACAGACTGATGGTCAGTCAGAGCGTACGATTCAGATACTAGAGAATATGTTGAGAGCGTGCATGATAAACTTTAGAGGATCTTGGGAGGACCATCTATACTTGGTGAATTCTTCTACAATAATAGCTACCAAACAAGCATACATATGGCACCTTATGAGGCACTGTACGGCAGGAAGAGTAGGTCGCTGGTATGTTGGGGTAACGTGGGAGAGCGTCAGATACTTAGTCCAGAGTTAGTAACACAAATAGTAGAGAAAGTAAAGCAGATTCAGAGCCACATGTGCGCAGCACAGGACAGGTAGAAGCATCGGGCAGATCCCAACCACAGACCTTTGGAATTCAAGAAAGGTAATCATATATTTTTGAAGATTTCTCCTACTCGTGATACCATCAGATTTGGGGGCAGAGGCAAGCTGAATCCGAGGTACATCGGACCTTTTGATATCTTGGAGCGTGTTGGTGAAGTGGCTTATCATCTTGTATTGCCTCCGTCATTAGAAGGCGTGCACGATCCTAGACACGTGCTCAATCATTCATAGATTACAGTTGGGCCCAGTTTATCATATGTGGAGTAGCCAGTAGGGATACTCGATCGCAGTGAGAACATTTTGAGGGGCCATACTATTTGACTGGTCATGGTTGCATGGAAGCATCATTCTCTGGACGAGTCTACCTGGGAGCGCGATGATTCTGTTCGACAGGATTTTTATTATTTATTTGAGGACCAAAGTACGAATTTACGTACGGTATTTCAATTACCTATTAACTTTTTAATTCTCACAACTCTTATTCGTGCATTACTTTTAATTTCGGGGACAAAATTCTTCTAAGTTAGGAAGGATGTAAACCCCCTCAACAAATTTTTAGGTAGACTGGATATGGTAAGAATTTTAGTTTAGCTTCTAGTTGATTAAGGATTAGAAATTAGGGATTATGTATACTAGTTCTTTAATTCTAAACTCTTGGTGCATCTTATCATTGCTACAATAATTGGAGTACAATAATAGCCTTTATCTTCCAACAAAATTTTACACTCTTGACCTAGATGAGTCAACCTAGGCACATAATATTTCTGTCACTCACAAACATACTTCCTTGTGCTCTATTTTAATTGCACAACTTTTTAGTCACAAAAATTAATTCTTTAATCCTATGCCTTGTACCTATGTCGTTGCCATCGATTTGGGGACACAAACTCAATCCGGTTCGCCTAAACCAATTAAAGGGCCCAAGACTAACACCAAGCTTACACCGTCTATGACATTTGTGTCCTCCCAATTGAGATCCCATATATCATATTTTATTTAAGAGTACATATGACACAACTTTTATTTAAATTGGTGAAACCGACTGAACTTAACCACAACTAAACTCTCACACCCAATCACAAGGCTCATACAAAACATCTAACACCCTCTCCATCTTACAAAACACCAAACACCAATTTCCTACATCAAATCCTCACTCTTTTTCCTTTATTTGTAAATCCCAAATTTTAAGGGACTCAAATGCAAAGTGGTTGCTAGGTGTCAAACTCCTATTAGGGCAAATCAAATGGAGAAACCTCCATCCTCATGTGACCGATCACCTCTCTCTCTCTCTCTCTCTTTCTCTTTCTCTCTCTCTCTCACCCTTGTATAGTACTTCACTCATGTTAAATCCTAACCCTTGATTCAATCTTCCCCTATCACAACCACCCATTCCCCCTATTTTAACACACACACACCCATCCCCATGTGGCCGACCCTAATCCCTAGGAAACCATTCTTCCTCGTCTCACTCTCTCTCCTCCCCTCCCTCTCACAACCGAACCTCCTCTTCTTCATTACTTTTATTCTTCTTCTTCTTCTTCTTCTTCTTCCTTTCTGTTCTCCATTCTTCTTCTTTTTCTTCTTTACCACCATTTTGCTTCATCTTCTTTTTCTTCCTCACCTCCCTCTGGCCACCATCACAACTACCATCCCTACTGCCGAGCACCACTGCCCTCACTTCCACGGAGCACTACCCTCCCTACCATAACAGCCATCACCACTAGCAACACCACCTTCGAGCGCCATTCCCATCACCACCACCGAGCCACCCACCATCTGCTGCCACAGTAGAAGCCAGAGTACCACCACCCCCTCAACCACCCTCATCACCACAGCCAATACCACCACTGTCACCATAGCCAACACTACACCAATGTCACCACCGTCGACTCCACCACCCCAGTCACCACCGTCGACACCACCACCCAAGTCACCACTATCGACACCACCACCTAGTCACCATCTTCGATATCACCACCACAACATCACCACCACCATCAACCGCCGCTGCCACCTCCATTACCATTCTCACCCCCACCGAGCACCACTACCATCACCACCACTAAGCACTACCCCCACTACCACTATCGACACGAGCACCACCACCACCAAGGTCAACACCACCACCGACAGCAGCCGCAACACCACCGTTGCCACCACCCACAGCCACCCCCTGGTAACATTTTCTTCTTCTTCTTCTTCTTCATTATTTATTTCTTCTTCCTTGCTTTTGAATACTAGGTTATATACGTGTTTTGATTAATGAGCATTGCAGTGAGTTAGGGAAGTTAGGTTGATGATTAGCCCATGTTTAATTAAATATATATTTGAGGAATGTAAACATGATATACGTTATTGGTTTAGTGTTTGGGATCATGACATGATTAGAATATAAATTCAGACTTGAGTATTTTTGCATGTATAGACTCGATGGTGTTGTACAAATATAATTTTATTTGGTAGTGATGATGGTATGATTGAGGATGAGTATGTGAACATTATACGTATTTAGGGGTGACAACTAATTTGGGTTTTATGTACTTATGTCTATGAATTACAGGGATGGCATGGGTCGAGGATGAACATTATTTATAGATGACCGAAATCACACTTGAGGAATACTAGTGTTTGAGGATATTATTTGATGACGTTATGCTATTTGATGATTCATGTTTATCATAATGTTTCCCTAGTCAACTTTCACTACGAGAAAAAGTCAAATTAGCGATGTCTAAAAATATCGCTAAATGGCCTAAAAATGTCGCTAAAAATTTTTTGTGACGTAATTAGCGACATTTTATTGAAGTTGCGTTTAAGCTAGTCGCTCAAAGGAAAAATGTCGCAGAACGTCATTATAGCGATATTTTCTAGCGACGTATTTGCGTCGCTAATATTTTTTATATTAGCGACGTTTAACGATGCAACATCGCTAAATTAGCAACGTATTTTATGTCGTTAAACATCGTTAATTTTTTTCTGTTTAGCGATATTTTGTAACACATTTAGCGATGTTATATTGACCTGATAAATACTACCATGTCAGTAATTTAGCGATATTCACCGACGTATTTAGCGACATAATTAGCGACGTATTCAACGACAAATTTAGCGACGAATTTATCGATGTATATAAACGTCGCTAAATTTTTAGTAAAAAAATAAAAAATAGTTTTCAAACCAATCTTCCTGTAGTTTATGAATTCATAATTTATATAAATAGACCCGGAGCAACCCTCCGTTGAATTCACTAGGTTCGCCGACCCCTTCGATAGAATACTCAATACCGATAAATTAATATACATTTAATATGAATAATATAGTAAAATTTGAAGAAAAAGAAACATTGGGATTACAAATCGAGTCTGAAAAAATCTCGTCGTAAAGAATACAATAACTATCCAGACAACATAGTGCAAGAAATAAAGTCTAAAAGCCTCAAAAATAAAGAATATTCATAAATGACCAAATATCATAGGTAAAAACACAAACAATCATTAAACTATCCTAACTAGGACTACTACGGATCTGCAGGAGGATGACCACAGTCGTACATAAGGGATAAGAACAAATTATACTGCTTCTATAAAATTGACACCGATGTCGATGGAGAAGACAGTGACGTCGGTGGTGTCTGTGTCGATAAAGGCGCACCGGGAGGACGTATTTGCTCCAACGTTGATAGTCGATGGTTGTATGAATCTATGGTAGATAACAGCCTCGTACTACTATAAACCATTGAATCCTGCATCATTGCCAGCCTCTCACCCATGGACAGTTGTGATGCCTGCAGTTCCGTCACGCTGTGCTCTATCGATGCTCTAAGATCATCTGTCATATCCCTGAGCTCCATGATGCTGCGCTCGAGTGCATCAAATCGTGTGATGAGCGTCGCAACGTCCGCCTATGGCTGGGACAGGGGCTGCTCCTCCATCCTTCGTAACAACTCATCATGGAAAGAAGCAATCTGACGGTCAACGGTCTTATAGACTCGGGGCCGACGCCTGCGAGGGCTGTGGGGAATGCATACTTGTAGTGGAGGCCCTAGAGGACTACGTATCAACAAAGACGCCATAGGACCCCGTACCGTAGTACGTACCCCTCTGGAGACCACCAACGACGGTCATCCACAGCTCATCCGTCGACGGAACTGGAGAGGGCTGCGAGAAAGTACCAGTCTCTCCCGCTGTAGGTGCACTAGCAGTCGCCCGCTCACGCAACCTAAGATACTCGGCTTAAAAAAGTTTGGATACTCGATAATTGTTAATGTGTCTAAGGTACTTATTACTAATTACATGAATATTTATTTGCATATTTCCTAAGTTATATTAAAATTAACACAAAGTAAAGTTCTGCTAGGCCCTCTCATCAAAGAGATTCCTGCCATTTCGATGGGTGGCCAAGAAGACGGTCACCATGTTGGCATCCTCACCCCTCTGTACCTGTTAAAAATATATTATTTAGTACTAAAATTAAATATTTTATCCTACTACCATTTTATCGTACTTGCATTAAAATAATATATCTGAAATAAAAAATATACCAAACGACAGAAATATTCTGTCATCAGAATTAAGCCACCAATCCACTTTGCTGCCTTCTTCCTAGCCGCATTGGCCTTCTCAGACCTTTCCTTGTACCACGGATCGTCGAATCTAGCCCTTATCGTAGTCCACTGCTCAGGCATGATCTAACCGAACGGTTTTTCTTCGCGATCACGAGCCTTCTGGCCATCCAGAGCATCACGGATCAGCTTGGCGGCAACGGCAGGAAATATCTACTCGATTAACTCGGCCTAGAGCGGTGGATAAAAATACGTTTGCTACAAGAAGTAATTTAGTAAGTTATATAATATACATAAATTAGATGATTGATATAATATACTTTTACCTTAAAGTGCACAAACTAGAACGCCTTTCTCTCATCCGGAGCATCAGAGTAGTTGATCCAAGGGTCACTATAGTTGTACCTCAGAAAGTGGTCCAGGCGTCTCTGTACCGACGAGGGACGATATCTATACAGAGATAATTATTTTTATCGAAAAAGTGAATATATGATGAATAAATAAATACACGATATATATGATGTTAAACCAACTAATTGACTTACTTTGTACCGTCGGCCCAAATCTCCATCATCGTCTCGTCCGGAGGTATGCATGGAGGATCTCGCTGATGCTGGAACGACGTCGGCTCAACCTCCGCCATATGCTCATCCATCTCCATGGTTCCGTCAGCAGAAGAAATGCTGGACAAGGGAATAGTCTCAGGCCTGGAACTACTCATCCCAGGAGTGCTGTCACGTAACATTCGAAGATGTGACTAGTCGATATACTGGAGTACTTGGCACCGAGGATCCAGAACCAATAGTAGGCAGTACCGGAGGAGCACTCTGTCTACCTTGGGACCTGTTGATCGCTCCTTGTCGTCCTGTCATACCTGGTAACAACATCTCGTCGCTAATTGGACAAAATTTATTAGTGACTTGACACACACGCACGCACACACACACGCGCACGCACGCACACATTCACATGAACACACGTATACACATAAGCACACACACACAATTCTATACTCACAAGCCAATTATATGATACTCAATAACATATTATACTAAATTCATAATAAAATTATATCAAACAACTATATAGCATATTTGTGGGTGTTGTATTATGTATGTCCATGTGTGTGATACACTAGTGCAACCAAATTTCCTAATTATGCAACCAAACTTCCATACTAACTAGGGTGTGTCTCCATGTATGTCCGGGTGTGTTTCCATGTATGTCTGTGTCCACGTGTGTCCATATGTGCCCATATGTGTCTGTGTCCATGCGTGTCTACATGTGTGTCCGTGTTAGTACGAATCGTGTCATATAGGGTTGCGTCATCTGTGTGTGTCCATGTGTTCAGGTCCATGTACCAAGGTTAGGGTTGTGTCTTGTATGTGTCCATGTGTCCTGATTGTGTCCAGTATGTGTGTGTGTCCTAATTGTGTCCAGATTTGGTTTAGGGTTTACCGAACCGGGAGGAAGGAAGGAGGAGCGCCTGAGAGAGGGGTCGACGGAAGAGGACCACGCCGGAGGGGGAGGAGCCGCTTTTGGGGTCGCCTGTGTCGGGGTTGAGGGGCGAACACCACCGCGTCGGAGTGGGGGACGAGGAAGGCGGTCGAGGGGGTGGGTGGGTCGCCGAAGTGCAGAGGGTCGTCGGGGGAGGGTGGATCGCCGGTGGGGGAGCGCGGGAAAAGAAACGTTGGGGAAAGTTGGGGGAAAAAGAAATAAAAATTTGAATAGACGAGGGAACCCTATATTCAGTAATTTAGCAACGTCCGCTCGTGACGTCGCTAAACGTCACTACATTTTAAATATCCTGCGACATATAATTGTTGGAGTCGCTAAAACGTTGTTGTCTAAATAAAAAGTTTGCGACATTAGAGACGTCGCTAAAAATTAAAAAAAGTTATGTCGGTAAATACGTCACTAAATCATAAAAATTAGCGACATTTAGCAACGTTAAAGAAGCTTATAGTGATTATTCTTTAAAAAATTGAAGTACAGTCGCTAAACGTCGCTATGTGTCGCCAATAGCAACGTATAGCAACGTTTATTTTAGGAGTCGCTCAAGTATTTAATATTAATACATTTTATTATGTCGTTGCTAAAAATGTCGCTATTTTATCATATTTTGGTAGTGTTCGGTCAACCCTCTAGTTAGTATCTTAGACGTGAGTTTTGTAACTAAGACAAAAACCTATGTTAGTTCATGGTGTCATCTCTTATTTTGGATAGTTTTGAGCTAGATTATTAATTAATTTATCTATCATCTCTAGGTACTTTGGGATCCTCGGACTTAGACGTTGTACCGGAGCCCCGCCTTCAGCATCCGAATTCAGGCAAGTGTACCTTGCCATACTATAACTCAGTTCCAGTTTTAATTATTTATTTCATTTATACATTGTGTGCGCTTTGGATCGAAATTGTTACTTAGAGTCTGGGTCATATCCGGGTACAGACTTTCATCGGTAACATCTAGTATCGATTGTTAGATATTTTTCGATGTAACTACTTGGTTACATCAGAACCCTAGGACACATTCAGACACTTTTATCATACCAGACTTCCTGTATCCTGATAGTATCAGCATGACCGAAATCTGTGATGACTATAGGATCGTGATTGGTGCTAGTTACTTAAGTATGACGAGACTTTTTAGATAGAGATTCAGGCTCAGCGAGTTGCAGATGCGTCTCGTTGACCGCATTGGGAAGGAAAGACAGTTACTAGACGCTTGGGCTACTTCGCATGTACTATATATATCCTTATTTACATAGAGATCCTGTATCCGGAGTCGTAGTACTTACTGTGTGTCTCTGTGCTCGTATCTAGGGGTACACACCGTGTGTCTCTGTGCCTCGGAGCTACGAATTTATTCTTGGAAAGCCCACGTGTCGGACATTGTCTTCAAGTTGTGTCTCACTTAGGTGGTTATTCTAGATTACACCGGCGTATCACATGTTTCCTTTCTGTTTTACTATGGCATGCTATTACCTTGTTACATCCCTTTGAGGACCTGGTTCTCTTTCAGGCATAGGCGAGCAGGACTACCCGGAGGAGTACAGACTGGGTGTATATCTAGGAGAAGGGCTTGTAGTAGAGGACGAGATCCTTCTCGAGGACTTCACTTGATCACCGGTAGTGACTTCACCTTGGGTCCGGTATCATTATCTAGTTAGCAGATATCGGCCCTAGTTATCTTATTGCTTCCTTTCATTCAGTACTTGTATTAGCGGGTTTGTCCCCGTGTGACTCTATCCGTATTGTATTATGATATATTTTCAGACTTATTTTCTTTCTACAAATTAGTAGACTTGTTTTCTCTATGTGTTTCATATTCTGATGTATGTGGATGAGATTAGTTACATTGCTTATGTTTAAATGTTGGATTATATCATTATAATTTACAGCTTAGGTGCACTCCAATGGGTCCATTAGATTGGGATGATCATCGGAGTATAACCGCTGGCCAATGCCACATGGCTCAGTTTCTTATATTTGGAACTGGGACGTGACAACTGGTAATTTTTTTGTCTCTCGAGATGTTAACTTTTAGGAGAATGAGTTTTCCTATTCTGTTGAAGATGATTGTGGTGATATGGCTCCTCCTGACCTGGCGCCCCTTGTCTTGGGCGATGATGTTTTGGGGTTTGATCTACCTTATATGGATGGGATGGCCGTCGTGGAGGCTGAGGCCGCCGTGGAGGACACCGCGGCTGAGGCCGAGGCCGCCGTGGAAGATGCGACAACGGAGGCCGTCGTGGCGGAGGCAACCGTAACGGCTGCGATAGCAGAGGATGAGGCGACGGTGGTGGTGTCGAATGATGAGGGTGCACTGGACGTGGCATGTGTACCAAGATTTCGTCTGTGAAGTTTCATAACTTTGTTACAAATACAATATGAAAGTTGCCTCATATTCCTCCCTCCCAACGTTCCACCACGTCCAATCACTCCTCACGTACTCCTTATCCTATAACACGTTTTTTGAATTATGACCGATTTTCTCCGGGACACAGGAATTTTCTTGCAGCTGTAACTGTAGGTACAAAACTGACCTCCTTTAAAGAGGCGGTTAAAGATGTAGGGTGGCGAGAAGATATGCAGAAGGAGATACGGGCATTGGAGGATAGTGGTACCTGGATCATGGAAATGCTTATGGCTGGAAAACGTGTTCTAGGGAGGCGGTGGGTGTACACGATAAAGTATAACTCTGATAGGAGTGTTGAGCAACTTAAAGCCCGTTTGGTAATTTTTGGAAATTATCAGGTTGAAGGGATTGATTACACTGATACTTTTACTCCGGTTACAAAAATAGTTACTGTTTGTGCCTTTCTAGCTGTAGCCGCAGTAAAGAATTAGAAACTATATCAGATGGATGTGCACAATGCCTTCTACATGGAGACCTTATCGAAGAAGTGTATACGAAACTACCACATTGTTTCCAAACCAAATACCCTGGTCATGTATGTCGACTTCGAAAATCTCTTTATGGGCTTAAACATGCGCCTCGTTATTGGTTTGCAAAGTTGGCATCTTCTTTGGAGGAGTACGAATTTTGCCAATCGTACTCTGACTATTCGCTTTTTACTCTTCATAAGGGCGATGTTCAGATAAATATTCTTGTGTAGTTCGACGATTTGATTCTCTCTGGAAATAATTCTGTTGCTATTACTGCCTTTAAGAATTATTTGAGTACATGCTTTCACATGAAGGACCTTGGGGTGTTGAAGTTTATTCTTGGTGTTGAGGTAGTTCGAAGTACGGAAGGTATTTTTCTGTGCCAACGAAAATATACATATGACATTATCTCTGAGACATGATTGTTTGGGGCAAAACCCGCAAGCTTTCCCATGGAGCAATATCATCAACTGGCATGCTGTACAAGTCCACTTTTGTCTGATGGGGAAGCATATCGACGGCTTGTGGGACGGCTGATTTATCTTTTTTTTACTCAGCCAAATTTGGCTTATGCTGTTCATATCTTGTCGTAGTTTATGCATGAGCCCTGGCATGATCATTGTGATGCGGCTTTGGGGGTTGTTAGATATCTGAAGGGTTATCCCGGTCAAGGCATTCTTCTTCGCTCTGACTGTAATTTGCGGCTTCGGGGGTAGTGTGATTCTAATTGGACGAGTTATCCCATCACACGAC
Organism: Iris macrosiphon; assembly: GCA_036927795.1. Taxonomy (NCBI): domain Eukaryota; kingdom Viridiplantae; phylum Streptophyta; class Magnoliopsida; order Asparagales; family Iridaceae; genus Iris; species Iris macrosiphon. Next base: position 18,933,257 of record JAYESA010000005.1, on the reverse strand, counting down.
GCTCTTTGTCTGGTTGTTTGGTTTTTCTTAGTGATTCGTCCATCTCTTCGAAGACGAAGAAATATCTGACGGTGTCCCGTTCTTCAGCCAAAGCGGAGTATCGTGTGATGGCGGCAGTCACGTGTGAGCTTAAGTGGCTCAAGAGATTGCTTGGCAGTTTGGGGGTACAATATTCGTGTGCTATGGATTTGTTTTGTGATAGTCAATCTGCTTTACATCTTGCGCAGAACCCAGTTTTTCATGAGCGCACAAAACACATTGAGGTGTGTTATCATTTTTTTAGGGATGATGTTCTTGCTGGAGTTATTCGCCCATCTCTTGTGCCAATAGATGTGCAACTGGCGGATATGTTTACCAAAGCTTTGGGCAAACGACAATTTGAGTTTCTTTTGCGCAAGTTGGACATTTGTGACTTGCATACTCCAACTTGAGGGAAGGTATTGGGATTAAATTGTATCATTAAATTGCATTTATGGTGATTGGCGGGCTATATATGGTGATTTGCTGGCTATATATGGTGATTAGGGTATTGGTATTAAATTGTATTTATGGTGATTGGTCATGTGACTTAGGCCCCAAGTTGATATATATATATATATATATATATATATATATATATATATATATATGTGTGTGTGTGTGTGTGTGTGTGTGTGTAATATCATGATGAATACAATACCTAGAATATTATCTCCTATTACTTCTTCATAGTTCCAGCCCTCCTGGGCCCTAAGGTTGCTCCGTTCTTGATTACAATCAATCCAGGTCTTTGTTGGTAAGCTAGTTGGGGATGATGGTTTTGTATGGTAGAAAAATTCGGCCCTCAGGGTTGGATTATCTTAGCTGGAGCTAATTTTGGTTATCATTTACCCCTATTAAAAATATATTGGTTTAAGTTGTATTTGGGCTGGACCGATCATAAGAAAACTAAATGACTTTAGGAGTTGCCCTATGGAGCTGGTTGTCTAAGTTCAAAGTCTTGTTAGACTTACCACATGATCCAGCGCTGATGGTAGCATATGAACATGGCGGATCTAGAAATATAAATTGGGGTGGAATATACTAGATTATGGTGGGCTAGTATAGGCTAACTCCTACAAAAAAATGAAAACAAATGAATATTTTTTTTGGTTTGGTTCCAACCCACCCCACCCTCTAGGGCGCAAAATTTTTTGTTAGAGCATCATTAGTAAGGTCCATCCCACATTCTAGATTTAAAATATATGAGTTCATTTTGTAGAATAGTAAGTTCCATCCTTAGTTCAAATTTCAAGATTTTAGGTCGCATCCCATCCCACCCATGGGAGTTTCTAGATTCTAGATTGTAGCAACTCATTTTGTAGAATAGTAAGTCCTAATTTGGAGTCCAACTTTCTAGATTCTAGATTTTACATTTTTTTTTCACATTAATTTTTGAGCACACAATTTTTGGGACCGGAACTCACTTAAAATTTTGGGTCCCAAATTGCATTGGAGTGCCTAACTACTAATGATGCTCTTTGGGGGGGTTGGAGGTTGGAAAAAAATTAGCTGGCTAGTGTCGCTGGAATTCGAACTCCTAAGCTACAACAACTATGTATTTTAGAAAAAATTTCAATATACTAGTAAAAAAAAAATTATTAAGCCAGGACTACAGTCCGGACGTGTCTAGCTTATGCTCTACCACTGGTCACCCTCCTACTAGATCCGCCTCTGCATATGAAGAACATTTTGGACTTCATGAATGTTGCTCCATTGACTACTACATCTTCTTAAACCGTCGCCACTAACGGAAGCCAAGCCCTTGTCGTCGGCAGGCGGTGGCAGTGGGACCCACCTGGCAGCAAGAGCCACTTGACAACGTCGACGCCGTGTCTTCTGGAGTTGCACCCGAATCCACAAGATCGTCATTCGCCTGGGCCGTTTTTCCCGGACCGTCCCTTGTGCGTGTATGCATGCAGCTTGTGCTTGTTGTCGTACGTGCGTTCTCTCCTCCTCGGAACCTCTGTTTACAATTATTATTATTTGCACGAAACCGAGGTTTAGTGTTTCATTAATCATGTCCTCAGCTTAATTATATATACTGACATGTTGTAGACTTTAGCCACATTATATTTTCACTTGAGACACAGTGTGTGACCAAGTAAGTAGTAACTTTGCTTATATTCTTCTTTAATTGTCTTTTAAAATGTCCCTGGGATGTTGTTAATTAAACAGTAGTTCAAATCTCGAGTTATAGTTTTTGTTTTACTTAATGTGTGACTATTTATTTGTTCTTGTGCATGGGTCTGCTCTACAATTAATCGACTATCAAAATATGTTTACGTGTTACTTTTGCCAACATCCCTTGTACATAACATATTACCTCTATTATGTTCATGCCTATAATGCATCTACTTTTCGTAATAACACATGATTATTCCATTTTTGGTGACGAGGACGTCCCTTCTTAATTATTTGACATGATGTCAGTCGAGGATATTAATCTCAGACTGAAATTCTCATATTTTCAATCTGGTTTTACACAAGTCAAAAATCCTAGTCCAATCTAGTCAATTTGTTGTTGGAATTTCTGTCATTGAGAATTCAATCATAGGAATAGAGTTCACTTCCAGGAGTCAAAATTCTCCTCTTTCGATTTTTGGTGTTTTTTTTTTTTTTGGTGTTGACTATTAGTAGCTGCTTGAAATTTTTTTTACAAGGATTATAGACATCTCTCACAATTCTATATTTATATGGGAAGTGTTCTTCATTAAATTCTAAAGTCTTTAAAAAAGAACATGATTTAATAAATAAACTAAAGAGAGTACAGAGAGGAGCCTAGATAGACAGTCTAAGTACAAATTTTGTGTTCTGGAGGGTAATGATGGAGGGATATGAGTATAGCAACTCTCTTTACTCCGTTGACGATCCGATGCGAAAGCTCTTCTCTCTTGCTCGAATGTAGATTCGCAGATAGCCAGCCAGCCTCTTGTATGAGTGTGGTACCCTGCTATTTATGGTCATCCCTGGACGCGCATATGATGGGCCGCATGGATGCTGGAGGGTGCCACATGCCCCTTCTTGATAGGGTGCACCTATAACCGTGAGCAGGCCGAGCTGCCACGTGGGCGCTCGTTAGGAATTTTAGTTGCTGAAGATCTGGGTGGTTCTCGTCCTTTGTGGGCGTGACTTTGTCAGCTTGACACATAGTCCACATTTGGTTGGAGAGAATCACTCTTGTCGTAACAGCAAGATTTGGTCTTCATGGAGTCTGAAACCTATGTGGCCAGAGACGCATGAGACACATGGAGTTTGGGACGCATGGGGTCAGAGACGCATGGACCGCATGGAGTCTGGGACGCATGGGGCCAGAGATGCATGGAACGCATGGAGTCTGGGATGCATGGGGCCAGAGATGCTTGGGACGCATGGAGGCTGGGACGCATGGGGCCAGAGACGCATGGAACCTGTGACGCATGGAGCCGCATGAGGCCAGTTGTGTTGTACACGTGGCGCTGCACATCCATCGAGAGTGAAGTTCTGTGCTGTCACGCCCTAGTCCCAAAATACGTAGGACTAGGAATACGTAAGCATGCCAGCCGTATGTATATAGCAACTCCAATATATGAAAACCATTCACATACGTACGTTGTTTTATGAATAATAATTCACAAGTGGTATATAATTTCACCAGTCACAGTCAATACTAATCTCATCCACAAAACAAATTAGTAATAAATAACCAAATATAGCAATTAACCAAGTATGAAAATAGTTAAGAAGAACTAGTAGTCGGGTGGAGACAAATCTACTACCAACTAGGATATAAACGACAACATAATAAGTACATCATCTAGTGATCAAAGAGGCTCGAAGGGAAGACCTCCTCGAAAGAGAAAGAAGTAGAAAGTCATGATCCGTGCTCCTGCAAACAGACATGATCTTTTATACCTGAAAAGGGTGCCAAATCCTCAGAGGGACATAACAAGTACACAAGAAATCGACATGCAAGAAGGTAAACCAGTAAACAATAAATTGGGTAACAAACCATCTATGTGAAATACACTTGAGACATCTCTAGTGGTGCATGAGGGGGGAGAAATAGAAGAACAGTCGTCCCACAAGGCGTTCCGCAGAACTCGGGGGTTACACAGTTGCACCATTTTCACAGTACAGTAAGAAACAAAAATCCCATACGCTCACTAGCAGATTCTCCCCTCCCAATGAACTATCTGAACCGTATACGCGGTGCAAACATAATGCAATGACGTCAATAAAAATCTAGAACTCAAACTAACACCAACTACTAACACAAGACGCGAACTCACGTACCGATGGCCAGTCAACACGCCTGTCCATGCACTCACTCACTCAGAGAACGTGTTTGAAACCGTGTCAGGTCAGAAGATACAACGTATCTTTATAACATAATGAGTATATCTGCTACTCTAAGACGCGTGCACACAGCTAACAAAATAAAAAGAGTTAGACATATGTAAATTGCACAATACAAACAAGCAGGGTGTACTTGCCTTCCAAGCCAAGCTGCGAGCACAACAAGTCTGGTCTGGAGCTATCCACATGAACGTCTCGAACACCTACCAATTAATTATTACACTAATTAGAATCTTATTCTACCAGTCAAATTAAGTTATTATCTAGTTATTAATCCTACGTTGGTTGCACATGCAAGTAACTACACACCAAAATATTACTAACCATCAAACGTTATCAAAAATCATTTTTAAAACACTAATTATTAAAACTATTAATTATGGGATTTTATTAGAAAATAGAATTTTTAGTGATATGGTCATCTCCTATAAATTCTATGAGTCCAAAACTAAGTAGAAACCAAAATTATGTCACAACAGGTTGCCTACTAGTCACCAAAATTCAATTTTTAACAAATAATTAAATCTATAATAAATACTCATAAATCAGAATTAAAACATAATAATATAAATTTTAAATGCTAAATAAGGATTTTTGGTCAGGGTTTAAGTCTAACATTGACGGGGTCATGTTTTGTCAAAACTAGGTCAACTTGCTACATAAAATACCTATAATTCTAATTTTTATAAATATAAATAAATATGAATATATTTGGAAAAAATTAGTAATAAATACAATAAATACTATTTCTTTTATCTATACAAAAATAATTAGGATTTTACCATCTACAAGTTGATCCTATTAGGATTGTCAACCAAACTTGCTAGTATGCATGCAAAAGGGGTTGTACATGGGGGTTGCGACAATAAAATAATATTTATTTAATAAAAATTCAGAATATATAATTTCTGAAAAAATAATAGTTCATCAAGAAAAATTTAAGGTTTTCTATCTATGATCAAATCTTAACAAGATCCAAGGGTCTCCAACATGCATATATCAAAACTAGGTCAAAACTACCCATAAAACATGTTCAAACTCAAATTTAATAAAAATTAATAAATCTGAAATTTATTATAAAAAATAAATATATTTCCTATTATTAACATCTATATGAATATATTAACAAGAATTAAAGAGGATTTTGAAGGAGGTTTCATGCATGCACAAAAGTGTTGAGTTGAACCTCAAAATTAGGGTTCAGGGGTTGCATGAGTTCTTCAAAATAAAATAATAGAGTTTACATCATCACACATATATATAATCTATATATTCATAAATCAAGAAGAGATTGAAGAAGGAAGGGGAGAAGGATTAAAGAAACTTACTAGAAGAAGAATGAAGGAGATGCTAGGGTTCTTGGATGGAGAAGGTGGTTGTGGTATCCACGTGAAGGAGGGGGGGGGGGGATCGGCCTTGGTAATGGAGGTGGCTGCTAGGGTGATGGAGGAAGGAGAGAAAGTTAAGGTTTTGTAGAGGAAATTTTAGGTTATGATTTTTAGAAGGGGATTATATATATATATATATATAGAAAAAAATGGATATGAGCTATAGGCTCATATTACTACATGATCCAATGCACATGTGGACCAATAGGAATGGAGTGTACTAGTGTACATGGGTGCACATGGGATGTAGGAATCCATGTCCACATGTGCATGGCTCATATAGGATATGAGCCTATGTCTCATATATATATATATATATATATATATATATATATATATATATATATATATATATATATATATATATATATATATATATATATATATATATATATATATATATATATATATATATGGGTCGGCCTTGGGAGAGGGGGTAGGATTATGATGGGTAGTTATTTATTTGGAGATTTTCTAATTAGGTTGTTAGTTATTAAATAGTCAACAACTAATCAATAACTAACTAATGAATAAGATTTAATTTGATTTTAAGGGAATAAAATAATGGATAATTAATATGCAAATCTAAGGTAAATCTTTGGTAGTTGGAAATTGATTGGACTTCTAAAAAATAATAAATAAATAAATAAATAAATCCTACAAAAGAGGAATCTGGCCTAATTTGGCATAAAGGAATTATGGGTTGCTTATTGAAGAATGTTGGATTAAAAAATAATCACAAATGAATTATATATATATAAAAATATTAAATATTAAATACAATAAACTATGGTTATTACACTAGTTTCATACTAATGTTAAATGATCGAATTCTGATTCACGAAAATATCCTACAAGTAGTGTCTCTAGTTTAGTCTACTTCCTACAAAGGGCATTATAGATTTTGGGGTCATCCTATGTCATTAATGTCCAAACAACGGTAAAGTGTCCTAATACAACAATTAAACTTTAATCGATTTAAAATAGTCTAAAATAATTATAATAAATATAAAATACACACAAAATATCTATTTTGGGTGAAGGAGTTTACAATCTACCCAACTTACACGAATTTTGTCCTCGAAATTAAAAATAAGGCATGATTTGTTAAATCATTCACATTCGTATCTAAGGCAAGTCAACCGCAATATTCTCAAAATTTTAAATGACAAAATCTATTCAAATCCATCGCAGTCTCTCCAAAATTAAAATAACTATTGTTTAAATCAAAACTCAACTTATCATAATCTCTTCTCGATTTTCTAATAATCAAAATTTAAATCAAATCTATATGACATCTTCAAATTTAAATAACCCACATCAAATTTTTAATCATGATTTCAACTATCATAATCTCCTCTAAATTTTTAATAATAACAACTCTAATCAAATCTTATTCCTAGTTTCAAAGTTAAGAATTTTTTACTCATCAAATTTTAAATTCAATTTTCATTCTCAACATTTCAAATATGTGATACAACAATCAAAATTTAACTTTTAATTCAAATCATTAGATTGTAAAATTTTGAATTCAATCCCTCAATGTTCATGTTTGGAATTTTATTTTTATCCTCAAAATTTAAATCGTTGATTCAATCTCCAATATTCAAAATTTAAATCATGTGCTCAAATTATAAATATTTGGTACTCAATATCAAAATTTTAAAATTTATTCTATAAGGCATTCTTATCTTTAAAGTTAAATCATCATCATCATAATTATTCTTCTAAAAAATTCTCGAAATTAAAATGATTTAATTCCCTCGATCTTATCTTACTTGATAACCTTCGTAACCACCGTCTAAGATCTTTATTTAAAATTTTAGCTCAAGTTGACAATACAACTTCTACCCAACTTAGAATTTATCCATCTTTCATAAACACCAGGCTATAAAAAAAATTCTCGATCATTCAATAGTGGTTACTAATCCTTAAAATCTTAACACAAAACCTATCACATCTGATATGCCCTTAATAACAAAAAATAGTCACAAAGTAATGTAATTGGCCTATGGGGTATACCTAGTACTATCCGTGTGTCAACTTTATATCAAGTACGAGCATTCGTCTTTCCGAAATAGGGGAAGACAAAAAATATCAATAAAGAGTTCAATGAGGAGGTGATAGAATACAAGTACGGGGTTCAAGGACGATTGAAGAATTCAAAAGAGAGTTGTCAAGGCAGTTGTGGATTAAAATCTTATTTTTGGTAAATTTTTATTCGCATGCTCATATCAGTACAGTTATGTAAACGATACAATATGCTCTGACCCGTCTAGAGGGCAAGCATATTTGTCTAACAAGCTAAGTCAACTATAGCTCAATCCATGTAAAGTAGTCATACAAAGAGCGAACCAAGCGCACTATGGTTAGCTAGACCATAATACACTGATTCTAATTAGACAATGTATTGGTGTGACGCCCCAATAATACCTATGTCATGAACAAGCTCGATAAAGAATAAGCTTACAAAACTAGGCTGTAATAGCAGCATGAGTCAAGAGAGTCCAAATAATATAAGTATGTGGGATTATGATGAAGGAAGGTACAAAATAATTCAAGTTCACCAAGAAGCTAAGACTCGTCCGGTGTTGTGCCTCTACAGTTGCCATACAAACTTATTGTCTAAGTCGTTGGTCGACCAAATGGGGGTATGGCCTCTAAAGCTCTACAGTCTGGATAAACACTATCTTCTTATGCTTGCATATAGTTAGTGTCATTCAATTACACTTCATTAATGGATGAAAAGGACTATGGGATACTAGGTTGTGAGGCATGCTACCCAACTTATAAGAATCAACTAATACTGTAACTTGCGAATGGAGAAATTACTGGCTCTCAAGTGAGAGAGAATATAACCTGTATTGAGATATGTTGAACATATTACTTGATTTAAAACTAAAGGATAATCATAAATTCATAATCTAAATGAACAATTCAAACTATCAAGTTCTAACTACTAAGCAAAAAAATTTAAAATTCAAGATTAACAAACTATAATCCTACCAAAAAATATATATCCTAACATAAAAGGAATCACTTGGCCTACAATTAGAAGGGTAAGGTGGCACGATCTAATTTCCATCATCGTTTAAGGTCAACGATTATAGAATGAGATTGCGACAGTCACATAGGAGAATAATGAGTATGCCTCAAGGAGTAAAATGATTGGAAGAAGAAAATACTAAATAGTATTGGATTCAGCGAACGTGGCACGATTTGAAAGATGAAGGAAAATTTTTGTCATCGCATAAATAGCGAGCATTAAGGTTTCGGAGAAACAAGATATAAAAGTAAATATAGAGACTCTTGATAATATCATAATTTTCTAAGGGAATGTGATATGCTAGTCTCTGTGTTCGAGGTATGATCAAGGGAAATGTTATAATCATTCAATAGGTTTTAATTGGGTAAAGAGCTATAACAATTGTTCCATGATGGTGAGAGGGATTAACTCAAGATGGAAAAGTATATATATATATATATATATATATATATATATATATATATATATATATATATATATATATATACATACATACATACATATATATATATAGTTGGATGAGATGGCACGGTCGGTGACTCATGAAGACTCAAATATGACTCAACGATGATCATAAATTCTAGGGGATCTACTAAGCTGAAGGTAGGGTACACTTTCTCCTACTAAGGTATTGGTTCATTCCTCTTGGTTTCCTAAGGCACTTCTCTACTAATACCAAGATAAGAATCTAAATTTATAGTCCTCCTATATTATCTCACTTAGGTTTAGTCCTAATATTAAACCTTGGATTTCTATTGGTTTCTCAATACTAGGGTCAAACAATATGATCAAATTTCTAACTAACCCTAGTAGTGTCTATACTACTCTTAAGTCATTCCTAAATATATCAAGGGATAATGGGCACTCAATTTAAATGTGTTAGATGCTAGGGTTCGTTAGGTATGCTAAAGTTTTGGGGGCTACCAATATTCTAATTTGTTTTTCTTAGTAGGTATGCTATCATATTTATCCTCTAAACCTAACAACATGGATTCCTATATTCTTGCAGAAGGCTATACTCAAGGAGTTGTTAGGGAAGTAAATTAAATAGGAAAAGTTGGGGAAACAAGGATACCGATGTCAAGAGAATTAAGCGAGTATAATTTCGAAGGTCAAGGAAGGTAGGTGAGTTCAAGAATTCGGAACGGAAATAAAGAGGAAAGTAAAATATGTGGATGGGATCCTATACTCTAATCCTATTTGCAGGCTTGCTCGGTACAGTAACATAACCGAGGCAATATACTTTTAACCTGCATAGGCCACTACTAAAAATATGTTACGCCCCAGTCTCAAAAAAAGTAGGACTAGGAATACATAAGCATGTCAGTCGTATGTATATGGCAACTCCAATATATGAAAACCATGCACATACGTACACTATTTTATAAATAATAATTCACGAGTGGTATATAATTTCATCAGTCACAGGAAATACTAATCTCATCCACAAAACCAATTAGTAATAAATAACCAAATATGACAATTAACCAAGTATAAAAATAGTCAAGAAGAACTAGTAGTCGGGTGGAGACAAATCCACTACCAACTAGGATATAAAAGACAACATAATAAGTACATCATCTAGTGATCAAAGAGGCTCGAAGGAAAGACCTCCTATAAAGAGAAAGAAGTAGCAAGTCATGATCCGTGCTCTTACAAACAATCATGATCTTTTATACCTGGAAAGGGTGCCAGGTCCTCATAGGGACATAACAAGTACGCAAGAAATCGATATGCATGAAGGTAAACCAATAAATAATAAATAGGGTAACTAACTATCTATGTAAAATGCACTTGAGACATCTCTAGTGGCGCATGAGGGGGAAGAAATAGAAGAACAGTCATCCCACCAGGTGTTCTGCAGAACTCAGGGGTTACACAGTTGCACCATTTTTACAGTACAATAAGAAACATAAATTCCATACGCTCACTAGCAGATTCTCCTCTCCCAATAAACTATCCGAACCATATACGCGGTGCAGTCATAATGCAACGATGTTAATAAAATTCTAGAACACAAACTAACACCAACTACTAACACAAGACGCGAACTCACTTACCGATGGCCAGTCAACACGCCAGTCCATGCACTCACTAACTCAGTGAACGTGTATGAAACAGTGTCAGGTCAGAAGATACCACGTATCTTCACAACATAACGGGTATGTCTGCTACTCTAAGACGCATGCACACAACTAACAAAATAAAAAGAGAGAGGAATATATAAACTGCATAATACAAACAATCAGGGTGTACTTGCCTTCCAAGCCAAGCTGCGAGCACGACAAGTCTGGTCCAGAGCTATCCACATGAACGTCTCGAATACCTACCAATTAATTATTAAACTAATTAAAATCTTATTCTATCAGTCAAATTAATTTATTATCTAGTTATTAATCCTACGTTGGTTGCACATGCAAGTAACTCCACACCAAAATATTACTAACCATCAAACATTATCAAAAACTATTTTTAAAACATTAATTATTAAAACTATTAATTCTGGGATTTTATTAAAAAATATGATTTTTAGTGATAGGGTCATCTCCTATAAATTCTATGAGTCCAAAACTAAGTAGAAACCAAAAATAGATCACAACGAGTTGCCTACTAGTCACTAGAAATTAATTTTTAACAAATAATTAAATCTAGAATAAAGATTCATAAATCAGAATTAAAACATAATAATATAATTTTTAAATGGTAAATAAGAATTTTTGGTCAGGGTTTAAGTCTAACATTGACGGGGTCATATTTTGTCAAAACTAGATCAACTTGCTACATAAAATACCCATAATTCTAAATTTTATAAATAGAAATAAATCTGAATATATTTGGTAAAAATCAGTAATAAATACAATAAATACTATTTTTTATCTGTACAAAAATAATTAGGGTTTTACCATCTACAAGTTGATCCTATTAGAATTGGCAACCAAACTTGCTAGTATGCATGCAAAAGGGGTGGTACATGGATGTGACAATAAAATAATATTTATTTAATAAATATTCAGAATATATAATTTTCGAAAAAATAATCGTTCATCAAGAAAATTTTAGGATTTTCTATCTATGATCAAGTCCTAACAAGGTCCAAGGGTCTCCAACATGCATACATCAAAACTAGGTCAAAACTATCCATAAAATATGCTCAAACTCAAATTTAATAAAAACTAATAAATCTGAAATTTATTATAAAAAATGAATATATTTCCTATTATTAACATCTATATGAATATATTAACAAGAATTAAAGAGGGTTTTGTAGGAGGTTTCATGTATGCACAAAAGTGTTGAGTTGAATATCAAAATTAGGGTTCAGGGATTGTATGAGTTCTTCAAAATAAAATAATAGAGTTTACATCATCACACACACTACCAGAAAAAAATCAAATTAGCGACGTCTAAAAACGTCTAAAAAATAAAATGTCGTCGCTAATTTGGTTTAGCGACGTAATTAGCGACGTTATAAAGTTGTCAAAAAAACCAAGTCGCCAAAAAAAAATGTCGCTAAACGTCGCTATACCGACGTTTTTAGCGACTTTAATGTGTCGCAAAATTTGGCGACGTTTAGCGACGCCAAGTCACTAAATAGCGACGTTTATTAAAGTTGCTAAACGTCGCTGATTAGCGACGTCTATAGCAACGTTACACCGACGTCTTTAATGACCTGGCTATACTGCCATGTCAGCAATTGGCGACGTATAACGACGTCATTAGCGACGTATTTAGCGACTTGTAACAGCATCGCTAATTAGCGACGTATTTAGCGACGTAACTTAATGTCGCTAAACGTCGCTAAAACGTCGCTAATTTTAAAAAAAAAATAGTGTCCAGAAGGAATTAAACTTGGGGCTACTTAGATTAATCTACTGGTTGAACCGATTTGGTCCGATCCAGTGTCTTGTCCAGATCAATCTTCGGTTAGCTTTTGTTGAATGCAAGATAACTATATAATCCAATTAAATTAAAGACCACAAGAAGCATTGTTGAAGTATCAATCCAATTAAATATGGATATGCAAGATAACTATATAATCCAATTAAATTAACTAAAAAATTAAAGACCACAAGAAGCATCATACATCATGCCTATTATTGAAGTATCAATAATTCATAATATACAATCGCATCCTAAATAATAATAAAAATAACTATACTACTGCGGATCTGCAGGAGGCTGACCACCGGCGCGCTCGAAGGATAAGAACTCCTCATACTCGTCCCGTGGAATCGACACCGATGTCGATGGAGAAGGCAGTGACGTTGGTGGAGGCCGTGCCCGCTCCAAGTCTGCGAGTCGCTGGTTGTAAGAATCCAGGGTAGATAACAGCCTCGTACTGCTATGACCCATTGAATCATGTATCCTCGTCAGCTTCTCGTCCATCGATAGCTATGACGCCTGCAGCTCCATGATGTTGCGATCATTGGAGGCTCTAATATCATTTGTCAATTCCCGTAGCTCCGTCATGCTGCGGTCGAGCATATCCAATCGTGCGATGAGCATCGGATCGTCCGCCTGCGGCTGGGATCGGGACTGCTCCTCCATACTTCGCAGCAAGTCATCACGGAGAGACGCAATCTGACGGTCAACGGCCTCCTGGACTCTGGCCGACGACTGCGAGGGCTGCGACTGCGAGGGGTGTATGGAACGCGCAGCTGTCGGGGAGGCCCTAGATGACTGCGTCGCAACCAGGGCGCCATAGGAGCCCGTACCGTAGTACCCCTCTGGAGACCACCATCTGCGGTCACCCACAGGTCGTCCGCCGACGGAGATGGAGCGGGCTGCGACGAAGTACCAGCCTCTCCAGGTGTAGGTGCACTAGCAGTCGCCCGCTCACGCAGCCTAAGATACTCGGCCTAGAAAAGGTTTGAAAACTCGATAATTGCCTAAGTTATATTAAAATAAATACAAAGTAAAGTAATACTTACATAGGTCTGTGAGGCCCTCTCATCAATGAGATTTCCGTCCTTGCGATGGGTGGCCAAGAAGACGGTCACCATGTTTGCATCCTCACCCCTCTGTACCTGTTAAAAATATATTATTTATTACTAAACTTAAATATTTTTTCCAAGTACCATTTTATGGTACTTATATTAAAATAATTTATTTTAAAAGAAAAAATATACCAAACGACGAAAATGTTCCGTCATCGGAATCGAGCCACCACACCACTTGGCAGCATTCTGCCTAGCCGCCTTGGCCTTCTTAGACCTTTTCTTGTAGCTCGGATCGTCGAATCTAGCCCTCATCGCAGTCCACTGCTCAGGCGTGATCCAACCTTGGATCAGTTTTCCAGCACGATCACGAGCCTTCTGGTCATCCAGAGCATCTCGGATAAGCTTGGCTGCAACGGTAGGAAAGAGCCGCTCGATCAACTCGGCCCGGTACGGAGGATAAAATACGTTTGCTACAATAAATAATTTATTAAGTTAGCATCACGAATAAGTTATATAATATGCATAAATTAGAGGATTTATTTAATATACTTTTACCTGGAAGTGCGCAAACCAGAACGCCTTCCTCTCCTTCGGAGCCTCAGAGTAGTTGATCCAAGGGCCACCGTAGTTGTTCCTCAGAAATTGGCTTAGGCATCTCTGAACCGACGATGGACGATATCTATACAGAGATAATAATTTAGATTACTGAAAAAGTCAATATACGATGAATAAAAAGAAACACAAATATATACTAAACCATCTAATTGACTTACTTTGTACCGTCGGCCCAAATCTCTGTCCTCGTCTCCTCCGGAGGTGCGCATGGAGGATCTTGCTGATGCTGGGACAACGTCGGCACGACCTCCTCGACATGCTCATCTGTCCCCATGGTTCCGTCAGCAGGAGGAACGCTGGACGAGGGTGTACTATCACGCCAGGAACTACTCGTCCCAACAGTCGAGCATGTGTGTGATCGATATACTGGAGTACTGGGCGACGATGATCCGGAACCAACAGTAGGCAGTACCGGAGTGGCACTCTGTCTACCTCGGGACCTGCCGAATCCTCCGCGTCGTCCTGTCATATCTGATAACAACATATGATGAATATAGAGAAACACAAATATATACTACATTCTACAGTCAAAATGTGATACATATCTCAAAGCATTCTACAGTCAAAATATAGTTACATTCTACATACAATATTTTTTATTTTCAATCATCTTCAGAAAATTTATCTTGTTCGCCTTCGTCGTCCTGCTCTTCCTCTTCCTCGTCTTCACTTTCATCTACTTCGTCGTCCTCTTCGGATAATTCTACATCTTCTACATTATTACTCGTGTAATGAGTAACTTCCGTTGAGTCCACATCTATAATATTTGTTACAAGAGGTAGATCGTCCTCCTGATAAGCTATTTCGTCAATGTCAAAGGTATTTCTAGCTTTAGTCTTGCATACTGCCCACCAATCCGACCTCGTTGTCCCCCGTCTAGGATAAGTTGTGAAGTACACGAGCTGAGCCTGACTTGATAGTACAAATGGTTCGTAGCCTTGATATCTACGCTTGTAGTTTATATCCACAAGGCCATGCTTGTCAATTTTCCAACCTTGATCTTGAATCGGATCGAACCATTCACACCTGAATAGCACGATATTAGCAGGTTCTGTGCCATAATTATATGTCAACTCCACAATCTCTCGTAAGATGCCAAAAAAATCATTGCCCGAATTGACGTCTTTGTAGTTTGAAGATTTGATACACAAACCACTGTTTTTCGTGGAATCAAGATCCAGAAAGCTGTCTCTGATAGGAGCATTTGTTGACTTGAACCTGAACCCATTCACACAAAAACTTGGCCATATTTTTACGGCAGTAATTGGTCCCTTGGCTAGAGTTCTAATAGATTCAGTCTCGGGTGATATTAGACGATCGACCTAAATAACAAAGTAGCGATAGTAAGTTATTTGTTTTGCAAGTGCAGAAATAAAAAGTAATAACCAAGCATCGATGCGCTCAACCAAGAAGGAAAATGGCATCTCATATCTTGTTCTACTTCTTCGTCTGTTATGTAGGGTCTAACCGACCTCAACTCATCATTATATGTGCTAAAAAACAATAAAGCAACTGCTGATTAGTAGCATAATAGTATCTTATACTATTACATTGAGATGATGTAAACGTGGACGTATTAATTACTTACCCCTCTAGCTTCTCCACTTCATCATCATCGCAATTGAGTAATATATACAATTGAGCAGCCCTTAGCTCATCGTCATTCAAATATCTCTTCTTCATTTTTCCCGAAGGCTTTCCGGATGCATTGAATACTTTGAGTATTGCATCATTAGATTCCTGATATGCGTCATCATTTCTGGGAGCTTTTGTCCTATTAGTAGCAATATGCGGTTTGAAATACGTCGAGCAAAAGTTTGTAATCTCCTCGAGAACATAAGCTTCACAAATAGAGCCTTCAACCCGTGCCTTATTTTTTACCTTTCTCTTTAGGTGATTCAGATGGCGCTCGAAGGGGTACATCCACCGATAACCGATAGGACCACCAACACGTGCCTCATAGGAAAGATAAATTGGCAAATGCTCCATAGAGTCGAAGAATCCAGGAGGAAACACCTTCTCGAGCTTACATAGTGTTACCGCAATGTCCCTCTCTTGCTTTTCTAGACGATCGACGAGCAACTTAGTACAACAAAGATCTCTGAAGAATATGCTCAGCTCTGTCAATGGATCCCAAACGACCTGCGGTAAGAATTCTCGAAATGTAATCGGAATTAACCTCTCCATGAATACGTGACAATCGTGGCTCTTCATACCTACTAGTTTATTCTCCTTGAGGTCGACGCATCTTCTCAAGTTCGACACGTACCCGTCTGGAAACTTTAGACCCTGAATGCACCTACAAAGTCTACCTTTATCCTCTTTATCCAGTGAGAAAACTGACTTAGGTTGCTTTAACTTTCCATTCCCCTCATCTATCAAATGCAATACAGGACGTCTACATATGTCTTCTAAGTCCAACCTGGCCTTCGGATTATCTTTCATCTTCCCTTTTACCTCCATTACAGTATTAATTATGTTATCAAACACATTCTTCTCGATATGCATGACATCAAGGTTATGTCTGATCAGATTGGTGCTCCAATATGGCAGATCCCAGAATATACTCCTCTTCGTCCAGTTATGGGTGCGACCAAATCCGTCACACTTGTACCCCTTAGCAGGCTCTTCGATAGCACTTGGTAAATCTTTTACCTCTTTCCATATCGTGCATCCGGACCACCTTGGCGGTGGATTGGCCTTCTCCACAACTCCCGCACGAAAAGCATTCTGATTCCTCCGGTACGGATGATCCTTCGGCAAAAATTATCGATGACAATCGAAGAAGCACGGTTTGCCTCCGTGTTTCAAACGGATAGCCTGAGAATGGTCCATGCAATACGGACATGAGAGACGACCATGGATGCTCTATCCCGATAACATTCCATAGGCCGAAAAGTCGTTGATGGTCCACATAAGTGCTGCCCTCATCTGAAAATTCTGCTTTCTAGAAATCAGACTTGATGCTCTCTTAGATCGATAGAAGTCTTTAGGCAACTTTGCACCCTCGGGCAAGATCTCTATAATCAAATCGAGCAGTCGATTATAGCATTCTTGCGACATGTTAAAATCGGACTTGATGCTCAATAATCTTGTAACCACCTCCAACGGTGAATGATCCTCACAACCAGGATATAGTGGAGTCCTTGCATTCTCCAGCAACTCCATAAACTTTGCAGCATCGGCATTCGGTGCCTCCTCAGCTGCATCATAATTGTCCGGATTGAAACTAGGTCCCGCCGCATCATAATTGTCCGGATTGAAACTAGGTCCCGCCATATCATAATTGTCAGGATTGAAACTAGGTCCCGCCGCATCATAAACCATGTTCACCAACCCGTCGTCGTAAGCATCGTGGTCTTGGACATCCATATACGGCTCCACATAGGGCTCCGACTCCGATGCTAGAGATACAAGTTCTCCGTGCGCGGTCCACTGATAGTAATTCGGCGTGAAGCCCTTCGAGTATAAATGATATGTAACTTCCACTTCTGGATGATATTTTCTGTTGCGACATCTCACACACGGACACTTAATTTTGGTACCGTCTATGTACTGACGGACATTTAAAGTCAATGAACTTACTCACTCACTCACTCACTGATACACTAAACTCACTGATACACTAAACTAAACTCACTGATACACTAACCTCAACATAGCCCTACCTTCATGTAAAATAACAAGCTCTCCACTGACTGATACACTGAGGTATCAGTGCCAACACAGTGCACATACAATGAAGACACAGTAAAGAACGACGATGCTCCCTGTGTAAATCAGTCCCATGTCAGTGTCTGTGTGAGTGTGTGTATGTGTGTGTATCTGCGTCTGTGTGTGTGTCGTGTGTGTCTGTCAGTGTCTGTCTGCGTGTGTCATGTCTGTGTGCGTGTGTCGTTTCTGTGCGTGTGTCGTGTCTGTCTAGTCATCAGTTGTGTCAGTGTCACATGAGAGAGAGAGAGAGAGAGATTACCTAGAGCTCGAGGAGGAGGAGGGGGGTGCCGGAGTAGCCGCATCCGTGGAGAGCCGGTCGCCGGAGAGGGGGGGAAATCGAAAACTTTGAAAATTTTTGACAGATGGGGGAAAAGAATCTGAGCCCTAATTAACCAAAATTTAGCGACGTTTAGCGACGTCAAATAAAAACGTCGCTAAATTTTAATTTAGCGACGTCAAAGACGTCGCTAAACACGTTGCTAAATATTTTTGACATATACGTCGCTAATAACGATGCTAAACGTCGCTAAAACAGATATATTAGCGACGTTTGGCGACCTTAATTAAACTTATACCGACTTATCTTTTAAAATCTTAATAAAAGTCGCTGAACGTCGCTAAATGTCGCCATTTAGCGACGTTTAGCGACGTTTTCAATGGAGTCGCTGATTTAGCGACGTTTATACCAGGAGTCGCTAAAATACGTCGCTAATCCCCTTTTTTTAGTAGTGACATATATAATCTATATATTTATAAATCAAGAAGAGATTGAAGAAGGAAGGAGAGAAGGATTAAAGAAACTTACTAGAAAAAGAATGAAGGAGATGCTAGGATTCTTGGATGGAGGAGATGGTTGTGGTGTCCACATGAAAGGGGGAGGGGGGGGGGTCGGCCTTGGTAATGAAGGTGGCACCTAGGGTGATGGAGGAAGGAGAAAAAGTTAGGATTTTGTAGAGAAGATTTTAGGTTAGAATTTTTAGAAGAAGAGATGAGAAGGAGATTATATATATATATATATATATATATATATATATATATATATATATATATATAGAGAGAGAGAGAGAGAGAGAGAGAGGTCGGCCTTGGGAGAGGGGGTAGGATTATGATGGATAGTTTTTTATTAGGAGGTTTCCTAATTAGGTTGTTAGTTATTAAATAGTCAACAACTAATCAATAACTAACTAATGAATAAGATTTGATTTGATTCTAAGAAAATAAAATAATGGACAATTATTATGCAAATCTAAGATAAATCTTTTATAGTTGAAATTTGATTGGATTTCTAAAAGAATAATTAATAAATAAATAAATCCTACATAAGAGGGAAGTGGCCTAATTTGGCATGGAGGAATTATGGATTGCTTATTGAAGAAGGTTGAATTAAAAAAAATCACAAATGAATTATATATATAAAAATATCTAAATATTAAATATAATAAACTATGGTTGTTACACTAGTGCCATACTAATGCTAAATGATCGAATTTTGGGTCAAGGAAAGATCCTACAAGTAAATTCTCCAGTGTAGTCTACTTCCTACGAAGGTCATTTTAGATTTTGGAGTCATCCTATGTCATTAATGTCCAAACCAGGGTGAAGTGTCCTAATGCAACAATTAAACTTTAATCGATTTAAAATAATCTAAAATATTTAAAATAAATACAAAATACACATAAAATATCTATTTTGGTGATGGAGTTTGCATATGCTGATGTGAGACTTCTGTCGTTTAGCGTGTTCACGTCTTTTGAGGAAGACAGAAAATTATTTTTGTCAGGATTCTGTGTCAGAGACGATCCTGCTGACGGAACGCCACGTTAGGTCCTTCTGCGGCCAAGCTGTTTTGGCTGATTGAGGACGCATGGATGTCATCTTTTTGGGCCGCAGGGTGACTCTACCGCCTGATTTGAGCCTCCTTTTGGGGGCGCATGACTATTGGCTTGTTGGGTCGCAGGGAGACTCTGCGGCCAGATCTCTTCTGAGTTTTCGTTTTAGGGCACAGGGTCGCATGGATGCATTTTATCCATGCTTCTACAAGACCTCCTTCAAAGTTTTTAAACTGATAAGTTTAGAATACTTTGAATAAGAAGCATGGAAGAATAAGCACTTTTGCCGCATGGCTGGAAGGTCGCATGGTCGTTGGATCGCATGGGAGTTGGGTCGCATGGGCGAGCACTTCCAGGCTGTCAATTCGTCATTAACAGATCAATTTGTCTTGATCTTTTAGTGGATCTCCTTTGGGATCCTGCGCCATCTCCTGGTGTAGGGCCCGAGAGGCTGTCATTTCATTAGGGTTGCCAGCGTGGCATGAGAGCTGAAGGGTAACCTTCATCCCTTACAAATAGGGCTTTGTTGGTGAGAAAGAAATTTCCTCTTCCCACTTCTTCAACCATGTATTCCTGCCGCCGACCGCTTGCTCATTTCGCCATGGCCCCCAAAGTTTCGTCCTCTGTTTCCGCTGCAAAGAAGATCGACAAGGGAAAGCGCCCGGCTTCCTCACCCGACGTCCAGGAGGATTCTTCCTCTTTCCATGAGCACGTTCAAGTGCCCTTCAAGGGTATGTTTTGGCGGAGGAGAGGTACAGATTCCTAGCAACTTAGCATACGGTCCGCTGCATGATTTAGAACATGTGCGGATCCGTCCATATGACCATGCCGCATGTTTTATGCGCGGGTCTTATTTTGGTCGTATGCATTGTTCTTGTTGTGTATCAATTTTATGTGATATTTGGATATTTTACTAGAGGTAATATGAATGTAGTACAATACCGTAGTTTATTGAGGATATCCCGTTGTAGAACTTTTGGTAGACTTATTACTTGTTGCACACGTTGAGTGCAAATAATAAGTTCGAAAACAATTCCTATCAGAGGTAATATTGACGTGATAGGTTTTGTGGACCAATTACTTTTTGCACGCCTGGGTGCAAGTAATAGGTTTAGAACAAGCCCTGCCAGACGTAATATGGACATGACAATTTTTATGGACCTAACACCGCTGGTGTACCTTGGTGAATACGAGTGATAAGTAGGGATGACAATCGATATCAGAGGTAATACGAATGTGATGATCGATAGCCAAGACCCGAAAAGTTTGCTCAGAGGTAATATAGACATGGAAAACTTGGTCGGGGAGAAATATTAGGACAATAGTTCAGAGGTAATATGGACGTGAACCGATATCCGAAAAACTCGCTGAGGAGTGATTTGTTAAGTGTGGTCTATCCGAACATGAAGATAGACCTAAGGATTGCTCCGCTGGGGAGATTAGTAGGACGATAGCTCAGAGGTAACATGAACATGGCTAGTGTCTAACAAGATTAGTTTTTGAGTGGTCAATGCGGGAGTGTGCAAGTGGACCTGGGGACTGTTCCGCTGGAGATATTTTGAGAATCCATCATCCGTTGTGTATCCAGGGCTCCGGGATACTGACGATTGCTTTCACAAGAATTTGTACAGAAGGGAGAAAATGTTGCACATAGGCACTTGCTGGGGACGAAGAACCAAGAGTGTAGAGATGTACATCTGGGTTGCCCCCCTGGGGATGAAGGAAGTACAAGTCTAGTTTAGACATAGTACTTTTTCAAGAACTTGTCGTTGGGTTTTACTAGACGGTAGGTGCCGTTGAAGAATACGGACTCCATGATGAATGGGCCCTCCCATTTAGGCTAAAATTTGCTAGCCGTCTTGTGGGTCATAACCATCAGCCTCCTTACGGTTAGGACGAGATCACCCACTTGGTAGGTCCTCTTCTTCACCCGTTTGTTGAAGGCTCCAGAGAGACGTGCTTGGTATAGCTCGATGCGTTGTTGAGCTAAGATACGTTTCTCGTCGAGTACTTCTAACCCTTGTAGCCGTCGACGGTGGTTGTCATCGACGAATAATTGGTTGGTGAGAGCTTGTAAACCCCCGGATATTTTTATTTATTTTTTTTAAATATTTTTCTCACAATTTTCTGTAATTTTTTGGAATTAAAACTAAGGTATTTTAAATTTAAATAATTTTTAAATAATGTTAATTAATATTAAAATATTATGAAAATAATATTTTATGGTGTAAAATGAAAAACTAGACATAGGATAATTTTTTGAGAATTTATTGGACTCCAGAAGCATTTTTAAAAGCCCTAAAAACTAAGGTATAATTAAACTAAAATAAACCCTGAAATAAACCCGGTTCAATTGAACCAAACCAACCCAAACCAACCCAGACCCGGTTCAACTGAACCGAATCCAACCTTAGCGGGTCGGGTCGGATCTAAACCCGACCCGAAACCCGACTACCCGAACCCGCACCTAAACTTAATGGATCCGGGTCTAACCCGCTACCCGCAGACCCGACCCAAACCCGAAACCCGGCCGAAACCCTAATCCTAATCCTAACGTTTTTACTGTTTCGGCGGCCCTATAAATCCCTCGAACTCCTCGCTCCGCCGGCCGAACCCTAATCCCCTCGCTGTCCAGAACTCGTAGCGCCGCTCCGGTCGCCTCACCGCCCTGTAACCTAGCCCCGACTGCCTGGATCCTAATCCGTCGTCTTCCTACTCCAGAAACCCGACGCCTGAACCCTAGATCCGACCGCCCTGAACCCTCGATCTCCCGACGAGCCCCGCTCGACCAGAACCTCCTCCTCCCCAGCCTTTCCTCTCCGCCATCTCTCCGGCGAGTCTCCCACAGCCCTCGACCCCGTTCGTCGTCCTCCGCCCGTCCCCGACCCGCAGCTCCGCCTCGAGCCCTAGCCACCCGACCCCGGCCAGCCCCGACCTCGTCGACCCCAGCAGCACTCAAGCTCGATCGCCTCCGCCCCGAGCCGCCTACCTCCGGCGAGTCTCCGACAGCAGTACCCTGACCCAGACACAGCAGCGGCTGAACCTGACCCGGACAATACGCTGTTCCTAGTCCTACGTATTTTGGGACTGGGGCGTGACATATTTTTGTGGTGGCTCATACAGGTCGAGAGCATATTGTTTCGGTTACGTTACTGTACCGAGCAAACCTGCAAATAGGATTAGAGTATAGGATCTCATCCACATTTGACTATGATTCATCTTCCTCCTATCTGTTCTATTCGAATAATTGTATCATGTTTGATTCCTGTACTTCCCTGATAATTCCTTGAGTATAGCCTCCTCCTAGAATATAGAAGTCCCTGTTGTTAGATGATAAGTAGGGTAACCTTCCTATTAAGAGTACAGCTAGGATATTGACACCCCCTAAGTAGAACGCTTAATGAACCCTAGCGTCCCTCACCTATAGAATAAGTTACCATTATTTCTTGTTATAGTCATGAATGACCTAAGAGTAGTATATGCACTACTAAGAGCTAGTTAGAGATTTGACTCTAATGTTTGACCCCAGTCTTGAGGAACCAATAGAAATCCGAGATCGAATGTTAGACTGAACCTAACCTTCGCAGTTAGATAAGTATTGGAGAACTATAAATTTAGATTCTTGTCTTGAGATAAGCAGACAGTGCCTTATAAAGCCAAGAGCAATGTATAGAACATTTTTCTAATTATACCTCAAACATAGCAACTAGCATACCACTTCCCCTTAGAAAACCATGATGCGATCTAGAGCCCCCTATTTTAATTTTATATGTTGCTCCTCTGCGACCTTAACGTTCGCTAATTGCACGACGACTAAATTTTGTTCCTCTATTCTTCATCTTTCAACTCGTGCCATCTGACACTTCTGATTATAGACCAAGTAATTTTATTCTATGTTAGGATATATATAGCTTGCTAGGATTTTGGTTGTTACTCTTGAAATTTTTTTGAATTGTGTGCTTAGTAGTTAGAACTTGATGGTTTAAGCTATTCTTGTAGATTGAGACCTGGTGCTTAACCCTTAGTTTTTTAAATCACGTAATTTATACCCTCACCTCGATACAAGCGAGATCCCTTTTCCCCTTAAACGGCCAGTAACTCTTCTATCCTTACTATTGACACTTGTTCTATAAGCACTATGACTAAGATGTAAGATGACCATGACCTATGTAATAGAAGAGGATACCCCAATAAAGTACCAAGACCCCTCCTCATAGACCTTAACATGAGCTTTTACGGTATCCTTAAGACAATACAATAGTAGTTAAATTATTTTAAGTTGGGTAGTATACCTCACCACCTAGTATCACATAGTCCACTTGACCCATCGAGGTAGTGTAATTAAATGACATTAATTGTATGCTAGCAAAGACGACAATGTTTATTCAGACAATAGAATTTAGAGGTCCTTGCCCCCATTTGGTCGACTAGCGACATAGACAAGGAGGTTGTATGATAACTATAGAGATTTGTAGAGTCTTTATTATTATTGCTTATTTTGTTTTTGTTTTTGTTTTTGTTTTTGTTTTTGTTTTTGTTTTTGTTTTTGTTTTTGTTTTTGTTTTTGTTTTTGTGAACTTGAATTGACTTGTACCTCCTTTCATCATCATCTAGCGTACTTATAATTGTTGTACCACCTTGACTTATGCCGCTATTATAGCCTAGTTTTGCAAGCTTATTCTTTCATCAAGCTTGTTTACTATATATGTATTAGTCGATGCATACATTAATACATTTCAGAATCAGCGTACTACGGTCTGATCAACCATAGTGCCCATGGTTCGTCCTTCGTATAATTACTTTACGTGGATTGAGATATCTAGTGATTAGTAGATGAATGAATTTGCCCTCTAGATATGTCTGAGCGTATCGTATCCGTTACATAACTGTACCGATGCGAGCATGTGAATAGGCATTACTCAAAATAAGATTTTAATCCACAACTGCCTTAACAATTCCCATTGAATTCTTTAAACGCCTTGACCCCCATACTACTAATCGATTACCTCTCCCTTGAACTCTTTATTATTGTTTTCCGTCTTCCCTTATTTCGGAAAGACGAAATCTCATGCTGGGTATAAAGTTTGATACACAGAGAGTACTAGATATACCCCACAGGCCAATCGCATTGTTTGGTGACTATCTTTTATAAAAATAATTAAGGGCATATCATAGATGATATGGTTGGTGTTAAAAACCTTGAGGATTCAATAACATAATTTGGGGCATAGCTTTCTTAGATGTATAGCCTTAGATGATAGATGGGTAAATTCTAAGTTGGGTAGAGACCGCAATGTTCACTTGAGAGGAATTCTTAGATTGTAATCAAGTGAGATTTGATAGAGAGAACCCTACCCTATTTTAATTTCGAGGACGAAATTTTTATAAGTTGGGTAGATTGTAAACCCCCTGATATTTTTATTTATTTTTTTAAAAATATTTTTCTCACAATTTTCTGTAATTTTCTGGAATTAAAACTAAGATATTTTAAATTTAAATGATTTTTAAATGATATTAATTAATATTAAAATATTATGAAAATAATATTTTATGGTGTAAAATGAAAAACTAGACATAAGGTAATTTTTGGGGAATTTATTGGACCCCAGAAGCATTTTTTAAAGCCCTAAAAACTAAGGTGTAATTAAACCAAAATAAACCTTGAAATAAATCCGGTTCAATTGAACCAAACCAACCCAGACCCGTTTCATCTGAACCGAACCCAACCTTAGCGGGTCGGATCTAAACCCGACTCGAAACCCGACTACCCGAACCCGCACCTAAACTTAATGGATCCGGGTCTAACCCGCTACCCGCAGACCCGACCCGACCCAAACCCGAAACCCGGCCGAAACCCTAATCCTAATCCTAACGTTTTTACTGTTCCGGCGGCCCTATAAATCCCTCGAACTCCTCGCTCCGCCGGCCGAACCCTAATCCCCTCGCCGTCCAGAACTCGTAGCGCCGCTCCGATCGCCTCACCGCCCTGAAACCTAGCCCCGACTGCCTGGACCCTAATCCGTCGTCTTCCTCCTCCAGAAACCCGACGCCTGAACCCTAGATCCGACGGCCCTGAACCCTCGATCTTCCGACGAGCCCCGCCCGACCAGAACCTCCTCCTCCCCAGCCTTTCCTCTCCGCCATCTCTCCGGCGAGTCTTCCACAGCCCTCGACCCCGCTCGTCTTCCTCCGCCCGTCCCTGACCCGCAGCTCCGCCTCGAGCCCTAGCCACCCGACCCCGGCCAGCCCCGACCTCGTCGACCCCAGCAGCACTCGAGCTCGGTCGCCTCTGCCCCGAGCCGACTACCTCCTGCGAGTCTCCGATAGCAGTACCCTGACCAGGACACAGCAGCGGCTGAACCTGACCCAGACACAGCCGACCCAGACACAGCAGTACCGTGTCGCAGCGTCGTATCGCTTCGCGGACACGGGAATTGCAGGTTCCACGGAGCCCTGTTCAGGTAACCCGTTCTCTCTCCTCGTTGCTCCGTTTTCTGTTTCGTCAGTTGTGACGCGTAGGCTGTGTGACCCTCTCGATGCCCGTGCAACCCGCTCGGTGCATCGCGTCCTGTGGCGATCGCAAACCGCGATCCAAAAACAGGAAAAATAACGCCCCGTTTTCACCCAGAACTGAGTACGCCCCGCCAAACGGGATGACTTGGTCGCGCGCGGTCTTCACCAAAAGGTGCGCGCCATTGATACGGACGTGCGGAATTTCGCAGAAGTTGATTCGGATGTGCGTGCACACCGAAATCAACGCGTATCCGCCGACAACGTCCCATATTTGCCTGTTCTGGAACACGTTATAACTTTGTGTACACACGTCAAATCGAGACAAAACTTGCGCCATCGGACTCGTAGCAATACGCTGGTCCTGTGACCCAAGTTTGGTTCGATTCTGAGAATGTTGACAAAATCGCGTATCGTGGGCCCCGCGACTTCACTTGACGGGTGATTTTGTGATCGGCTCATCGGAATCCAATTCTGGAAGTTCCGTTGGGTTCGTATCATCGTTCTGGACTTGTTGACACTAAGTTGGATGAATTTGGAGACCATTGGTTCTGACACATTTTTTGGTACAAAGCGGGCCACACGTGGACCCTACTTTGACCCGAAATTACCGTTTTGCCCCTGTGTCCAAATTGGACGAAAGGGAAGAACTTTTTAGCTATTTTGCTTATTTTGGAAACGTTGGTGATATCTATTTCAGCATCTGGAGACATTTGTTCTGAGGCCGTAGCTTCTGATCTTGTGTGCTTGACTTCTGGACAGTACACCTTGCAGCTTTCTTACCAGGCAAGATACCTTTCCAAATTGCTTACAGTATTTTGCATGCTTAGTATATTTCTGTATATTTATTGCATGTTTAGTTCCTTTCTGTCATTACTATATATTAGATATGTTGACACACACTTGACACTTAGTATCATAGAGGACAATCATTAGGCGTATGGACTTTTAACCACTCTGGTAAACCATAGTAACTAGCACGCACTATGGTGGTCGTGTCCGATGTTCACTACCCCAGAGGTATATCGATTGATGGAGTCCGAGGGTCGCTACCCCAGAGGTATGTCGGCTGATGATGTCCACTGACGAGCGTATGAGTTGTGAGGATTAGATCGAGTAGCCTACCCATGCATATACGTCGAAAAGTTGTCCTCATTTGCATTCATATAGATTGTCTTGTACAGCGTACTTATTTATTTTTAAATTATATGCATGTTTACTGTATTCAAGTTGGCTCACTTTCTATATCTTGTTACGTCCCTCTGAGGACCTGGTCCTCTGCCAGGTGTATCTGTTCTTGAGTATTTACAGGAGCGCCGATTCGGATGGTTACATATGTTTCGTTGATGTCCTCCCTTCGAGCCCGTGATTGCTAGCTGGTATTCTTATATGGTGTTGTTATGTTGTACTTATTTTGTATTTGCTCTTACATTCGAGTTGGTAGTGGATTTGTTTCCATCCAACTATCATCCTTAGATACTTATGTTGAGATCTAGTTATATAGATGCTGGTTATTCATTTATATTAATTTTCGTGGATGAGATTTAGATTGTACCCTGTGACTTGTGACTTATGTTTATACCACTTGTGGATTGATATTCATATTACAGCGTACGTATGGATTTTGGTTTTCATATATTGGAGTTGCCATATCCATGCGGCTAGCATGCTTACGTGTTCCTAGTCCTACGTATTTTGGAACTGGGGCGTGACAGAGATACTCGGAGTGAAGGGATTTGTGTCTCGAGCGAAAGGACAGCTTCGTTTTCGTACACCAGAGAGAAATGCGTATTGCCAGTCGCTGTCCAGACAGTTGTATGGTAGGCCCAAAGACATTCACCCAGTTTCTCATTCCAGTCGTGTTTGCTGGAAGACACGAATTTCTTGAGAAGCTATATGATGATCTTGTTGAAGGCTTCTGCTAGATCATTTGCTGCTGGGTTGTAGGCAGTTGACGCTACATTTTGAATCTAATTTTTATCACAAAATGGGTAGAACGCATGGCTTGCAAACTGTGGATGATTATTGTAAATGATCCTTTGTGGTAATCCGAAACGATATATGACGTGATGTTTGACGAAGCTGATCACGTTGGACGTCTTGACTTCTGCGAGTGGTACGGCTTTCGCCCACTTGGAGAAGTAGTCGGTGATGGCAAGGATGAACCAGTCTCCCTTGACTGAAGGTGGACTAATCGGTCCAATGATGTCCATACCCCAGGCTTCGAATGGCCAAGAAGCAACAGTCGGGTGTAGGAACTCTGAGGACTGGTGGATGAAGTCTGCATGAATTTGGCACGCTTGGCACTTTCTTCCATAGTCGACGACATCCGCTACTATTGGTGGCCAATAGTAACTCAAAATTCGGAGACGATCCTGCAGCTTTGGACTGCGTTGGTGGACACCGCAGACGCCATCATGGGCTTCCCGAAGCACCTATTTGGCTTCTGCATTCGATATGCATCATAGAAGAAGACCGTCGTATGAGCGACGATACATCATTTTGGTAACCGTATCGTAGTAGAACCGGAGGGAACGTCTCCTGATGGACGTTGCTTCCTTTGGGTTCTCGGGGAGAATTTCATAGACCGCGTAGTCAATGAATGAAAGCCTCCAGTCTTGGATATCAGTGTGTATTTCTGCCGCGTAGCTCACACATAGGCAGCAGTTATTTTTGGGGCAGACCAGCTCTTGACCGATCACCATGATTAGTTGATGAGTGTCGTTTGGGACTGACAAGGAGGCAGCGAGGCTGACTAAGGCATCAGCCTTCTTTTTTTTGTAACCGATGGACGTGCTTTATGAAGAACATCTCGAAAGTTGCGATAATGCTAGGACGTTATAGGTTTTGTGGATCAATTACTTCTTGCGCGCCTGGGTGCAAGTAATAGGTTTGGAACAAGCCCTGCCAAACGTAATATGGACGTGGCAGTTTTTATGGACCTAACACTGCTGGTGTAGCTTGGTGAGTATGAGTGCTAAGTGGGGATGACAATCGATATCTGAGGTAATACTGACGTGATGATCGATAGTCAAGACTCAAAAAGTTTGCTCAGAGGTAATATGAACATGGAAAACTCGGTCGGAAAGAAATTTTAGGACAATAGTTCAGATATAATATTGACGTGAACTTATGTCCTAGAAACTCGCTGAGGAGTGATTTGTTGAGTGTGGTCTATCCGAACATGAAGATAGACCTAAGGATTGCTCCGCTAGGGAGATTGGTAGGACGATAGCTCAGAAGCAATATGAACATGGCTAGCGTCTAACGAGATTGGGTTTTGAGTGGTCACTGCGGGAGTGTGCAAGTGAACCTGCGGACTACTCCGCTCGGGAGATTTTGAGGATCCATCATCCGTTGCGTATCCAGGGCTCCTGGATACCGACGATGGCTTTCACAAGAATTTGCAAAGAAGGGAGAAAATGTTGCACATAGGCACTTGCTGGGTATGAAGAACCAAGAGTTTAGAAATGTACATCTGGGTTGCCCCCCGGGGATGAGAAAAGTATAAGTCTAATTTAAAAGCAGTACTTTTTCAGGAACTTGTCGTTGATATGCATCATGAGCAAGTCGCCGTTGGGTTTTACTAGCCGATAGGCGTCGTTGGAGAATACAGACTCCATGATGAATGCCACCCCCCCGCCCATTTAGGCTAAAATTTGCCGACGACTTGTGGGTCCGTCTTGTGGGTCATAACCATCGGCCTCCTTACGGTTATGACGTGATCACCCACTTGGTAGGTCATCTTCTTCACCCGTTTGTTGAAATCTCCAAAGAGACGTGCTTGGTATAGCTCAATGCGCTATTGAGCTAAGAGACGTTTCTCGTCGAGTGCTTCTAACTCTTGTAGCCGTCGACGGTGGTTGTCGTCGACGACTAATTGGGTGGTAAGAGCTACTCGGAGTGAAGGGATTTGGATCTCGAGAGGAAGGAATGATTCGCTTTCGTACACCAGAGAGAAATGCGTATTGCTAGTCGCTGTCCGGACAGTTTTATGGTAGGCCCAGAGATATTCACCCAGTTTTTCGTTCCAGTCGCGTTTGCTGGAAGACACAAATTTCTTGAGCAGCTATATGATGGTCTTGTTGAAGGCTTCTGCCAGATCATTTGCTGCTGGGTTGTAGGTAGTTGACACTACATTTTGAATTCGATTTTTATCACAGAAACTGTAGAACGCATGGCTTGCAAACTGTGGACCATTTTCGTGAATGATCATTCGTAGCCGAAACGATATATAAAGTGATGCTTGACGAAGCTGATCACGTTGGACGTCTTAAATTTCGCGAGTGGTACTGTCACGCCCCAGTCCCAAAATAACGAGGGACTAGACACGTGGCAATGGCCAGCAGCACACACCGATGGACAAACCCAATTTAATGGAACCATCGGGGCATGCTTAAGCTGTATTACAACAGTCCGGGTCTACTAAAACAACATGTTAAAACTAATCTCATCCACAGAAGAATAAAGCAAATCAACGAAAGGAAATAAGTCATCAACATCAAGTCACAAAATAGAGTATTCGGGGAACAACCCGATAATCAAGTCTGATACAATTGTTCTTTAAACAAGAAAGTAAATAACATCACTGACTGAGTATGTAAGAATATATAGTCAGAGATATCCATGGCAATCACCTAGTCCTTGGTTCCTGGTTCTGCTTTCGTGCCTGCTCCTGAACCTGTTTCTGCTCCTGCTAAAGCACCTGTCCTGTAAGCCTCAGAGTGGATCTCCTCTGCTAACCCTGGGGACATAATCCATTCCAGGTCCTCAGGGGACATAGCAAGGTACAAATAATACAAGCCAAAATAATGCAGTGGAATAGTAAATGAAATAAGTAGGGTAACTACATAACCATCTAAGTGAAATGCAACTGAGAGCATCACTAGTACTCAGGCTGAGACCGCTACAAGCTCTGTGTCGGGGAGCCGATAGCAGTAAATAACTAGTAGTGGGCCAAGCTCGGGCTTAGAGTCTTGAGCACCGCAATAATAGGGATTATATATATATGATCAGCCTGTAGCCTGTGTGTCTCTCCCCACCCAATGTAATCACACGTCTCATGTTCATAACGTCTTATGTTCATGTCACGTGAGATCAGAGCTAAATGCAACAAGTCATAATCTAAGAATATAATGTCTATGTCCATCCTGTATCCTACACAGAATCACCTTGAATATCTCAGGAAGATTCTGTCAACATGTATAGTGTCAAGTGTCCTGGGTATACGTACTTGATAATGCAAGTACGAGAATACAAAGGGTTTCGGTATCCATTTCTATTTGACTTTACTCAACCAGCGAACGGTGTTGGCACCCGACTATAATTGGACGCTAAGTAAGTCACACGGTCCTAGGTCAAGCATGCAAAATATATATATAAGCCAAGGAGTATGTAACAAATACTGCAAGTTGGCAAGGTACACTTGCCTGAGTTTCCAGCTCCAATTGTAGCTCTGTCAGTAGCAGGACTTGCAAGCAGTACTCCGGTTGCTGAAACAAACATCACTATCAGATCTAGAAAATATCAATCAGCTAGAAATGCCTGTCCTTGAGTCCAATTTGGAGACAAGGGCAGAAACGGCAGTTTCGGGTCAAGGCGGGGTCCAAATGTGAGCCGCTTTGCACCGAAAAATACGTCAGGGTCAAAGGTCTCAAAAATAGTCCAACTTAGTGTCAACAGGTCAGGAATGATGATACGAACCCAACGGAACTTCCAGAATTGGCTTCCGATGAGCCGTTCTCAAAATCGCCCGTCAGGTGGAGCCTGTGGGGCCCACGACACGCGATTTTGTCAACGTTCTCAGAATCGAACCAAACTTGACCCACAGGACCAGCGTATTGCTACGAGTCCGATGGTGCAAGTTTCGTCTCGATCCGACGTGTCTACACTAAGTTACAGCAAGATTCAGAAAAATCGAATACGGGACGATGTCCGCGGATACGCACTGATTCCGGGGTGCACGCACATCCGAATCAGCTTTTGCGAAGTCCCGCACGTCCGTATCAACGATGCGCACGTATCTGTGAAGACCGCACGCGACCAAGTCGTCCCGTTTGGCGGGGCGTACTCAGTTCCGGGGTGAAACAGGGTCTGGTTTTCCTGTTTTTGGACCACGATGTGCGATCACCACAGGACGCGATGCCCCGAGCGGTTTGTCCGGACACCGAGAGGGTCATACAGGCTACGCGATACAATTTACGGAATCGAATTCCGAGCTACGAGCAAAAAGTTATGAATACCTGAAGTGGTCCGAGAAACCCGAGTCCTCCGTGTCCAAATCGTGTCCTGTGTCCACCCTAGGTTTTAGGGTTTTCCTGTGTCCGCCGGAGATGTCTGGGCTCGTCGGAGCAGAGGGGACTGTGGAGGGTGGCGGGTGGTTCGTCGGACAGAGGCGGGGCGAGAGGGGAGTTCGACTGGGCTAGGGCGGGCGGCACGGCGAGGCTGCGGCGAGGCTGTGGCGTCTCAGGCCGGAGGCAGCGGGGTCAGGGGAGGTTCTGCGGGTGGTGGCTGGTGACGGAGCCGGGCGGGGCGAGGCAGGGAGGAGGGTGGCGCTGTGTCTGCGGGAGGCGGAGGTCGCTGGAGGTCGCTGGGCGGAGGAGACGGCGTCAGGCGGATAGCCGGAGTCGGAGGAGGGGAAAAACCTAGGCGGCCGACGGGTTTAAATAGAGGGAAAGGGAAGGAGATCAGTCAGGGGTTGAGGAAGAGGAAGGGGAGGCGGCGCGGTGGCGTTACGGAGTGGGGAGGCCGAGCGGGGGCGGGTCGGCCGGCGGAGGCGAGGGGATTCGTCGGTTAGGGATACGCTGGGAAGGGAAATGGTTGCGGGCCGGGTCGGGTCCGTGGGTCGGGCAGCGGATCCGGCCCGATCCGCAATCAGTGAAGCGGGTTCGGGTCCAGCGGGTTTCGGGTCGCGGGTTTCGGCCCGGATCCGACCCGCAGACTGAGTTTGGGTTGGGTTCAACTGAACCCGGTCCGGTCCAAGTTTTGGGTTTGGGTTGGTTCATTAAATAAATCCGGTTTTATGTTGGTTTAATTAATTACTTAGTATTTAGGGCTTTAAAAATCCATCCGGGGTCCAATAAATTCCCAGAAAAATATCCTATGTCTAGTTTTCTATTTTACACCATAAAATATTATTTTCATAATATTTTAATATTATTTAATATCAATTAAAAATCCTTTAATATTTAAAACACCTTAATTTCATTAGGGAAAAATCTCAAAGAATTCCAGAAATTCCAGAAAAATGTAAAAATCCAAAAATTAAAATTTTCTTGAAAATCAGGGGGTTTACAGGTACGACTTTCGCCCACTTGAAGAAGTAGTCGGTGATGGCGAGGATGAACCTATCTCCTTTGGATGAAGGTGGACTAATCGGTCCAATGATGTCCATACCCCAGGCTTCGAATGGCCAGGAAGTAACAGTCAGGTGTAGGAACTCTAAGGGCTGGTGGATGAAGTCTACATGGATTTGCCATACTTGGCACTTCCTTCCATAGTCGACGACATCCGCTACTATTATGGGCCAATAGTAACTCAAACTCCGAAGACGGTCCTGCTGCTTTGGACCGGTTGGTGGACACCGCAGACGCCATCATGGGCTTTCCGAAATGCCAGTTTGGCTTCTGCATTCGATATGCATCATAGCAGAAGACCGTCGTATGAGCAGAGATACAATATTTTGGTAGCCGTATCATAGTAAAACCGGAGGGAACGTCTCCTGATGGACGTTGCTTCCTTTGGGTTCTCGGGAAGAATTCCATCGACCGCGTAGTCAATGAATGGAAGCCTCCGGTCTTGGACATCAGTGTGTATTTCCGTCGCGTAGCTCATACATAGGCAGCAGTTATTTTTGGGGCAGACCAGCTCTTGACCGATCACCGTGATTAGTTGATGAGTATCGCTTGGGACTGCCAAGGAGGCAGCGGGGCTGACTAAGGCGTCAGCCTTCTTTTTTTTGTAACCAATGGACGTGCTTTATAAAGAACATCTCGTCCTGCGGGTCCTCTTGGGCTTGGCTAGCCTTGGCGAAAGACTAGCACTTCCTTCCGAGAGCATTTCTTCGAACGCTTGCTGGTCGAAGGGAAGTACCAGCATCTTTTACGTTGAGCCGAGCTTGGCCGCACCTGATTGCGTCACCAACTTCTCATCGGAGGAGAAGGTAGTCCCCAGCAAAGTCGCTACCTTGTTCGCCATTAAATTCGAAAGTCTTTAAGAAAGAACTTGATTTAATAAACAAACTAAAGAGAGTACTGAGACGAGTCCTAAATAGACAGTCTAAGTACAAATTGTGTTCTAGGGGGTAACGATGGAGTGTTAGGAGTGTAGTAACTCTTTTTACTCCATCGACGATCCGATGCGGAAGCTTTTCTCTTTTGCTCGAGTGTAGATTCGCAGATAGCCAACCAGCCTCTTTTGTGGGTGTGGTACCCTGCAATTTATAGTCATCATTGGGCGTGCATATGATGGGCTGCATGAATGTTGAGGGTGCCACGTGCCCCTTCTTGAGAGGGTGCACACGTAATCGTGAGTAGGCCGAGCTGCCACGTGGGCGCTTGTTTAATTTTTCGGTTGGTGAAGATCTTGGTGGTTCTCGTCCTTTATGGGCGTGACTTGGTCAGCTTGACACATAGTCCGCACTTGGTTGGAGAGAATCACTCTTGTCGTAACAACAAGATTTGGTCTTCATGGAGTCTGAAACCTATGTGGCCAGAGACGCATGGGACACATGGAGTCTGGGACGCATAGGGCCAAAGACATATGGACCGTATGGAGTCTGGAACGCATGCGACCAGATACGCATGAGATGCATGGAGTCTGGGACGCATGGAGTCTAGGATGCATGGGGCTAGAGAAACATGGGACCGCATGGATCCTGGGACGCATGGAGCCACATGAGGCCAATTGTGTTGTACACGTAGCGCTGCACAACCATCAAGAGTGAAGTTCTATGCTGACGTGAGACTTCTGTCGTTTAGCGTGTTCAAGTTTTTTGAGGAAGTCAAAAAATTATTTTTGTCAGGATTCTGTGTCAGAGACAATCCTGCTGACGGGATGCCACGTTAGGTCCTTCTGCGGCCAAGTTGCTTTGGCTGATTGGGGACGGATGGATGTCATCTTTTTGGGCCACATGGTGACTTTGTGGCCTGATTTGAGCCTCCTTTTGGGGGTGCATGGTTGTTGGCTTATTGGGCCGCATGGAGACTCTGCGGCCTGATCTCTTTCGAGTTTTCGTTTTGGGGCGCAGGGTCGCATGGATACATTTTTTCCATGCTTCTATAGAAAGTAGCTGCTATCCTCTTGGAATAGAGTTCACCATCAATGAGAAATATTTGAACTCCCTTCAGCTAATTTTTCATTTTGTTCCTATATGTCAGTTGCTGGGACTAGCTGCATGAGAATAAGAAACGAGAAATTTTGACTTATCTCCCATTTTTTATACCATATTTAAGGATATATTTCACAATTTTCCATAATATAAAAGATTTTCTATTTTGACAAAATTCGTCTGAAATTGACGGTCAACTGCTTTGACCATTTTTTTTACCAAAATGTCCCTTCCATTGTCTTCTTCTTTCCTCTCACCCCTTTCTTCCCTTTCCTTGGTCCGTGCCACCAGCCCCCCTCCCCCTCTCGGCCCCCGCTCCCCCGTAACAACAGCAGCAACAACAACCACCGTCGTCGTCGTCGTCGCTCCCCCCCGCTCCCAACCACTTCCCCCCTCCCCCTTCCCGTCTCGCAACAACAGCAACATCAGCAGTGGTGATGACAAGCGTCCGCCGCGACGACAGCGACGATCTACTGCTGATGTTGTTGTTGTTGTTGCTGCTGCGGGGGCGGGAAGGGGGGAGCGGGGGCGGGGAGGGGGAGGGGGAGGGGGGTCGATGTTGGGGAGGGGGGAGCCCGGCGCCGACGGTCTGCCCGTGGGGAAGGGGAGTGAAAGGGGAGGGGGTGAAAGGAATGAGAGGAATATTTTGGTCAAAGCAGTTCACCGTCATTTCAGACGAATTCCGTCAAAGTTGGAGGTCTTGTGCATTATGGAAAAACTGTGTGGTGCACCCTTAAATATGGTAAATAAAGTATAGGGTAAGTCAAAATTTCTCTAAGAATTTTCTATGATTTCTTAAACAAGACATTATCTCAAATTTCAGGTTCTGACAGGTTATCACAAATCAGATTATAAACTATTTTAGAAAAATATTACATTCATAACAATTAAATAGAATAGGCTAAACAATGGAAATAGTTAAACCATAAGAGAACAAATCATAAGAAGTGAAGCTACGACAAGTATCATAGGCACATGTGGTAATATGGACGCATGCAACAAGCTGGCCGCCTACAGCACACTGGCCGCATGGAAGATGCAAAGTCCACTCCTCGGGACAAGATGAGTGACAGACAATAAATGCAAAATCAGAAAAGTGACTGATGTGAATGGCCATGTCAGAGAAGTGTTCGATGTGACTGGCCAAGAAAGAGAGTTAGAAGAAAAAGATAAAATTATAAAAATTCGTGCCAAGGCGGTGCTGAGTCATACATTCGAATGAAAGAGGAACGCATAGCTCCAGACCATATGGACGGCTCAGCCGCATGCTACTCTTGGCCGCATACACACTTGGCCGCATAAAATCCTTTGAACTTAGATAACTTTCATTCGTTCAAGTTCTATGCATTTGGCCAAAGGGCGCATCAGCAGATTCAGTCATACGTCCAACAAGATGGCAACATGTTGACTTGAAGTGAGAAGTCCAGGCCGCCTGTCAAGCGGGTCGCATGGAACTCCTTCGTCCCAGAACATAAGTGTTAAGATATCAAAACCAAGTAAACTCATAGAAGATCCAAACTTGAAATTTAGTTCTACTCTAACAAAAGCATCAAAACCGAAAGTAACAAGAAGTAAACATGAAGAGTAGTTCATAAAACATAATATAGATTAATAAAATGCAAGAGTGGCTAAAAGTGCAAGTTCTTCCTTATTGGCAAGATGTACTTGCCTAAATCCACTACTAAGCTGCTACTACTACTACTACTACTACTACTACTACTACCACCACCACCACCACCAAAGGGAATGGGGAGGCCGGCCTCAGGCTGCTCTCGGCTAGGGAGAGGAGAAGAAAAATGAAGAAAAAAAATGAAGAAAGAGAATGAAAGGAAGAAGAATGGGTAGGAGAGAGAAAAGTAAGGCTATATATATAGTAAGGGAGAGTCACCAAGCACAAATTTAGAAATTAGTTGAAAACAGCTAAAAAATCCATAAATTACATGGGAAGCAATTATACAGCTATATCAGCTAAAATACAATAATATTAAAATAGTGAGACGGGTCTCACAATATATATATATATATATATATATATATATAAGATTTGAATTATTTTGGATATATGTTCAGGTAGTTATGTATGGATATATATATGAGGTAGTTAGAAATTTTAGAATTTTTTTCTCTCCAAATTACGTGGGAAACGACTAATTTTGAGTCGTTTTCAAGACTCTATATAATAGTAAAGATAGATAGTAGTTGTCATCCTATAATATAAATACAAATTTCAAACAAAAGAGTGATCTTTGTGGTTACCGAAAAGAAGTATAAGATCCTGGCTCGATAGCGGAAGATCGATGGATGAAGAGAAGATGTCAGAAAGTAATATACCTGGTATACTAATTTTTGTTGTAAGTGGGGTACTTACAACTATTTTTGTTCCAAAAAGCTAAATTTGATGTAGTTGGAAAAGTTTGATATAACATTTGTTATACCATGTCTTACATTAAAACAAGCATTCTACTGCATATTTAGTACTTCCAAACAACAAAAGGCCCCTATAATAGAACCATCTACTTGCCATAGAAACATGAATTTTTTTGAATTGTTGATATAAATTTTTGTAATATAAAGTTATTGGTACG
The DNA here is from genome assembly GCA_036927795.1 of Iris macrosiphon. NCBI lineage: Eukaryota > Viridiplantae > Streptophyta > Magnoliopsida > Asparagales > Iridaceae > Iris > Iris macrosiphon. The sequence goes on along the minus strand of JAYESA010000005.1, from coordinate 18,894,946 downwards.
TTATCATATGAAATATATAGTACTCTTGTATAAAAACATAGAATATTGTTCTATTATCATAGACATGTGGATATTGTACTATTGTGTTGGATAGTTAGAATTTGGTAATATTATACAAGAAAAATGTGGCAAAAGGTTTGGGACGTTGGATCGCCATGGCCGAATCCATGGACTGGGAAGTAAGTAATTGTGGTTATTCTCGGGCTGAAAAAAATGGTATAAGTGATGGCTCAAGAAAATGTGGTAGGAAAAATATATGTTGTATAATCATTTTCAATTTCGTTACAATGCATAAGTTTTATAGTTAAACTGTTCACATATTTGCTTGATCATGGATAACTTATGCACAATATTTGGGTTTCTCGAACAGTGTCGGGACACCGAAATCGATTCAACCTAGGGGTGATTCAGAAACTTTCAGAGGGATCGCTACACGTCACTGAAAGGGAGTCATCTAACCCAAAATAGTCCAAAATGACTTGTTGTGCCAGTGACTTTTATATAGTTATGATGCATGCTAATGTCATTTATTTGTAATCTTAACAAGTTGAGGGACGAATGCACGACATATTTATAAATTTTGGAAGTCTAACAATTGATGAAGGGACACACTTATGTCACAGTTATATTTTATGAATAATATTATTGTAAAGCAGGAAATGATAGTAAGTATTCAATAATATCTGCTATGTTGAGTGACACAATTATGTTTTATGTATATATCATGCTTATAAATTGTTAAGTGATCCTAAAAAAAGATTAAAACGACCACATAATAATTTTATTCACTCTTCACATGATTACCGTAATAGTTTAGTTTAGTTGGTTAGAGGTCACTCACTAGTACACAACAATATATTGACCCCCAACTTTCTAGGTACGAAGTTTTAATTGGACGTGCAGAGGCGTTGGAGTTTGAATTGGCAACTTGAAGCGGTTCGGTTGGAGATGTTAGTTTTTGTATATAAATGACATAATATATGAAACAATGTTAATTGTATTATATTTTTGAATTGTAAGTCCTGTGGCATTATTTATTAAAATGAGATCCAATGTTTATAATCGAATTGTTCTTTTGGCCTCGAGTCGTTGAAATTTCGCTACAAAATTATCAATAAAGAAAATTATTTTTGTACATCTTGTGTATATTCAACTTTTTTCTTCTTCTTATTTTTACTGTAATGACTTTATTTTCTTGGACGTTTTATCAGTCGTATTTGTGTTCGTCTTTTACAAGTGCAATTTAAGCTTGTACGACATCACACATAGTAAAGATTTTTGGTTCTATAAAACCGGAACGTGACAGAATGATACCAGAAATTTTGAAAGTTTATATTTGCTTTCAAGATTGGGTTTGTGAAAAAAACAAAGGACTCAAAACTTAAGTGATGAAAGTGCCGTAGATGTTAACGAACTCAACTTTCAAGCCCTCACTATATATGACAATATAGAAGCTGAAAATGAAACAACAAAGTCTTGTAGGGTAAGATTTATTTTTTAAAATAAAAAATTTGAAGATATAGAAGACCGATCAAAGAAATGATGGACATAAAGAAAGCTCAAGATCAAATTGACGATGGAATTTGTACTTTCACTCTTTTTAGCTTTTCAAAGGGAGATGGAGTTTAGCAAAATTAGCTACAGAATGACAAAAGTTGAAATTTTTTATATGAGCAGATAAGATTAAATCGTCGTTCCACGTGGAAGTAGTCTAATTCATGTGGTCATGGGTAGGAATTAAGATTTTTCTTCTTAATTTTTGTTTACTTTATTTTTTGACTTATTAAATATGTAAAAACTAATATTTTAGGGAAGGCTTGCAAAGTTTTAATAAATCACAAAAAAAAAAAAAAAGATATGCATCAGACGAACTATCGCATTTTCTACGAGTACATAAAATGTGCCAGATGGATACGTCAAAAAATTGTGCCAGATGGATTGATATATATGCAGAAAGGACTATGCTATGACTATAACCAAATTCTTATAACCCTTTTATAAAACGTTCATGTGACGACCGTCCATTAGAGGAGAGGGGGAAGAGGTGGGACCCGAAGGCTGTCCGGATTACCGTAAAGTGGCAGAAATGTCACGTGACAAACTTTTATTGGAGGGAACGGTGGAACAGGGTGTGGCCCACATAGCGGAGGGAGAGAGAGGGTTGTAAGCATTTGGTTAGTAAACTTAGTATTATTGATGCAGAAAATATGTGAGTCCGTCTGGCACATTCACTACAAGTATGCATGTTTGACTGACGTATTTACTAATTTTTTAATAATATTCAATCAGCAAATACGCTCCCCCGATTTAAATACACTAGTCCAATTGTTGTATTCTTTCCTTAGGGGAAAAAAAAAAAATCCATCCTCGTCCTTATACAACTAATTTTTTTCAAATTTCAAAATTATATTCCTAGGATAAAAATTTTCGAAAAATAAAGAGGTTTAAAAGAGGGTATTAAATTGGCATGGGAGTCCATCTTCGTCCTTATACAACCAATTTTTTTCAAATTCCAAAATTATATTCCTAGGATGAATATTTCCGAAAAATAAAGAGGTTTAAAATAGGGTATTAAATTGGCATGTGGGAGTGTGGGTGTAGGTCTGGGGGTTCGTTTGCCGGGTTTTTTTTTTTTTTGGCTGTTTGGGTTCCTATAAAACAGCCAATCTTCCTTGTTACAACAACAAACCCCTACCCCTTTTTTCTCTTCCCCCCCACCTCCTCTTCCTTTCATACTTACTATTCTCCTCCTCCTTCTTCTTCTTCTTCCTCCTCCTTCTCCTCCTCCTTCCATTAGTACAAAGTACTCTGCTCTCTCTGCTCTCTCTCCAAAACCCTTCTTTGGTTTTTGTTTTGGTTTCTCTCTCTATCTCTTTATACCAAAAAAGTTAGCTATTCCTCTCTTTGCACAGAGATTCTCTCTGTTCCTGAAGTCCGTATCCCTTTATATCCTCTCCTTTCCCAGAAATTTCACCATGTGCTCCCACACTTTTCCCCTTTTTATTGCTTTCATTTTTGGGACAATGCCAAAAACAAATTGAAGAGAGAAGAAGAAGAAGAGGAAGCACCTCAACAATGGAAGCAGCTCTATATGGAAATAATTTTTTCCAGGAGTTCCGGCGGAGCGAGCGCGTGGAGGTCACCACCAAGCCCCTGCCTCCCAAGCACAAGAAACACCTCGCCGTCCCCAGGACCGTCAGGATCTTCTCCGACGACCCCGACGCCACCGACTCCTCCGGCGACGACGAGACCGACGTCCGCAGGCACGTGCGCCGTTACGTGCAGGAAATCCGCTTCGAGTCCAAGCACACCAAATGTTGTACTACCACTCCTCCTCCTCCTCCGCTAGATATTTCCATCAAGAAGAAGAAGAGTAAAAAGAAGAAGTGGGATGCTGCTGCTGCTCCGACGTCAGCAGGAGCGGCGGAGACGAAGTTCAGAGGGGTGCGGCGGAGGCCGTGGGGGAAGTACGCCGCGGAGATCAGAGACCCGTGGCGGAGGGTCCGGGTCTGGCTCGGCACCTACGACACCGCCGAAGAGGCGGCCAAGGTCTACGACACCGCCGCCATCCAGCTCCGCGGCGCCTCCGCCACCACCAACTTCTCCGCCGCCCCCGCCGTGTCCGTGTCCGACTCCGGAGACGACTGCCACCACAACATCCTCTCCTCCCCGACCTCCGTCCTCCGCGCCAACTTCTCCTCGGTCACCTCCTCCTTCGAGGAACCGGAACCGGAACCGGAACGGAAAGTTCGGCCGATACCGCTGGACGAGCTGAGCGACTTCATGCCGTTCGATGACGTTCCGCTGTACAACGGTCCCGACGACTTCCTCGATTTCGGCGACTCGTCGGGGCCTCGGATATTCGAGGACTCGGCGCAGATCGGCTGCATCGACGGGCTCAGCGACTTCTCCGACGACTTCTCCGACGGCTGCTTCCGGGACATCGGCGACTTCATGGTCTAGAGAGAGAGAGAGAGGGGAAAACAAGAATAACGACATCGGCGCGTTTGTTCGCCGGACGCCGATACGTCGGCCGATTTTGTCCGAAATATTGTAGTACTGCTACCGTTATTATTTTTTTCAAATTTTTTGTTTTGATTTGGTTTGGTTTCGGATTTTGTGGACTAAAGTATCTTCTCCGTTAACTAACGGCGGTTCTAGCGGAGAAGCATTAGTTTTTGGATGAGATTATTAATAGAAACTGTTTGAAGTGTACGTACACGTGTCGTCTTTTTGTGAGAATGACTGTCGTTCGGCTTCTGCTGCAAGGCCTCGTGTATTGATTTGAATGGGCATGTGGGTTCTGGATGGGGATTTTTTTGGGGGGTGGAATTTGCAATTAAGGAAAAAGTGTGGGGGTGGTTTGGGTTAATTAGGTTGGGGACAAAAGCTGGATTTCGGTTGTTATTTATTTATTTATTTTCCTCGGGAGGAAGAACAGGAGGTCGTGGGTTGAAAATCTCCTTTATAGTCCATTAGAAACTTATTTGGTAATTGTGTAATTATTATTAATTGTATGTTTCATATACAAACCTCCAGTTTTGTAGTTGGTGCACCACCCCTTTTGGGGTAGTAAAAGGAAGTGAATTAATAAAAAGGGGAGGGTGCATTTACACTTTTTCTTAAATATGTTTTTTTTTTTTTTACTTTTGGTACTGTAAAAAGGAGTAAATTTTTCCTATGTCCATCTCTTCCTTTCTGTAGATATTATATGAAAACAACCATATGAACTGTGAAAGTATAGTTATGAACAGTTAATGTATTTTTCAGGTAAATATCTATTTTGAGTGCTTGTGTTGCCATCTTGTCCAGTATGTATCTGGCACGATACAATCCATTATATTATATATATATATATATATATATATATATATATATATATATATAAAAGTTATGCTGTTTCTTTTTTTATCGTAGTTTACTCCAATCCATCCAAATTCTATATTCTGATTCATTCATCAGACATGACCCTCCTTGGCTTACAGTCATTCAAAAAATGTAAATCATGACGGACATGTATTGTGTTGAAATGATACAAAGTGAACACGACACCGATTTTTTGATACAATGTGGCCATGATACCAAATTTTTTTTAGCTCTCCTGAAAAATCTAAATCATGTTCGACATATATCAGACATTTCGAAATACACCTCAAAGACGAGCAAAGTGTGCAATAAGAACGTACAAAAGAAGTCTATGTATCCTGACAATTTGTTTTGTGATGCAAGGAGCCATGAAATAACACCATTGAGATTGCATGAGCTAATAATGAGACGATAAGAAATTGATAGTGTATAAAAGCATAGCAATTACTAGTTAGGAACAAAAACGTGGGGAAAAAAACGTTCGAGGCAGAGACGTAAGAACAGTTCAATTTTACCCACCCTTCAGTTTAAGTCAGAATCAGGACATGAAAAAGAAAATTGATTTCTTTTTTGTGTTTGAATATCAAAAAAAAAAAATGAACAAGAATGAAACTTAATTCTCAAAAACAAGAAGAAAAAAAAAATGGAAATTGGAAATAAATGGTTTCCTCCACTAATTTTATGTTTTCATTTTTCCATCCAATTATTCACTCTCCATCCAATTTGTCGGACGCTTCGAAACACCGATTTAATAAAAAATATAACTTTTTTAAAGAAAATAATTTTTTTTTTTTTCCTGCAAACCAAACGATGTCTTATTGTAAGGTTCAAATTTGACTCACATCTTTAGCTGTCAATCAAGCATGCATTTTTCTAATTCTTGACATGGGACACAATATGTTTTCCTTTTCAAATTCTTGATACCTTTCCCTTCTCTTTAACAGAATGGTAAGTAGCATCAAAGAGGAATGAATGTAGAATCAAGTAATTTGAATTTAGTTCCCGAGCCAGCGAAAATGTAAGCTGTCCCCCATTTCCTTGCTCAGTGTTCAGTATCCATGTTCTCAAACCCCCCTACTCATCCTAAATATGCATCACTGGAGAGCCCCCCTTGGGTGTCTTCTAATGCTGATCTTCTTGCCTACTGGCATTCCTAAACGAGGAATGCGGAGTTGCTCGTTTTTAGAGTACAAATCCCCGGAGAGGCGGAACCAAAAATTCGAACTGAAATGGATGGTATAAAATAGGATGGGCTGAATGAAGTCCTACTTATGGAAAAAAATAATGAAAAAAAAAAAAAAATTTGGTGGGTTGGAACCCACCCAACTGCCCTTGAGCCAAGAGATACTTTGCGACAATCATCAACGGACTCTTTAAGACAACTGACTAGTAAATTCACATACGTTGCACGTAAAACAATTTTTCTTTCTTTCTAATATTATTGAAAAATAATTTACTTTATATATATATATATATATATATATATATATATATATATATATATATATATATATATATATATATACACACACGCACACCTACACCCTAAATCCGGACGACGTCGTGGTTCGAAACTACCCAGCCGCATCAGAAGTCCCTAAGGCACTAGCCTAGTGGTAGTGTGGGAGAACACCCTTGGATATATATATATATTAAAGATTTAGTTATATTATAATTATAATTTATTATGGATATATGTGAATAAAAGATAGGGTATTCGGTTATGCGGAGGAAAAAGAGAGTTTAAAATTATAACATTTCCTTCTTCTTTTTTTAATTAAATGGTTAATTTACAAACGGCTTGGGCGGCTCAATTTTGAACTATTTTCAAGCCGTAGTATAATGATAGAGAAAAGATGTACAAAGTACAGTGCAAGTGGACCAAGTGCGCCTGTGGGGTCGTGGCATGTTGGTTATGATGGGGCTCTGTGGGGATGAGCACGATTCAATTCCCTGAGAATTTAATTTCTAACTCGGTGGGAAGGACATATAAAAAAAAAGGGTGGACCAAGAAGATGTAGACTATGTTACATAAGTCATGATATCCCAATTGCCATTTCATATTTTTCATGTTGGGAATCAAGTCTGCTGAAGGGGGGAAGAGTTCGGTCCGAAATCGGTCCCTGGCCGAGTTTGAGCCGAACTCGGTGTAGTGTTCAAGAACCTTTGAACCGAACTCGGTCTGAGTTCGGTGTCAGTGGCGGCTGCTCAGATTTTGGAATTTTTATGTTATATTTTGGACCGTAGGATACTAGTGGACGGCTGGATCTTATGGTAGGCTATTTTTAGAGTTTTCTAACCCTAAAATAGGTTTCTCATCCTATAAATAGGGAGGAGGGTGGAGGCACAAAGGAGAAGCACAAGTCGGAGATTCGGGGTGCTCGTCCACAAAAAACCTAAGAGAAAGTCTGTGCTTTTCTCTTAGGACTTCACCATCCAAGACAGAAGGAAGAATGAGATCTAATTGAGGAGTCGTCAACTTCGGTTAGGGAGATTGCTACGGGTTGGTGAGTGATTTCAATTATAATCTTCTTTTTTTCTTCTTGAGTGTGGTGAGGGGGTTGAACCTATTAGGGCAAAGAGTTTCAACATTAGTTTTTACAATCTTGTAATTTTATCTGAGTTATAAAGGTTATAATTTGTCCAGGTGACGTAGTCATCGCCATATAATTATCTTCTTCTGTGATTGGTGTTCGTAGATTGGTTGGTCATCTCAGGTGGGTTGGCAAAACGTTTCCGTGACGCGCCCAACACATGGTATCAGAGCGCACGTGTTCGTAGATGAACACTCGTATGATCACACTCACAGGGGAAAACTGGACGATTTGGAAGCCAAGGATGGGGGATCTACTCTGGTGCAAGGACTTGCTTGGTCCGTTGGAGGGTGACAACGCAAAGCCGATAGTCTGGAAACGACTAGATCGGAAGGCTGTTGGATTCATCCGCCAATGGCTGGACGACTCGGTGTTTCACCATGCGTCCATGAAGAATTCTATAAAAGCATTGTGGGAGAAGCTACATTCGTAGTACGAAAGGAAGATGGCTGAAAATAAGGCATTTCTGATTCGCTGACTCGTCAACTCAAAATACACGGAGGGTACCCCAGTGTCAACATCTGAACGAGGTTCAGGGTATCATCAATCAGCTGTCTGCGATGAAGATGGTGATTGAGGATGAGATTCAAGCCCTTCTGCTTTTGAGTTCTTTGCCGGAAAGCTGGAAGACGTTGGTGGTGTCGGTAAGCAACTCCGCTCCTGATGGAGTTATCACAATGGAGGCAATCAAAAGCAGCTTGTTGAATGAGGAGATCCGAACTAAGCAAGTGAAATCGTCACAGGAATCTGCTCTGGTGGCTTCCTACGGGAAGGAAAGACCTAAGTCATAGGCAAGGACATGAGGGAGTTCTCAGGATTTTACGACCGTGGATGAAAAGGAGGGCTGCTATCACTGTAGTGAAAGAGGTCATATCAAGAGGAACAATATGAAGCTCAAAGCTGAGAAGGCCAAAGGCAAGGATGATCAGGAGGATCTTACGGCTATGGAAGATCTCATCATCGCAGTAACCGAAGCAGAGAAACCTTGTGGCATGTGTCATGATGAAGACTGGGTCATGGACACGGGGGCGTCGTATCACGCCACTCCATATAGGAGGATCTTCATGTCATACCGCGGTGGCAGGTTTGGACGTGTGAAGATGGGCAAGAAGAGGACGACTGTAGTTGTAGGCATCGGTGATGAGCACTTGACAACGAAGCTTGGTGAGAAGCTCATTCTCAAGGATGTGCGACATGTTCCGAGTTTGCGCTACAACTTGGTTTTGGTAGGGAGGCTGGCGGATGATGGCTGTCGCAGTTTGTTTGTGGACAAAGATTGGATGCTTACGAAGGGTTCCCAACAGCTGGCTCGAGAAGATTTGTGTTGTGGCATATACAGGCTCACGCCGCTAAGGTGTACATGCAGGCCACTAACACCGGATGGAGGCTCGAGGGGTATTCGACAAGAGGTGGTGTAAACCCCCTCAATAACTTTTTTAGGTAGACGGGGTTTGGTAAGATTTTTTGTTTAGCTTCAGGTTGTTTAAGGATTAGAAATTTGGGATTGTCTTAATTTAAACTCTTGGTGCACCTTACCGTTGCTACAATATTTTGAGCACAATAATAACTTTACCTTCCAACAAATTTTGCACCCTTGACCTAGATGAGCCAACCTAGGCACATGATATTTCTGTCACTCATAAACACACTCCCTTGTGCTCTATTTTAATTGTACAATTTTCTAGTCACAAAAATTAATTCTTTAATCATGTTTCTTGTACCTATGTCATTGCCATCGATTTGGGAACACAAACTCAACCCACTTTGCCAAACCAATTAAAGGGCCCAAGACTAATACCAAGCCTACAACGTCCATGACAATTGTGTCACTCCCAATTGAGACCCCATGTACTCCCATTTTATTTAAGAACACCAGTAGCACAATATTTATTTAATTTAGAAAATTTGACTGAACTTAACCCAACTAAACCCTCACACCCAATCATGAGGCTCATACAAAATATCTAACACCCTCTCCATCCAATAAAATACCAAATACCATTTTTTCACATCAAATCCTCATTCTTTTTCCTTTATTTTAAAACTCCAAACTCTTAGGGACCCAAATAAAAAAGGGTTGCTAGGTTTCAAACTCCTATTGGGGAAAACCAAATAAAGAGCCTGTCACGACCCATACCCTGATATTCGGGCACGAGTACGTGGTTACGCCAAGCCTACACCGCAGAATCGGCGGTAGAATGATGTCTGGGTCATTTCTAACTATCTAACATCTCAACAATATAATATGGTACCTGTCAACCTCAACTCCAAACGGAGGAGCAATATGATATCTCACAAATATATCAATCTCAATCACAAAATAAACTAAGGAGAAAATAATGCACGAATGGAAATAGCGAAGGGAAGAAAGATACAATCCACAATATGAAATAATAGTACATCTGTGAATCTCCTCAAAATATAATATCCTAATACAAAATCACTAAACAAAACTAGACCTCCTCGGTCACCGGTACTATGTCCTCTGGCTCTAGGGGAGTGTCTTCTAAAGTCTCACCCTCCTGAGGTCCGTAATGTGTGGAACACAGCTCCTCTAGCCAATCATCTGGAAAATATATCCAGTCAGGATTGGAGCGAAGTACATACTTCTGAAGGCAGTTTTAATAACATAATCGAGCATATATAACAAGCAATAGAAAAATGATACAAGATGCACAAATAAAAAGAATATACAATACAAGTGAAGAGGTAATAGGCACAATAAAGCTGAAGGTAAATACAAGAATAACTACAAGTAGAGAACAAGAAATACTAACTATGTGTTTTAGAGTACGAGTTCGTTATGTGATCGGCTTAGATTGTACATGACGTATAAAGGTAACTCCATTATAAGTGAGGTGTATAATCGACATGCACATGAGATCAAGAGGGCTTTGATCACATAACCAATTCCTACTCTCCCTCCCCAACCAATACTCATGGATCCAATCATGACACGTTACGTACATGATCACGATAGTCACACTAGCACACGAAATAGTGGATGCACAAGAAGCACATGAAAGTCAATACCCGATGCACACGATAAAATACATGTAATTAGGTACCCGTTGCACACGGTAGGGGATAACACCTCCTGACGAGATCCATATAGCACCAGTCCGTGAAATCACTGTATCGGGAATTAATGTATACTAATATAGAACATGCATATATACAATATTATGAATTAAAAACAAACAGAGAAATGTACTCGCCTGAAGTCCTGAGCAAAGTGTGTCTCTCGATGCCCAAGCTGGTGTCTCACGACCTATATATGGTATGTTGCATCAATACAAGGTTCAATGATAAAAATAAATGAAGTTGAAGAAGTTCTAGGTCAATACGCCGTTTCTAAGTCAAACCAATGCATTTCTAGGTTGCAAGAGTCTAATGCTAGTCACTAAGTCGATATACTATGAAACTATGCTAAACTAGCTAAGCTAACACATAACAGAGCATTTAAGAAGTCGTATCCTAATATACGCAGGTTTTCTAATATAAAAATAGATTTTTATATATATATATATATACATAAGTCATATATAATAATAATATCTCAAAATAATTTAATTATTATACCTTGGTCTTGCACCAATGTGTATCGCAACTAACCCGATACCCAATCTCAAAACCTTGGGTATCGACCCATGCCTTGGTGATACCTTGGTATCCCAAGGCAACCCAAACTCCAAATTAACTAATACATGCATATCCAACTAATACTAGCTACACAATACACTATACTATATCTAACTATTATAGGATAGCCATTAATACAGTATATACATACACTTGTAGCTTAACTAACTAATAGTTAAGAACTCAACTAATATACATACATAATGCATATACCCATATTACTAATCTACTAAGTAATTACATACATATCTAACTATTTAGACTTAACTTGCACCTGAGTACATAGCTCACTAATTGATATTACCAAAGTATAAAAACTATCTAGCTAATTACCCCATACTTAAAATAACTAATACTACTTATAATCCATCTACTAACTACACCTTGATAACTATCTAACAGTTATGCGACTGAAACCTAACCCCAACTGATACTCTCAACCCTTCTAACAAGACCAAGACATTACCCAACTCAAGCCTAGGGACAAAGTCCAACTGATACTTATTATTATCTATTAGCAACTCTTACTAACATACATACACACTTAACTTCTAACTAATACCTATTACCAACAATCGTACCAAAAACTTAACTAACTGAACTACTACTCTGTATTGCTGATACTGTGCTACGCTCTGAACCCGATACAGGTACTGAAACTGCACCCCAAAACAGTGTACAGAACTGCACAGTCACTTACCCGTGTGCACTGTATAGTGACTGTGCAGTGTCGGACTGCACAGGGGTTTACCCACACTGCTGAATGCCTCAGGCTCTTCACTGCAGGCTATATCCCCCACTGCAGTTGCTGCCTACTATGCTGCCTTCACTGCAGTTCAGTCCAGGTATCTGCATAGTGAAGGTAAGTCTTCAGGTATACTGCTCCAGGAACTGCTGCAGTTAGTTCCTACTTGTCACGCCCCAGTCCCAAAATACGTAGAACTAGGATACGTAACCATGCCAGCCGCCCGTATATATGGCAACTCCAATATATGAAAACCATATATACGTGCGTACGCTGTATAATGAACAATAGTTCACCAGTGGTATAACTAATCACAAGTCATAGGGTAATATCTAAATCTCATCCACAGAAGTCAAATATGAATAAACAATAACCATGTAACTAGATCTCAATACAGATATCTAAGAATGACAGTCAGATGAAAATAAATCTACTGCCGAAATAAAATATAATAGGAACCAGAATACACACCATATAAGAACAACATCTGACAATCACGAGGCTCGAAGAGAAGACCTCCTCGGAAAATAAGTAGCCTGTCCGGATCTGTGCTCCTGCGAGTACTCAAGAACATATACACCTGGCAGGGAACCAGGTCCTCAGAGGGACATAGCAAGATACAGAAAAATGACATGCCATAATATAAATACTGAATAAATAAATGGGGTGTGCTAACCATCTAAGTGAATGCAATTTAAAGACCTTGCAGTACGCATGGGAATGTGTGGCTAGACATATGCTGACGTAATTCACCAATCGTCGGGACTGGCTAGTATATGTGTCATATGCCCCCGACTCAGGGAACTCTACAATCGTCCATCTCCGAGGAGCATGGATCGAAGGATAAAGACTCAATGAAGGGGGTATCCCATACGCCTACTAGATGTCTTCCCCGCCCAATATAGATGTACAAGTCGTAAAAACGACGTGGACACCTCCTACTATGATGCAAGTCTCAATAAAATAAACAACTGAGCTAAATACCGCTACACGTGTTGCTCACACTGATGGCCAGTCGCGCATGAGGCACGCGTCCCTACATGTACTCACTCTGTGACGTGTAATGATATGTGTCAAGGCCTGAGAAGTTATATCAATAACTTCACAACTTTAGGTGGGTCTACTAGACACTAGGTCCGACACAAGTCCTAACGTCAACGCCTTCGTTGACTGCACCCGAGTCTGCTCGGACGCGCACATTTATATAATATTAAAAATAAATAAACATGTAACCAGCAATAACTGAATTTAAACAGTACAACAAGGCAAGGTATACTTGCCTGGCAAGAGAGCTGCAAATATAACGTCAAGATGTCAAATACCAAGTGCCAGAAACTATGGCCTCAGAATAAATGTCTCCGAATGCTGAAATAAACATCACTAACAGTCTCAGAAAATATCAAATAGCTAGAAACGTCTGTCCTTAAGTCCAATTTGGACACAGGGGCACAAATGACAGTTTCTGGTCAAAGCGGGGTCCACATGTGGGCCTACTTTGCACCGAAAAATGTGTCAGGGTCAAAGGTTTCCAAATTTGCCAAACTTAGTGTCCACAAGTCCAGAACGTCGATACAAACCCAACGGAACTATCAGAATTGGATTCCGGTGAGCCGGTCACAAAATCACCCGTCAAGTGGAGCCGGTGGGGCCCACGATACGCGATTTTGTCAACGTTCTCAGAATCGAACCAAACTTGGCTCACAGGACCAGCGTATCGCTACGAGTCCGATGGCGCAAGTTTCGTCTCGATCCGACGTGTGTACACAAAGTTACAGCGTGTTCCAGAACTGACGGATACGGGGCGGTGTCAGCGGATACGCGTTGATTCCGGTGTGCACGCACATCCAAATCAACTTCTCCGAATTCCTACACGTCTGTATCAACGTCGCGCACGTTTTGGTAAAGACCGCGTGCGACCAAGTCGTCCCGTTTGGCGGGGCGTACCCAGTTCCGGGGTGAATCGGGTCGTTGTTTTTCCTGTATTTGGATCGCGGTGTACGATCACCACAGGACGCGATGCTCCGAGCGGGTTGCACGGGCACCGAGGTGGTTACACAGTCTACACGACACAACTGACGGAATTGAAAACAGGGTTACGAGGAGATAGATATCGTTACCTGAACAGGGCTCCAGAAACGGCGTTTCTTCGTGTCCGACACGTGTCCTGCGTCTGTGTCCGAATCGTGTCCGGTGCTGTTCACCCTAGGGTTAGGGTTTGGGGCTTCTGGGGCGTCGCCGAAGGACTGCGAGGTCGGCCGGACTGCACAGAGGTTCAGCAGTCGGCCGTCGGACTGACGTGGGGGTGCTCGGCCTTGCCGAAACCGGAGGGGATGCTGTGCTGCCGTGGGTGCTGCGGGCTCGGGGTCGGCTCTGGCCGGAGGGGCTCGCCGGATCTGCGGCGGGGAGGAGACGACTGGGAGAGGGAGGAGATGGCGACGGTGATGATGGCGGTGGTGGCTAGGGGAGGTCGGCCGGAGCGGGGTGCTCCGCCGGAGAAGGAGAGGAGGAGGAAGTGCTGGGGAGGAGGAGGAAGCCGAGGGGGAGACGGAGGCGGGGAGAGGAGAGGAGCTTGCCGGCGGGGGTCGGCCGCCGCTGTGCCGGCTAGGTCAGGTCGGGTCGGGGAAGGGGAAGAGGAAGGAGCTGCGGGGGAGGAAGGAGAGAGAGGGGAGGAGATGGCCGCCGGGGGGGGGGGCTCCGGGCGAGGCGGAGCGGCTCCGGCGGCGGGGTCGGCTGCCGCTCCGACGAGGGGGGGGGGCTGCGGGCTGCAGCTGGGTTTGGGATTTTTTTTTTCTTTTATTTTCTTTTCTTTTTAATATATAGAAAATTTTATTATTAATATAAGTAAAATATCTAGAGATATTTTACAAGATATTTTGTAGATATTTTCAGGATATTTTCGGGATAATTTCGGGTGGGTCCCGTCTCCGAATGGGCGGTGCAGGTTCACCGGCCAATGAGGGGGTGACACCTCGCATTACAAATTTGCAGGAAGGTCCCTGCAATTCCATAAATTGCATATTGGTCCTATTTCGGGAATTTACGCAATTTACAAAATTGTCTGGAAAACACCCGATTCCTGAAAATGCTAAAAATTCACAGAATTGAAGGAAAAAGCTGTGTGAGGGTCCCGAGGGAAATGGGGGTGAGTCTGGGCAGGGGTTGGACCTGGTTTCTGGGTGATACGGGTCATCGTATTTAATTAATTAATAATTACTGCGCACGGTGTTCTCTAATTATTTAGAGGCAGTTAGGGTCATAATTTTTCTACGGTGTCAATACACTAAATGTAGTATACTCAGTGTAAAAAATTAACGTATTTTTGTTTGGGCAAAAAAGGTGCATGTTGGACCTCAAATCCCTAGGGGTACAGAGAGGGGTAAAGAGCAGAGAATTAAATAAGAATTAAATACGGATGATTGTAACGATATTTGTGCGTCTCAAACGAGGCTCATTTTAGCACATCTGGGAGTTGCACAAAATTTACGAAAATAGTCTAACATGTCTAGGACAGGTATGTGAACTTTGTTCGGGGATAACAGTCAAGGTAAAGCTCTAAATAATTCGGTGATGGACAGGTGCGCAAGTCAACAGGATATGTAAGCAAAATTAATTAAAATATTGCCATAAATCCTAAATTGTTAAAATAATTCTAGAAATACTGAAATCTGGTCGAGGGGGTTTACAATCTACCCAACTTATAAAAATTTCGTCCTCGAAATTAAAACTAAACCGGGGTAGAAGTCAAAGACGGCATAAGATATAATTTAACAAAGTAATTTATATCTTGGTTTACGAATAGGTTCGAAAAACGTTTTCGTATGTCGTTGACACTCTTCCAAGTAGATTTTTCTGGCGCGCCATGCTTCTATGCCACGCGGACCAAGGGAATGGACTGATTTCTCAATACCTTTCCTCGATGATCAAGGATTCCCACTGGTTGCTTTTGATACGACAAGCTCGGCCTAATGGTGATCTCCGAATGGTTGAGAACCTGACTGCTGTCTGTCACATATCGCCTGAGTTGCGACACGTGGAATACATCAAGTACTTCCTCAAGTGAAGGTGGTAGCGCAAGTTGATATGCCACTACTCCTACTCTTTCTAGCACGTCAATGGTCTAATATATCTTGGACTCAACTTGCTGCGTCCTCTGAATCGAATGGTGTCTCTAGTAGGTGATATCCTCAAGATGGCATGATCATCCACTTTGAATTCCACGGGACGATGATGACTGTCTGCTCACTACTTCTGTCTGTCTTGCACTGCTTGCAAGTGTCCTGTAATTACTTAACTGTCTCTACGGTGTTGACCACCAACACTGGTCACGCGAAACCTTGTTTGGTAAAATACTGCAATCTTACGATTTGTCTCCTATAAGTAATGTCTTCCTAGCTTCAGAGTAATTACGACGGTTGTAAGTTCCAAATTCTTCTCATGTACTCATAATTGTCTAGATGCATATGCCATTACCTTGCCATCCTGTATTAATACACATCCCAAACTTTTTCCTGATGCGTCTGTAGATCACAACTGCCTGATACGGATGAAATAGTCAATACGGGTGCTGTGTCAGTCGCTTCTTCAACTCCTCGAAAGCGGCTTGACACTCGTTGGTCCATAGGAATTCTTAATCCTAATAAGTCAACCTAGTCATAGGTGCTGCTATCCTTTCAGGAGTTAATCAATTGTTCATCCAGGTAAAATCTATTTAGACTCCTGACAATAAAATGATACATTCTTCATCGTACTACTTGGGTTCTGAACTTGACCCAAGTTACGAGGCAAAAATAAGAATTTTATGCTGCCATAGTGGCCCACGTATCAGGAACGCAATAAAACGTAGGTAGGTAGCGAAGGTCATTCTAAAAATAGTACAGTTTTAAACTGCAATCTAATCTAATAATAGGGTTCGGTAATTACCCAAGAAACAAACAGATCTGGCTACAGAAATAATACACTTATCGTATTTATACTAAGCACGAGATTTCGTCTTTTCAAAATAAGGAAAGACGGAAAACAGTAATCAAGAGTTCAAGGGGGAGGTAATAGATTAGAAGTGTGGGGATTCAAGGTGTTTAAAGAATTCAATAGAATTTGTCAAAGCAGTTGTGGATTGAAATATTATTTTGATAATTTCCTAATCACATACTCGTATCGGTACAGTTATGTAACAGATACGATATGTTCAGACATATCTAGAGGGTAAGTACATTTGTCTACTAATCACTATATATCTCAATCCACGTAAAGTAGTTATGCGAAGGGCGAATCAAAATGCACTAAGGTTGATCAGACCGTAATACACTGATTCTGAATAGACAATTGTATTAGTGGAGTGGATTAGGCCCCAATAACACATGTGTCATGAACAAGCTCGATAAAGAATAAGCTTGCCAAAACTAGGCTATAATAGCATCATAAGTCAAGGTAGGAAGGCAAATTTTAAGTATGTTAGATCATGATGAAAGAAATTACAACATAATTAACAATCACAAAAAAGACAAGACTCTACAATCTCTACAGTTATTATTCTAATTCCTTGTCTAAGTTGCTAGTTGACCCAAAAGAGGTATGGCCTTCTAAGTTCTATAATCTTAATATACACTATAGGTTGTCTGCCTAAACAGAGATTTAAGGAAGTCTGCGTAAAGTAGGGGTTCGAGGTTGTCTTCGTAAAGCAGAGATAAAATAAATTGGCGTAACGCATGGCTTCAGGGCTATCCGCGTAAAACAGAGAAGCGTAAGGTAGAGCTTCAGAGCTGTCCTCGTAATAAGTCTGTGCGTAACAGTCTGCGTAAAAATCTGAGCGCAAAAAGTTTTGCGCTAAAATCTGCGCAAAATATCTCCTGCGTAAAGTCTAGCATTCGTCGTAGCGTAAAGTTATACGAGAACTCATGAGTTTGTCAGTCGAATTTTAGTGAATCCTGATATCTGACAAGAGTACTTGCACAACGATCGAGGGGACGGTTTGATGATGGTTTGCACGGAGTTCTAGGTTGTCGTTTAGGGACCTTATGGACATAAGTCATCTTACTATCGAGGTGAGACAAAACCATATGTCCCGTCAAAAAGCTGTTCCTTTTTGCACAGGGCTCGAGGCGTATCTCTGTGCAGGATTTGGTCGAGTCTGGAAAAACCTAAGGCTGTAACAATTACGCTAACATCCTATTCTTATGTTACGCCTAAACAGGTTACTCTACGCTGGTTGTCTTTGAATCATCCGGTTTGCGCAGGGCAGTTACCTACGTGGCTGGCATGATGCGTCATGCGCAGGATAAGGAAGACTAAGGGCGGCGTAAAGGGGACAGGCTTCTACATAATTTGGCTTTTACGCCAATCAGGAAAGTCATTTGGCCTTTACGCTAACTACGGTCAATTGGCTTCTACGCCAACAACGGTCAAGGGTCTCTGGCGTAAAACTCTGGTTATCCAACTTAGGGTGAGGTTTCTGTTCTAGTATCCAATCTTAAATTTCTATGGGTTCCTCAAGACTAGGGTCAACACTATGGTAAATCTCTAACTAATCCTAGTAGTGTTTATACTGCTCTCAAGTCATACATAAATGCTTCAAGGGTTAATGGTAAGTTAAACTATAGATAGTAATGCTAGGGTTCATTAGGTAGTATGGAAGACTAGAGTTCATTAGGTAGTCAGAACTTAATGATATGTCAATGCCCTAGTTGTGTTCTTAATAGGAATACTACCCTAATCATTATCCTATCAACAGGGATTTCTATATTCTAGCAGGGGCTAAACTCAAAAAAACTATCAGGGAAGCACATGAATCAAGCAGGATGCAATTATGTAAGTAGGACAGACTGGAAGAAAGATTAAGTCATAGTCAATTTTGGATGAGATCCTATATTCTAATCCTAGGTGCAGGCTTGCTCGGTACAGTGACGTAACCGAGACAATATGCTCTGAGACGCAGGCTTGCTCGGTACAGTAACGTAACCGAGACAATATGCTCTCGACCTGCATGGGCCACCACTAAAAATATGTCACGCCCCAGTCCCAAAATACGTAGGACTAGGATACGTAACCATGCCAGCCGCCCGTATATATGGCAACTCCAATATATGGAAACCATATATACGTGTGTACGCTGTATAATGAACAATAGTTCACCAGTGGTATAACTAATCACAAGTCATAGGGTAATATCTAAATCTCATCCACAGAAGTCAAATATGAATAAACAATAACCATGTAACTAGATCTCAATACAGATATCTAAGAATGACAGTCAGATGAAAATAAATCTACTGCCGAAATAAAATATAATAGGAACCAGAATACACACCATATAAGAACAACATCTGACAATCATGAGGCTCGAAGAGAAGACCTCCTCGGAAAATAAGTAGCCTGTCCGGATCTGTGCTCCTGCGAGTACTCAAGAACATATACACCTTGCAGGGAACCAGGTCCTCAGAGGGACATAGCAAGATACAGAAAAATGACATGCCATAATGTAAATACTGAATAAATAAATGGGGTGTGCTAACCATCTAAGTGAATGCAATTTAAAGACCTTGCAGTACGCATGGGAATGTGTGGCTAGACATATGCTGACGTAATTCACCAATCGTCGGGACTGGCTAGTATATGTGTCATATGCCCCCGACTCAGGGAACTCTGCAATCGTCCATCTCCGAGGAGCATGGATCGAAGGATAAAGACTCAATGAAGGGGGTGTCCCATACGCCTACTAGATGTCTTCCCCGCCCAATATAGATGTACAAGTCGTGAAAACGACGTGGACACCTCCTACTATGATGCAAGTCTCAATAAAATAAACAACTGAGCTAAATACCGCTACACGTGTTGCTCACACTGATGGCCAGTCGCGCATGAGGCACGCGTCCCTACATGTACTCACTCTGTGACGTGTAATGATACGTGTCAAGGCCTGAGAAGTTATATCAATAACTTCACAACTTTAGGTGGGTCTACTAGACACTAGGTCCGACACAAGTCCTAACGTCAACTCCTTCGTTGACTGCACCCGAGTCTGCTCGGACGCGCACATTTATATAATATTAAAAATAAATAAACATGTAACCAGCAATAACTGAATTTAAATAGTACAACAAGGCAAGGTATACTTGCCTGGCAAGAGAGCTGCAAATATAACGTCAAGATGTCAAATACCAAGTGCCAGAAACTATGGCCTCAGAATAAATGTCTCCGAATGCTGAAATAAACATCACTAACAGTCTCAAAAAATATCAAATAGCTAGAAACGCCTGTCCTTAAGTCCAATTTGGACACAGGGGCACAAATGACAGTTTCCGGTCAAAGCGGGGTCCACATATGGGCCCACTTTGCACCGAAAAACGTGTCAGGGTCAAAAGTTTCCAAATTCGCCAAACTTAGTGTCCACAAGTCCAGAACGTCGATACGAACCCAACGGAACTTCCAGAATTGGATTCCGGTGAGCCGGTCACAAAATCACCCGTCAAGTGGAGCCGGTGGGGCCCACGATACGCGATTTTGTCAACGTTCTCAGAATCGAACCAAACTTGGCTCACAGGACCAGCGTATCACTACGAGTCCGATGGCGCAAGTTTCGTCTCGATCCGACGTGTGTACACAAAGTTACAGCGTATTCCAGAACTGACAGATACGGGGCGGTGTCGGCGGATACGCGTTGATTTCGGTGTGCACGCACATCCAAATCAACTTCTCCGAATTCCTACACGTCCGTATCAACATCGCGCACGTTTTGGTAAAGACCGCGTGCGACCAAGTCGTCCCGTTTGGCGGGGCGTACCCAGTTCCGGGGTGAATCGGGTCGTTGTTTTTCCTGTATTTGGATCGCGGTGTGCGATCACCACAGGACGCGATGCTCCGAGCGGGTTGCACGGGCACCGAGGTGGTTACACAGTCTACACGACACAACTGACGGAATTGAAAACAGGGTTACGAGGAGATAGATATCGTTACCTGAACAGGGCTCCAGAAACGGCATTTCTTCGTGTCCGACACGTGTCCTGTGTCTGTGTCCGAATCGTGTCCGGTGCTGTTCACCCTAGGGTTAGGGTTTGGGGCTTCTGGGGCGTCGCCGGAGGACTGCGAGGTCGGCCGGACTGCACAGAGGTTCAGCAGTCGGCCGCCGGACTGACGTGGGGGTGCTCGGCCTTGCCGAAGCCGGAGGGGATGCTGTGCTGCCGTGGGTGCTGCGGGCTCGGGGTCGGCTCTGGCCGGAGGGGCTCGCCGGATCTGCGGCGGGGAGGAGACGACTGGGAGAGGGAGGAGATGGCGACAGTGATGATGGCGGTGGTGGCTAGGGGAGGTCGGCCGGAGCGGGGTGCTCCGCCGGAGAAGGAGAGGAGGAGGAAGTGCTGGGGAGGAGGAGGAAGCCGAGGGGGAGACGGAGGCGGGGAGAGGAGAGGAGCTTGCCGGCGGGGGTCGGCCGCCGCTGTGCCGGCTAGGTCAGGTCGGGTCGGGGAAGGGGAAGAGGAAGGAGCTGCTGGGGAGGAAGGAGAGAGAGGGGAGGAGATGGCCGCCGGGGGGGGGGCTCCGGGCGAGGCGGAGCGGCTCCGGCGGCGGGGTCGGCTGCCGCTCCGACGAGGGGGGGGGGCTGCGGGCTGCAGCTGGGTTTGGGATTTTTTTTTTCTTTTATTTTCTTTTCTTTTTAATATATAGAAAATTTTATTATTAATATAAGTAAAATATCTAGAGATATTTTTCAAGATATTTTGTAGATATTCTCAGGATATTTTCGGGATAATTTCGGGTGGGTCCCGTCTCCGAATGGACGGTGCAGGTTCACCGGCCAATGAGGGGGTGACACCTCGCATTACAAATTTGCAGGAAGGTCCCTGCAATTCCATAAATTGCATAATGGTCCTATTTCGGGAATTTACGCAATTTACGAAATTGTCTGGAAAACACCCGATTCCTGAAAATGCTAAAAATTCACAGAATTGAAGGAAAAAGCTGTGTGAGGGTCCCGAGGGAAATGGGGGTGAGTCTGGGCAGGGGTTGGACCTGGTTTCTGGGTGATACGGGTCATCGTATTTAATTAATTAATAATTACTGCGCACGGTGTTCTCTAATTATTTAGAGGCAGTTAGGGTCATAATTTTTCTACGGTGTCAATACACTAAATGTAGTATACTCAGTGTAGAAAATTAACGTATTTTTGTTTGGGCAAAACAGGTGCATGTTGGACCTCAAATCCCTAGGGGTACAGAGAGGGGTAAAGAGCAGAGAATTAAATAAGAATTAAATACGGACGATTGTAACGATATTTGTGCGTCTCAAACGAGGCTCATTTTAGCACATCTGGGAGTTGCACAAAATTCAGGAAAATAGTCTAACATGTCTAGGACAGGTATGTGAACTTTGTTCGGGGATAACAGTCAAGGTAAAGCTCTAAATAATTCGGTGATGGACAGGTGCGCAAGTCAACAGGATATGTAAGCAAAATTAATTAAAATATTGCCATAAATCCTAAATTGTTAAAATAATTCTAGAAATACTGAAATCTGGTCGAGGGGGTTTACACTACTGATAATAGTGCACTGCTCAAAACTGTAGGGTACTGCCTACTACTACCTTCACTGCAATTCAGTCCAGGTATCTGCATAGGGAAGGTAAGTCTTCAGGTATACTGCTCCAGGAACTGCTGCAGTTACTCCTGATCTCTGCTACTGAACTCGGGGTAGACCACGATTCAACTGCTGAGATCTTCTTCGGGTCCACCGAGATCCCATCTCCTGTAATGACATGCCCAAGGAATTCAACCTTATCAAAGAAGAATTCGCACTTCGACAACTTGTCATACAACTTCTCCTTTCTGAGGGTCTCCAAAATAATCCTCAAGTGCTGCTCATGCTCCTCAGGGGTCATCGAATATATCAAAATATCATCTATGAAGACTACAACAAACTGATCCAGGTATTAATGAAATACCTTGTTCATCAGGTTCATGAACACTGTCGGGGCATTAGTCAACCCAAACGGCATCACAAAAAACTCGAACTGCCCATAACGAGTCCTGAAAGCCGTCTTTGGGATGTCTTCCCTCTTCACCTTCACCTGGTGGTACCCTGACCTCAAGTCTATCTTCGAGAATACCTTCGCTCCGCTTAGCTGGTCAAACAAGTCATCAATCAGCGACAACAGGTATTTGTTCTTGATAGTGAGGTTATTAAGTGCCCTGTAGTCGATACACATACGTACTGACCCATCCTTCTTGGGTACAAACAGTACCGGAGCACCCCATGGTGACGAACTGGAACGGATAAAGCCTTTATCTTGTAACTCATCCACCTGCTTCTTCAACTCCGCCAGTTCACTGTTGTTTACTCTATAGACGTGCTGAGAGATTGGCTCTGCGCTTGGCACTAAGTCTATAGAGAACTCTACATCTCTGTCCGACGGCAACCCCGACAAATCCTCTGGAAAGACATCCAAGAACTCTGCAATCAACGGATGTGGCGGCTCCCGCTCTTCTACCAAAGCCCCACAGAAATTGCCCTCGCTCTGCCCTGCTCCTCGGACGAACTCGAACTCTGGCTCTCCTGGCGTCTGAAATAAAACTCTGCCTCCACGACAATCGATACTAGTGTGATGTCTACTCAACCAATCCATCCCGAGTACTATATCATAACTCGGAAGTGGCATTACAAGAAAACATATACTCAGCTCACGGCCTCCCACATAAACCCTCTGGTTCTTGCAAACATCACTGACCAAGATGATGCCACCCCCGGTAGTGATCTTGCAAGTCCGCGCCAACGGTTCAGACTCAAGACGATGTCTCAAAGCAAAAGATACAGATACAAAGCTATGAGATGCACCCAAATCAAATAAGGCATGAGATGGAAAAGAATCGAGTAAGACTGGACCTGATATAATATCTCCGATTGGCTCTGACTCCTCCACGGTCAGGGCAAAAGCTCGCCCCTGATGTGCACCCCTCTGCTGGGGCTGGTGCTGCATGAACTTTTGCTGCTGGGGATGTAAAGGAGGTCCTCTCGGCTGTCCTGCCGGGTGTCTCTTGGGTATCCTCTGGATGGGGGCTACATCCTGAACTGTACGAGCTAAGGTCTTGGGGCAATCCCTCAGCTGGTGATCTGATGAACCGCAAAACAAACACTGACCGAGCCTCTTTCTGCAAACGTCCCATCCGTGCCCTGCCTTCTTACAGAAGGGGCAAGCACGAGTTGTCTGGGATGGTCTCTGTATCTGGTACGTCTGCTGTACAGGTGCTCGGTTAGGTGCATTGAACTGCTGCCTCTGCTGCTGGAAAGATGGCTTCTTAGCTGGACCTGTGCTGCTGCTGCCACCATAAATATCTCGGTCCCGCTTGTGCCTCCCACTCAGGTCTCTCTCGACCTTGCGAGCCTCCCTCAAGATGTCTGTATACGTCTCGTGGCTCGAAGAAATGAGAGCCTTCACTTCCCAGTTCAGACCCTCTCTGAATCTACTAGCCCGGTTCTCTGTGTCCCTCACCATATAGTCGGCATACCTGCTCAACCTACCAAACTCGGCGGCATACTCCTCCACCGACATGTTCCCCTGGTAGAGGTTCTGGAACTGTCGCTCCAGGTCAAGTCTCTCAGTAGACGGGAATAACTTCCTTCTGAACAAGTCCATAAACTCTTCCCATGTCAATCCTGGATCGGCGATCTGTGGCTCATTTCGAAACCACGTGCTGGCAATGTCCATCATCTGCAATCCCGCTGCCTCCACCATCAGGTCCTCCGCAAGACGGGATAAGCGCATGACGCGCTCCATGCTCTCCAACCAATCATCCGCATAGATGATGCCCTCTGTCCCCATGAAAGGCCGAGGATCCAACTTCTTGAAGTCCTGAATAGTGCCGAGCCTGGGCTGTACCTCCCGTGGCTGTGGTGGTACGGTCCTCTCTACGGCGGTGATGGCCACCTGGTGAGCACTCTCGATGCCCTATCTCATCACCTCGGTCTGTCGGTACTGTGCCTCGGCCTGGGCCCTCTGGGCCTCCATCATCATCTAGAAAAGTGCAAACAGCTGTGTAGCATCAGCTGGTACTGGCGGTGGTGGCGGAAGATCCTCGGGAATAACTGGAGCAACCCTCTGAACCGGGGGAGGAGCACCCCCAAAAGCGGCTGCTGAGACTCCCACCTGGACCGGTGAAGCGATCCTCTCGACTGGAGATGAAACAGTGGCAGCTACTACTCTATCCGTAGCAGGCTGGGAAGTAGCTGAGGAAGCTGCTACTGCTCCTGAGCGATAGAATCTGACCTTCGGAGGCATCCTAAAGTCAGATTGAAAATACGGAATTAATATTGAATATAATACGATATCATCAAAGAAGGACATGACTAAATTCATAATGAAAGACAATATCAAATAGATAAAGATTTGTAGAAAAAGAACATTGGAGTTTTTCCTAGTTGTGATTGAGTAACTCTCAGCCTAAATCCTGTATCCTAAAGCAGGCTCGTAGCAATACTCTAGTCGAGCACAACTACGATGTCTATCTAGACCTGCATGGGCCACCACTAAAAACGTGTCATGACCCGCACCCTGATATTCGGACACGAGTACGTGGTTACGCCCAGCCTACGCCGCAGAATCAGCGGTAGAACGCTGTCTGGGTCATTTCTAACTATCTAACATCTCAACAATATAATATGGTACCTGTCAATCTCAACTCCAAACGGAGGAGCAATATGATATCTCACAAATATAACAATCTCAATCACAAAACAAACTAAGGAGAAAATAATGCACGAATAGAAATAGCGAAGGGAAGAAAGATACAATCCACAATATGAAATAATAGTACATCTGTGAATCTCCTCAAAATATAATAGCCTAATACAAAATCACTAAACAAAACTAGACCTCCTCGGTCACTGGTACTGTAAACCCCCTCGACCAGATTCCAGCATTTTAGGATTATTTTTAACAATTTAGGATTTATGGCAATATTTTAATTTATTTTGCTTACATATCCTATTGATTTGAACACCTGTCCATCACCGAATTATTTGGAGCTTTACCTTGACTGTTATCCCCGAACAAAGTTCACATACCTGTCCTAGACATGTTAGTCTATTTTCCTGCACTTTGTGCAACTCCCAGATACTTTACTTTGAGCCTCGTTTGAGACGCACAAATATCGTCACCAACGTACGTATTTAAATTCTCAGACCTGTACCCACCTCTGTTCCAATAGAGATTTGAGGTCCAACATACACCTGTTTTGCCCAGACAAAAATACGTTAATATTCTACACTGAGTATACTACATTTAGTATATTGACACCGTATTAAAATTATGACCCTGCCTGCCTCTAAATAATTAGAGAACGTCGTGCGCAGTATTTAATAGTTAATTAAATACGATGGCCCGTATCACCCAAGAAAACCAGGCCCAACCCCTGCCCAGGCTCACCCCCACCCCCTCAGGACCCTCACACAGCTTTTCCCTTCAATTCTGTGAATTTAGTATTTTCAGGAATCGGGTGTTTTTCCAGACAATTTTGTAATTGCACAATTTTCCAAAATAGGACCTTTATGCAATTTATGAAATTACAGGGACTTTTCTGTAAATTTTCCTGCGAGGTGTCACCTCCTCATTGGCCGGTGAACCTGCACCGTCCATTTGGAGGCGAGACCCACCCGAAAATATTTCGAAAATATCTTTAGATATTTTACTTAAAATATCTATTAAAATTCCTATAAAATAAAAGAAAATAAAAGAAAAAGAAAAACTAAAAAACCAAATCCCCCCATTCAGCCAACCCCCCCGGCCGCCGGAGCAGCTCCGCCCCCCCGCGGCGAGCCCCCCCCCCCCCCCCCCCCCCGCTGGAGAGCTCCGCCCGCTCCTCCTCTCTCCTCCTCCTCACCGTGGTGCTCCTCCCCCTAACCCTAACCTAGCCGCAGTCGACCCCCTCCCGCCGGAGCGGCGAGCCCCCCACCGGCCGCTGAGCTCCGCCGCCCTCTCCCAGCCGCCGGTCTCGATCTCCTCTCTCCCCGAGCCCTCTTCTCCTTCAGCCCCCATCTCCACCGCCACCCCCATCACAGCCCCTCCACCACCTCGACCCCGACCCCCAACCGCCCTCTTCCCTCCACCGCCATCCCCATCACAGCTCGCCACCACCACCATCATCATCACCAGCATCTCC
Organism: Iris macrosiphon; assembly: GCA_036927795.1. Lineage (NCBI taxonomy): Eukaryota > Viridiplantae > Streptophyta > Magnoliopsida > Asparagales > Iridaceae > Iris > Iris macrosiphon. The sequence continues at coordinate 18,867,966 of JAYESA010000005.1, read as the reverse complement.
TTCCCCGACCCCGACCTCCGCCGCCCTCTCCCAGCCCCCGTTTCCCCTCTACTTCCTTCGCCACTCGCCATCACCACCACCCTCCACCACAACAGCCACCCGACCCCGTCCTCTTTCTCCCCGCCTCTGCACCTCACGACCCGACGATCTCCAGCCCGACCCTGTGCAGACTCCGACTACCGTGAGATCGTCATCCCCCCCCTCGCGCAGCTCCGGTGCACTACTCCTGACCGGCCAGAGCAGCCATCCCTCGTCCGGCCGGCTGCCAACAGTAGCCCCTGAACCGTCCGACCCGCTATGAACTCCCCGTCCGACTTTGTCAGCAGCACCACCACCCTCGACGACTCCCAGCCGCCTCGACGTGCCCTGTCCGGCCGCCCCGCTGACCAACGAGCTCCGCCCGGAGTCGCCACGGTGAAGCCCCGACAAATCTCCACTGGACACAGCAGCTGGACACAGCCCGGATACGTCCAGGACACAAATCCTGTGTCGAATCGACTCGCGGACATAGGAAAATTCAGTTTCCACGGAGCCCTGTTCAGGTAACCCGTTCTATCTCCTCGTAGTTCCATTTTTAATTTCGTCAGTTTTGACACGTAGGCTATTTAACCCTCTCGGTGCCCGTGCAACCCGCTTGGTGCATCGCGGCCTGTGGCGATCGCGATACGCGATCCAAAAACAGAAAAAATAATACCCCGATTCACCACGGAACTGAGTACGTCCCGCCAAACGGGACGACTTGGTCGCACGCGGTCTTCACCGAAACGTGCGCGCCGTTGATATGGACGTGCGAGATTTCGCAGAAGTTGATTTGGATGTGCGTGCGCACCAGAATCAACGCGTATCCGCCGACACCGTCCCGTATCCACCTGTTCTGGAACACGCTGTAACTTTGTGTACACACGTCGGATCGAAACGAAACTTGCGCCATCGGACTCGTAGCAATACGCTAGTCCTGTGATCCAAGTTTGGTTCGATTCTGAGAACGTTGACAAAATTCCGTATCGTGAGCCCCACAGGCTCCACTTAACGGGAGATTTTGTGATTGGCACATCAAAATCCAGTTCTAGACATTCCGTTGAGCTCGTATCGATGTTCTGGACTTGTTGACACTAAGTTTGGCGAATTTGGAGACCTTTGACCCTGACACATTTTTCGGTGCAAAGTGGCCCACTTGTGGACCCGCTTTGACCGGAAACTGTCATTTTTGCCCCTGTGTCCAAATTGGACTTAAGGACAGGCGTTTCTAGCTATTTGATATTTTCTGAGACTGTTAGTGATATTTATTTCAGCATCCGGAGACTTTCCTTCTCAGGCCATAGTTTATGACTTCTTGGCATTTGACATCTGGACATTGTATTTTACAGCTCTTGCCAGGCAAGTATACCTTGCCTTGTTGTACTGTTTAAATTCAGTTATTATTAGTTACATGTTATTTATTATATAAATGTGCGCGTCCGAGCAGACTCGGGTGCAGTCAACGAAGGCGTTGACGTTAGGAGTAGTATCTGACCTAGTGTCTAGTAGACCCACCTAAAGTTGTGGAGTTATTGGTATGACTTTCCAGGCCTTGACACGTATCATTACACGTAATAGAGTGAGTTCATGTAGGGACGCGTGCCTCATACTCGACTGGCCATCGGTATGAGCTACAAGTGTAACGGTATTAGCTTAGTTGATTATTTATATAGAGACTTGCATCATAGTTCGAGATGTCCACATCGTTTTCATGACTTGTATATCTACATTAGGCGGGAAAGACACTTAGTAGGCGTATGGGACACCCCCTCCTTATATTCCCGTTACCATACTCTTCGGAGATGGGGTATTCCTGTTACCATGCTTCTCGGAGATGGGGTATCGTTTTTCTTGTTCCCGTTACCATGCTCCGAGGAGGATGTGGTATTCCTGTTACCCGTGAGTCTGGGGGCATATGACACATATACTAGCCAGTCCCGACGATTGGTGAATTAAGTCAGCATATGTCAGGCCTACACATCCCCATGCGTACTACAAGGTCTTTAAATTGTATTCACTTAGATGGTTAGCACACCCATTTATTTATTCAGTATTACATACATGGCATGTTGTTTTTCTGTATCTTGTTATGTCCCTCTGAGGACCTGGTCCCTTTCCAGATGTAGATATTCCTGAGTATTCGTGGGAGCGCAGATCCGGACAGGCTACTTGTATTCTGAGGAGGCCTTCTCTTTGAGCCTCGTGATTGTCAGATATTGTTCTTATATGGTGTGTATCTGGTTCCTTTTTATATTCTATTTTGGCAGTAAATTTGTTTTCATCTGACTGTCATTCTTAGATACTTATTATTGAGATCTAGTTACATGGTTGTTGGTTATTTATATTTGATTTCTGTGGATGAGATTTAGATATTACCCTGTGACTGGTGATAGTTTTACCACTTATGAATTATTGTTCATTATGCAGCGTACGCTCGTATATATGGTTTCCATATATTGGAGTTGCCATATATACAGGTGGCTGACATGGTTACGTATGCTAGTCCTACGTATTTTGGGACTAGGGCGTGACAGGTACTATGTCCTCTAGCTCTAGGGGAGTGTCCTCTAAAGTTCACCCTCCTGAGGTCCGTAATGTGTGGGACACAGCTCCTCTAGCCAATCATCTAGAAAAATATATCCAGTCAGGATTGGAGCGAAGTACATACCTTTGAAGGTAGTTCCAATGACATAATCGAGCATATATAACAAGCAATAGAAAAATGATACAAGATGCACAAGTAGAAAGAATATACAATACAAGTGAACAGGCAATAGGCACAATAAAGCTGAATGTAAATACGAGAATAACTACAAGTAGAGAACAAGAAATACTAACTATGTGTTTTAGAGTGCGAGTTCGTTATGTGATCGACTTAGATTGCACATGAGGTATAAAGGCAACTTCATTATACGTGAGGTGTATAATCGACATGCACATGAGATCAAGAGGGCTTTGATCACATAACCAACTCTTACTCCCCCTCCCCAACCAATACTCATGGATCCAATCACGACACGTTACGTACATGATCACGATAGTCACACTAGCACACGAAATAGTGGATGCACAAGAAGCACATGAAAGTCAATACCCGATGCACACGATGAAATACATGTCATTAGGTACCCGTTGCACATGGTAGGGGATAACACCTCCTGACGAGATCCATATAGCACCAGTCCGTGAAATCACTGTGTCGGGAATCAATGTATACTAATCTAGAACATGCATATATACAATATTATGAATTAAAAACAAACAGAGAAATGTACTCGCCTGAAGTCCTGAGCAAAGTGTGTCTCTCGATGCCCAAGCTGGTGTCTCACGACCTATATATGGTATGTTGCATCAATACAAGGTTCAATGATGAAAATAAATGAAGTTGAAGAAGTTCTAGGTCAATACGCCGTTTCTAAGTCAAACCAATGCATTTCTAGGTTGCAAGAGTCTAATGCTAGTCACTAAGTCGATATACTATGAAACTATGCTAAACTAGCTAAGCTAACACATAACAGAGCATTTAAGAAGTCGTATCCTAATATACGCAGGTTTTCTAATATGAAAATAGGTTTATATATATATATATATATATATATATATATATATATATATATATATATATATATATATATATATATATATATATATATACATAAGTCATATATAATAATAATATCTCAAAACAATTTAATTATTATACCTTGGTCTTGCACCAATGTGTATCGCAACTAACTCGATACCCAATCTCAAAACCTTGGGTATCGACCCATACCTTGGTGATACCTTGGTATCCCAAGGCAACCCAAACTCCAAATTAACTAATACATGCATATCCAACTAATACTAGCTACACAATACACTATACTATATCTAACTATTATAGGATAACCATTAATACAGTATATACATACACCTGTAGCTTAACTAACTAATAGTTAAGAACTCAACTAATATACATACATAATGCATATACCCATATTACTAATCTACTAAGTAATTACATACATATCTAACTATTTAGACTTAACTAGCACCTGAGTACATAGCTCACTAATTGATATTACCAAAGTATAAAAACTATCTAGCTAATTACCCCATACTTAAAATAACTAATACTAATTATAATCCATCTACTAACTACACCTTGATAACTATCTAACAGTTATGCGACTGAAACCTAACCCCAACTGATACTCTCAACCCTTCTAACAAGACCAAGACATTACCCAACTCAAGCCTAGGGACAAAGTCCAACTGATACTTATTATTATCTATTAGCAACTCTTACTAACATACATACACACTTAACCTCTAACTAATACCCATTACCAACTATCATACCAAAAACTTAACTAACTAAACTACTACTCTGTATTGCAGATACTGTGCTACTCTCTGAACCCGATACAGGTACTGAAACTGCACCCCAAAACAGTATACAGAACTGCACAGTCACTTACCCGTGTGCACTGCACAGTGACTGTGCAGTGTCGGACTACACAGGGGTTTACCCACACTGCTGAATGCCTCAGGCTCTTCACTGCAGGCTATATCCCCCACTGCAGTTGCTGCCTACTGTGCTGCCCTCACTGCAGTTCAGTCCAGGTATCTGCATAGTGAAGGTAAGTCTTCAGGTATACTGCTCCAGGAACTGCTGCAGTTAGTTCCTACTGATAATAGTGCACTGCTCAAAACTGTAGGATGCTGCCTACTGTGCTGCCTTAACTGCAGTTCAGTTCTTCATAGGCAGTGATCTCCACTGCTAGATAGAGATGCTCGACCCTCCAAGTCACACAGACACACATACACAAATACACTAACAATCTCTAAGTATATATATCTATATATATGTACACACACATAGATATCTAAATATCTATTTACATAGATGCATGTACTACCCCTCATACCTATTAATCTATATGTATAACACTAATATATAGATACCAAAACATATAGATATACACATACATATAGATATAAATTAACACATGCATATATACACACCAACATATATATATATATATATATATATATATATATATATATATATATATATATAACATGTAAACATAGCTCTATATATCTAGATACTCCTATAGTCTGCACAAATAGACACCCACCAATACGTAAATCCAAATCACCCTAATACATAAACTATATAACATATAAAGGGCTTACATATACATAATTACACATGCACATATAGGAAAATGTGCCAAACAACAAACACATGGGGTGCACCGCACTCGTATCAAACTTTTCTATGATACGCTTGCGATACGGCCCCCAACTCACAACCAAACGTATATTAGAGGACACATATACAAGTCCAATACATAATTTATGATCAATATATATAGAAATTAGAGTGTCTACGTGTCCGTGTCACCATATGATATGCACATGGCCCCGTGCCGGAGAAAAACCCCCAAAATCGACCGTTTTGTCAAATCGACAAGATACGGCCCACACGTATCCAATTATGGATATGACACAATCTACAAACAACCAATCAAGGGTCAAATAGATCTATTAGATCCATTGACAAGCACTAAATGTGTCAATCTCGGAATTCCTCCAAAATTGGCACTAAATATGGTCATAACTTCCACCGTAGGTCTCCAAATAATTCTGAATCAAATCCTATAGGTAACCTATGCATGTGGGGTAGTTTCTCATGGTAAAAAATCAGATCTATTGTCTACAGGAAGGGGGAAAACTAATTTGTACTTATTGGAAGATGGATTCCCAATGAAAAGGTCCCAAATGGCAAGTAGCTCCTCTCCTTATAGATCTTGGCCTCCTTCTCCTTGTTCCTTGCTCCTTGCTTGTAGATCCTTGAAGTAGAGGCTTCAATGATGAATTTAGAAAGAGATTTAAAAAGAATTAATGGAGAATTGATTGGGGAATGGAGGGAAAATGGAAGGGGAAAAATGTAGATCTAGAATTTTGGGGAAGAACCCCATTCCTTTGGTCATGTGACCGGTCACTCACCTCTCTCTCTCCTTTGCATTGTTCTATTCACCCTACTTTTGATGCTAGCCTTTGATTTAAACCTCCCCTTATCACAAGACTATATTTCCCCTACATAAGGAGAATACACTCAATCCTAGGTCGGCCCTAACCCCAAGGAGAACCTCTCTCTTTATTACATTACTCCCCACCCCCTCCTCTCACAGGCGACATTCTTCTTCTTATTCTACTTCTTGTTCTTCTTTCTTCTTCTTCACTTCTTCTTGGAACCCTAAACCTCACCACCACCACAGCCGACACCAACTCCACCCGTACCACTGTCAACACCACCACCACTACAGTCAACACCACCACTACCGCAGTCGCCATCACCATTCCATCACCACCACTACTGCCACCACCGAGCACCACTACCACCACCACTGTCAACACCATCACCACCACCACTGCCACTACTGAGCACCACAACCACCACCACCACCACTGTCAACACCATCACCACCACCACTGCCATAACCACCACTGTCGACACGATCACCACCACCACTGCCACCACCGAGCACCACTACCACCACCATTGTCAACACCATCACCACCACTAAGCACCACTACCACCACCACTATTATCACCATCACCACACCCTCGGCCAACACCGAGCACCGCTACCACCACCACCACTGTCATCACCATCACCACCACAACAGTCACCCCTCTTGCAGCAACAACAACAGCCGCAACAACACCGCCGCCACCACCAACAGCCACCCCCTTGGTACCATTTCTTCTTCTTCTTCATTCATTCATTTATTCTTCTTCACTCTTGAATGTTAGGTCGTATACATGATTTGATTAATATGCATTGTATAGTGAGTTATAGAAGTTTGGGTTGATGATTAGCTCATATTTAAATATATACATATTGAGGAGTGTATACATAATAAATGTTATTTGTTTAGTGTTTGGGTTCATGCCATGTGTAGAATATAATTTCATATTTGAGTATTTTGCATGTGTAGACTTGAGGGTGTTGTGCCAATGTAATTTTTTTAGGTAGTAATGATGGTATGATTGAGGATGAGAATGTGAACATTATGCGTGTTTAGGGTTGGCAACAAATTTGGGATTGATGCACTTATGTCTATGATTACAAGGATGGCATGGGTCCAGGATGAACATTATTAATAGATGACCTAATCAACAATTGATGAAAACTAATATTGTGGACGTTATACGATTTGGTAATTTTGTACTTGATGCAACATTTTCCTAGTCAACTTTGGTCAACCCTCTAGTTAGTACCTTAGTCGTGAGTTTTGTAACTAAGACAAAAACCTATGTTATTTCATGGTGACATATCTTCATTAATATAGTTTTGAGCTAATTATTAATTAATTTCTAAATCATCTCTAGGTACTTTGGGATCCTCGGACTTGGACGTTGTACCGGAGCCTCGCCTTCAGCATCCGAATTCAGGAAAGTGTACCTTGTCATACGGTAACTCAGTTCCAGATTTACATATTTATTTCATCTATACATTGTGTGCGCTTTGGATCAAAATCGTTACTTAGCGTCTGGGTCATATCCGGTTGCAGACGTTCGTCGGTAACGTTTAGTATCGATTGTTCGATGTTTCTCGATACCTTTATGCACCTACTTGGTTACATCGAAACTCTATGACAATTCAGACACTGTTATCGTGCCAGACTTCCAATATCATGTTAGTGTCAACATGACCGAAACATGTGATGACTATAGGATCGTGATTGGTGCTAGTTACTTCACTATGACGAGACTGTTTAGATAGAGGTTCAGGCTCAGCGAGCTACAGATACGTCTCGTTGACCGCATTGGTTGGGGAAGACAATTACTAGACACTCAGGATACTTCGCATGCACTATATATATATCCTTATTTACGTAGAGATCATGTATCCGGAGTCATAGTACCTACTTGTATCTCTGTGCTAGGAGCTTCGGGTACACACCGTATGTCTCTGTGCCTCGGAGCTACGAATTTATATTTTGAAAGCCCACGTCTCAAACATTGTCTTCAAGTTGTGTCTTACTTAGGTGGTTATTCTAGATTATACCGGCGGAAAGACATCCATGTACTCCTCTATCAGTGGATGTAGCAACCTCGAGTCTACCACAAGGGCTCCGCAGAAGACTCCCTCGGTCTGCTCCGCTGCTCCTCTGGCAAACTGAAACTTTGGCTCACCCGGCGGACTAAACAACACTCTGCCTCCACGATAATCTATACTAGCACAATGCATACTCAACCAATCCATCCCGAGTACAATATCGTAGCTCGGAAGTGGCATTACGAGTAGGCACACACTCAACTCCCGGCCTCCCAAGGTAACTCTCCGGTCTCTGCAGATATCACTGACTAGGATGATACCACCCCCGGTCGTGATCTTGCAGAGTCTAGCTAACGGCTCAGCAACAAGATAGTATCTAACAGCAAAAGATACAGACACAAAACTATAGGAAGCACCGGAATCAAATAAAGCAAGTGCTGGAATGTAATCAAGAAGAACACAGATCAAAAGAAGTCAATACGGTGCAAGAAATGATATCATCAAGGAAGGATAGTAATATTGCAAAAGAAAATAATTTCAGGAAAATTAAAGATAGCAAAAGAAATCAGGAAGGGTCCTAGTTGTGATTGACCACACTCTCTCTCAGCCTATATCCTATATCCTATTACAGGTAAACCTAAAAACTAGACCTGTATGGGCCACCACCAAAAATATGTCACGACCCGTACCCGAAAAATCGGGCATGAGTCGTGGGTACGTCCAGCCTACGCCGCAGAATCGGCGGTAGAACGCTGTAAAGGTTTATTCCAGGTCACAATATATCTCACAAAAATCTGTCAATATCCTCTCCAAAAGGAGGGCAACCACACAGTATATATATGAATACTCAATCACAATAACTAGGGGAAGAGTAAAAGCACGATATGATAGCAAAAGAAACAAAGAAACACAGAGCAAGACAATATCCAAAATACAGTCCAAGTCTATAGTATCTACAATATCTCACAGGCAACAAAATAATAAGTACAATCATCCAACATAACAACTGGGAACAACCCAGAAAACCCACCTAGCTAACTAGGGCGCTAAAGGCGTCTCCTCGCCGGGCTCCTCCTCAGTCTCGGGGTCACAGCACTCCTCGACACCCGGCCCATAGAATATCGGGCAGAAATCCTCAGGATCCTCTGGAAAAAATATGCCCAGTCAGGACTGGAGCGAAGTACATAACTCTGAAAGCAACTCCAAATACATGGTAAGGTGTATATGACGAGCAATAGAAAAGTATACAAGATGCACATGAAATAAATACATGATAAAGCAGAATAAGTAGCTGCAATGTAAACTAGAGAACAATACAAGTAGAGAAGTAACTGCATGTGAAAAAACATGAATACTAGATTAGTGCCTTGAGCACAAGTTCGTTATGTGATCGGCTTAGGTTGCACATGAAAAATACTACGATAACTTCGTTATACGTGAGTTGCATAACCGACATACACATGAATACTGTTTGGCTTTGATCACATAACCAACTCTTACTCCCCTCCCCCACTAATACTCTTGGATCCAACCATGGAATGCTACGTACATGATAAGAGCTCTCGCACACGAAGGCGAGAGCACAAGAAGCACACGATAGCACATGAGAATCAATACCCGAAGCACATGATGAAATACACGTGATAGAGTACACGCTGAACACGGTAAGGGGGATAGCATCTCATGATAGGATCCACTAGTACCAGCTCGTGTAACAATGTGTCAGAATCAAGTATTATAGTTCTAGAACAGGTGATATAAATGCTATCATAAAATGGAAACTATCAGAGGTAGTTACTCGCCTGATGTCCTGAGCAACTGATGAGGATCGAGATTCGTACCGGTGTCGCAAGAACCTATTATGAAAAACAAAAATTAAACAGGGTTCTAAGGAGTTAAACTGATATAAAATAATTAAAAATAGGCTTCTAGGGATACTCTAGGTCGAACGAGTCAAACCGGTAAAATTCGGGTCAAAAAGTCAACTCGGAGTCCAAAAAGTCAACTCTATGTCAAAACTAGGTCAAACATTGACTTTTACGGTCAATGAGGACAATTATGGTCAAAGCTAGGTCAAACTAGGGTGCCCCTAAAATTCTAGGTCAAAACTAGCTCATTAAGCTAGTAAACTCTCAAACTCGCCTCCTCGAGATACCGGGATACCCTCGGTATCCGATACCTCGATCTAGGCTACGCACCCCGCCTAAACCCGCTAAAACCTATACTAGCACGCGTAAATATATACACATATACATATAAAAATCACTCCAGTACTATTCCTAAGCAATCGCTCAAAAACCTCGCTCGAAACTCAATACCTTGGATATCTCAAGGTATTGAGATACCTTGATATCTCAAGGTATTGAGATATCGCCCAATACCCCTCTAACTACCCCTCTAGTTAGCTATCTAAGCATATAGACATATACCTAGTTAATAATCTAGGCTAGAAAATATATATCTAATACATATATGCACATACCTACGTATCTATATATATACCTATTCACACATACACACATATACCCATATATATACCCAAACTCATATATATGTATATATCTATATCTAGATATCTAAACTATCTATCTAGCTATATGCATATACCTATATATATAGATAAAAACTACCTATCTATCTATGTATCTATCTATCTAATATCTATCTATCTATCTATCTATCTATCTATCTATCTATCTATCTATCTATCTAGTTATCTATCTATCTATCCATCTATCTATTTATTTATCTATCTAACTATCAATCTATCTATCTATCTATCTATCTATCTATCTAACTATCTATTTATTTATCTAGATATCCCTCTCTCTCACCCCTCAACTGCGCTACACGCCCTGCTGCTAATGCACATACTGCTGCTGCGAATGCTGCTGCTGCTTACACTGCTGCTGCTGCTTACCCTACTGCTGCTGTGGGCAGCTGCTGCTGTTGCTGTGCAGTGCGCTGCAGCGCACACTGCTCCCCCTTCACTGCACGCTGTCCAGCACACACACACGCACACACAAAAACACACAGACACACAAACACACTCACTCTTATATATATAAACACATATCTATATATATATATAAACACACCAATCCATATATGTATATACATACACACATATATATATATACATAAACATACACACACACACTCATATATATATATATATATATATATATATATATACACACACACACACACACACTCACATAGATCTATATACACAAGCATATATATAAATACACACACATATATAGATATACAAACACACACATATATATATTTATCAACACATATCTATAAATATATATGTATATAGAGAGAGACACATATATATATATATATATATATATATATATATATATATATATATATATAGAGAGAGAGAGAGAGAGAGAGAGAGAGAGAGAGAGAGAGAGAGAGACATAAACACATATACACCAAACTCAACACAACACAACACAACACAACACTCACAACACCCCACCAACACGCGCACAACCACCCCTACGCACACAAACCCATATATATATATATATATATATATATATATATATATATATATATATATATATATATATATATATAAAATATAACCCGAGAACTCTAGCACACACTCTCCGAAGCTAACCCAACGCGCGCACAAGCCCGAACTAGGAAACCAAGTCGAAATGGCCGTTCGATCATTTCGACGAACACGCGGTGTGCGGTTCGGAAAACCTCCTGAAACGCACACCAAACCAACTCGGAATCGGCCCAAAATTTACCCACGGATTCTAAATGATGTCTAGATCCTAGAAAAAATACTAACTCGTCGATTCTAGGTCTGTGGCAAAAATGCGCACGCACTTAGAACCGACAATGACGAAAACCCCAAATTCGCCCAAAACGCCAATTTCTCCGTGACACGACTTCACGTGTCCGAACAAAGACACACACTAACCCTCAAGACACCCGACAATGTCTACCTAGGTCCATCTAACCTAGGGCATCACCCAAAATTGGGCCAATTTTGGATTCCATCCGTAATTGACACAAAATCTAGTGTCAAAGTCTCCAAACATAACCAAACTTGTTCCAACTTTCTTCCACGGGTAGGCTTAGGGTCTAGGAAGGTTCTAAACTACTAATTACACTATATTAGAGCAATTAGTAAGGGTAAAGTTAGGGTTTACCTCTTGGAAGTTGGAATCCCAAGGCCAAAGTCTCCAATCCACTTGAAATCACCCCCCTCAAGCTCCAAGCCTCCAAATCTAGCCTCCACACTAAGTCTAGGCTCTAAACATCTATGTTGGGGAAAAATGTATGGTTAGGGTTCGTATTTATGAAGAATAGAAGAAGAAAGAGGAAAAATAGAGCACTTACTTGAACTTGGGAGAAGAAAAGAAGAAGAAATGGAGAATGGAGAAGAAGAAGAAGAATTAGTAGTAGTGAAGAAGAAGAGTGGGGGGAAGGGGGCTGCTTTGATTTGGTCGGGTCTGGGAATAATAGGGCCGGCCATGCACAATAAAGGGGTTTTACAAAGTCCAAAAGTCCAAAATGCCCTCCTCTCACTTGGGTTTGGGTTCGGGGTTCCAAAAGCACTCAAACTAACTCCCAATCTCTCCAACTAACCCACTAAAAATATAATAAATATTCTAAACCCAAAATAGGTCTTACAAGGGTGTGGGTTGGGTCAGACATGGGTCCACTAGGGTCTGACATGGGTCCAGGCTAGCAAAAATCCTAAAACAATCAAATAAAAAAATAATACAATCACTAATTAAATATAAATATAATTAATAATAAATAATACACAATTTACCAAAAATAAATAACCCTATTTTCTAGAATTGGGTAGTGACAAGCCTACCCTTCTTAAAATAATTTCGTCCTCGAAATTAAAAAGACGAAACTAGGACAGGAATGCAAAGAAAAGAACCAAACCTCAGGTCTCAAAAAATAGGGGTATCGCTCATGCATTTCATCCTCCCTCTCCCAGGTCGACTCACCTAGAGATTGATGCCTCCACGCGACGCGAACCAAGGGAATAGTCTGGTTCCTCAACACCTTCTTCCGCCGATCCAGAATCTCCACCGGCTGCTCTGGATAGCTAAGAGTAGGGCCCACCACGATCTCTGAGTGATCCAATAAGTGACGGGATCCGCCACGTACCGTCTCAACTGCGACACGTGGAACACATCATAAACTCCCTCTAGCGTAGGCGACAAATCAAGCCTATATGCCATGACGCAGACCCTCTCAAGGATACTGAAGGGTCCGACAAAACGTGGGCTAAGCTTTCCGCCTCCACCGAAGCGAATAGTGCCCCGTGTCGGAGAAATCCTCAGGAACACCAGATCTCCAACCTAGCACAAACAAGGTCTCTGTACTTAGTCTAAAATAAGCAATCACAAGCAAACACAAGAACAAAATCTAGATTCTAAGCTATACCTCAAACTCCAAAGGCCTCCGGTGGCTATCGGCCCAATGACGCTGCCTGTCCTGCGCCACCCGAAGTCTATCTCTAATGAGCTTGACCTTCTCCGCTGCATCAACCACCATCTCCGGGCCAAGCAAAGCTCTCTCGCCTATATCATCCCATGATAACGGAGTACGACACCTCCGTCCATACAACGCCTCGAATGGTGACATCTCGATACTGGCTTGGTAGTTATTGTTGTAAGCAAACTCTACCAAGTACAAGTGATCCTCCCAAGAGCCTCTGAAATCCAAAACACAAGTGCGAAGCATGTCCTCAAGTGTCTGGATGTTCCTCTCTAACTGACCATCGGTCTGTGGGTGATATGCACTACTAAACTTGAGCTGGGTGCCCAAGCTAGCCTGCAGACTCCTCCAGAAATGCGAAGTAAAGCGACTGTCCCAATCTGATACTATGCTCACAAGAACTCCATGCAGTCTATCTGGCGCACATACATCTCTGCTAGTCTCTCTGTAGACGTACCCACTTTGAATGGTAGAAAGTGGGCCGATTTGGTCAACCTGTCTACGATGACCCAAATCGCATCCTTCCCGCCTGGAGAACGGGGAAGTCCAAAAATAAAATCCATGGTCACATGCTCCCATTTCTACTCCAGAATGGGTAACGGCTGGAGGAAACCTCCTGGCCTCTGCCTCTCCGCCTTCACCTACTGGTACACTAAGCATCGGGATACGAAGCGCGCTACCTTCCGCTTTATCCCGTACCACCATACATGCTCTCTCAGATCTCTATACATCTTGTTGGCACCTGGATGCATAGAATACTGGGATCGATGCGCCTCCTGAAGAATCTTCTCGCGCAATGACCCACTCGGCACACACAACCTGGTACCGTGCCGCAATGAACCATCATCAGCAATGGTGGAGTCATCTGATAATCCAATCTGAACATGCGCCCTGATGCTCCTCAGGGACTCATCCTTAAACTGTGTTGCCCTGATCCGGTCTAACAACTCTGACTGAATCTGCAGTCCCCACATCTGTATCTCAACTCCAGGCATTATCAACTTAATGCCCAAGCTCTCTAGATCTGCCAGAAGATAACGATCTGTAGTCAGGCACATAGCTACCGGATACCTGTTCAACGCATCCGCAACTACGTTCGCCTTTCCTGGATGGTACTGCAATAATATGTCTAAGTCTTTCATCAACTCCAACCATCTCCTCTGCCTCATGTTCAGCTCTTTTTGGGTAAACACATACTTCAAGGTCTTGTGGTCTGTGAAGATCTCCATACGCTCTCCGTATAAATAGTATTTCCACAACATCAGAGCAAAGATGACCGCTGCCAACTCCAAATCATGGGTAGGGTAGTTCTTCTCATGATGACGTAATTGCCTAGAAGCATAGGCAATCACCCTCTCATTCTGCTGCAACACACAACCCAGTCCCTTCCCCGATGCATCACTATAGATAGTGAATCCTCCATATCCTGATGGCAACGTCAACACTGGAGCTGTCGTCAACCCCCTCTTTATCTTATCAAAGGCGATCTGGCACTCCTCTGACCAAACAAACTCCACGTCCTTCCGGGTCAGCCTAGACAACGGCTCTGTAATCCGGAAAAAATCTTGAACAAATCTCCTGTAGTAACCTGCCAGTCCCAGGAAACTCCTGACCTCGGCTACTGAACTCGGAGTACTCCATGCCTCAACTGCCATGATCTTTCTCGGATCCACCGAGATCCCCTCTCCAGTCATCACATGACCAAGGAATTCAACCTTGTCAAGAAAGAACTCACACTTCGAAAGCTTTCCATAAAACTTCTCCTTCCTGAGAGTCTTCAACACTATCCTCAGATGCTCCTCATGCTCCTCTGGGGTCTTCGAATACACCAAGATGTCATCTATAAACACCACCACAAACCTGTCCAGATGCTGATGGAATACCTTGTTCATCAGATTCATGAATACTGCCGGGGCATTAGCCAACCCAAACGACATCACCATGAACTCATACTGTCCATATCTGGTCCGAAAAGCTATCTTCGGAATATCCTCATTTCTGACCTTCACCTGGTGGTAGCCTTTCCTCAGATCAATCCTGGAAAACACCCTCGCTCCGCTCAACTGGTCAAAAAGACCATCAATACGCGGCAAGGGATACTTGTTCTTGATTGTGAGGTTATTCAGAGCCCTGTAGTCGATACACATCCGTATCGACCCATCCTTCTTCGGCACAAAAAGTACCGGAGCACCCCACGGAGAAGAACTAGATCTGATAAATCTCTTGTCCTGAAGCTCATCCACCTGCTTCTTCAACTCTATCAGCTCACTGTTGCTGACTCTATAGATATGCTGGAATATTGGCTCCGCGCCTGGCACCAAGTCTATAGAGAACTCCACATCTCTGTCCGGAGGTAACCCTGGCAACTCCTCCGGAAAGACATCTATGTACTCCTCTATCAGTGGATGTAGCAACCTCGGCTCTACCATCAGGGCTCCGCAGAAGACTCCCTCGGTCTGCTCCGTTGCTCCTCTGGCAAACTAAAACTCTGGCTCACCCGACGGACTAAACAACATTCTGCCTCCATGACAATCTATACTAGCATAATGCATACTCAACCAATCCATCCCGAGTACAATGTCGCAGCTCAGAAGTGGCATTACGAGTAGGCACACACTCAACTCCCGGCCTTCGAAGGTAACTCTCCGGTCTCTGCAGACATCACTGACTAGGATGATACCACCCCCGGTCGTGATCTTGCAGAGTCTAGCTAAATGTTCATCAACAAGATGGTATCTAACAGCAAAAAATACAGACATAAAACTATAGGAAGCACCAGAATCAAATAAAGCAAGGGCTGGATGGAATCAAGAAGAACACAGATCAAAAGAAGTCAATACGGTATAAGAAACGATATCATCAAGGAAGGACAGTAATATTGCAAAAGAAAATAATTTCAGGAAAATTAAAGATAGCAAAAAAAAATCAGGAAGGGTCCTAGTTGTGATTGAGCACACACTCTCTCAGCCTATATCCTATATCCTATTACAGGTAAACCTAAAAACTAGACCTGTATGGGCCACCACCAAAAACGTGTCACGATCCGCACCCGAAAAATCGGGCATGAGTCATTGGTACGTCCAGCCTACGCCACAGAATCGGCGGTAGAACGCTGTAAAGGTCGTTCTAGGTCACAATCTATCTCACAAAAATCTGTCAATATCCTCTCCAAAAGGAGGGCAACCACGCAGTATATATATGAATACTCAATCACAATAACTAGGAGAAGAGTAAAAGCACGATATGATAGCAAAAGAAACAAAGAAACACAGATCAAGACTATCACGACCCGCACCCGAAAATCGGGCATGAGCCGTGGGTACGTCCAGCCTACGCCGCAGAATCGACGATAGAACGCTGTAAAGGTCCATTCTAGGTCAACCATATCTATCTATATCTCACAGAAAAATCCGGCATGACCTCTCCAAAAGGAGGGCAACCACGCAATATATATATCAAAATACTCTCCAAAAGGAGGGCAACCACACAATATATATCAATAATCTCAATCACAAAATCTAGAGGAAGAATATAAGCACGATATGATATAAACAAAGAAACAGAACCAAGAGAGCGAGACAATCCAAAATAATACAGTCCAAGTCTATAATAGCTACAATACCTCACAGGCAACAAAGAATAAGTACAATAATCCAAAATAAAATACTGGGACCAACCCAGGAAACCCACCTAGCTAACTAGGGTGCTATAGGCGTCTCCTCGCGCACTCCTCCTCGGTCATGGGGTCACAACAGTCGTCAACACCCGGCCCGTAGAACGTCGGGCAATAGTCCTCAGGATCCTCTGGAAAAATATGCCCAGTCAGGACTGGAGCGAAGTATATAACTCTGAAAGCAACTCCAAATACATGGTAGGGTGTATATGACGAGCAATAGAAAAGTATACAAGATGCACAGGAAATAAATATAAGCTGGAGCACAATAAGTAGCTGCAAAGTAAACTGGAGAACAATACAAGTACTTGGAAAAGTAACTGCAGGTGAGAAACATGAATACTAGCTAAGTGCCTTGAGCATAAGTTCGTTATGTGATCGGCTTAGGTTGCACATGAAAAACACTACGATAACTCCGTTATGTGTGAGTTGCATAACCGACATACACATGAATACTGTTTGGCTTTGATCACATAACCAACTCCTACTCCCCTCCCCCACTAATACCATTGGATCCAACCACAACATGCTACGTACATGATAATAGCTCGCGCACTCGAAGGCGAGAGCACAATAAGCACATGATAGCACATGAGAATCAATACCCGAAGCACTGATGAAATACACGTGATAGAGTACCCGCTGAACACGGTAAGGGGGATAGCATCTCATGACGGGATCCACTAGTACCAGCTCGTGTAACAATATTTCAGAATCAAGTATTACAGTTCTAGAAACAGGTGATATAAACGCTATCATGAAATGGAAACTATCAGAGGTAGGTACTCGCCTGATGTCTTGAGCAACTGATGAGGATCGAGATCCGGACCGGTGTCGCAAGGACCTAATATGAAAAGCAAGGATTAAACAAGGTTCTAAGCATTTAAACTGATATAAAATAATTAAAAACAGGCTTCTAGGGCTGTTCTAGGTCGAACGGGTCAAACCGGTGAAATTCGGGTCAAAAAGTCAACCCGGGGTCCAAAAAGTCAACTCTATGTCAAAACTAGGTCAAACGTTGACTTTTACAGTCAACGAGGACAATTATGGTCAAAGCTAGGTCAAACTAGGGTGGCCCCTGAAATTCTATGTCAAACCGAGCTCATTAAGCTACTAAACTCACAAACTCGCCTAATCGAGATACCGGGATACCCTCGGTATCCGATACCTCGCCCTAGACCACGCACCCCGCCTAAACCCGCTAAAACCCTATGCTAGCACGCGTAAATATATATATATATATATATATATATATATATAAACATATAAAAATCATTCTAAAATATTTTCTAGGCTAATGCTCAAATACCCCGCTCGAAACTCAATACCTTGAATATCTCAAGGTATTGAGATAACTCGGTATCTCAAGGTATTGAGGTTTCGCTCTAAAACCCCTCTAACTAGCTATCTAGCTATTGAATATATACCTAGTTATTAATCTAGGCTAGGTAATATAGATATCTACCATATTATATATATCTAAGTATGTATATACCTATATATATAGATATCCACACACATATGCATATATACCCTTTACCTTACCTATACACCTATATATATATAACTATAGGTATATAGATATCTATATCTTAGATAGATATATCTAAGTATCTAGCTATCTACCTATCTAGTATCTAGAAACCTAACTATCTACCTATCAATCTATCCATAGATATAGGTATCTATCTATGCATCTACTTATCTATATATCTAATTATCTATCTTACCTATATATCTATCTAAGTAACTATCTATCTATCTAATTATCTATCTATCTATCTAACTATCTAATCTATCTAACACTCTATCTATCTATTAATCTAGCTATCTATCTATCACTTCTACTAAGCTACCTAGCCACTAGAGCCACGCGACGCGAACCGAAGCTGCTAGCTGTTGCTGCTACCTTAATCTACTGCTGCTGCTGCCCTTACTACTGCTGATGCTACTGCTTTATGCTGCTGCTGCTGCACCTTTGCTGCTGCTGTGCTGCTGCTGCAGGCAACAGCAGCTGTTGCACCTCGCTGTGCAGTGGCTGGACCCCCCCTCCGTCACAAACACACACACACACACGCCTATATACTTATATATATATATCACCTTATATATATATATATATATATATATATATAAATATATATATATATATATATATATATATACACATATATAACTATATATATATAACTAGATATATATATATATATATATATATATATATATATATATATACACACACTTATCTACTCTCTAACACTCACACTAACACACTAACAAACACACTAATACACACACTCACACACAAATATATACATAGCTATATATATATAAACACACATATTAATATATATATATGCACACACACAAATATATATATATATACATACCAATACACACACACTCTAAGATATATATACACACATATACACACACAAGCACACTTACACATACATATATATATATACACATAGACATATACACACACAAGCACATAGATATAAATACACACATATATATATAAATATATATACATAAACACACATACATATAAATATATACATATATATATATATAGACACATATACACTAACACAACACAACACACAACAACACACAAACCATACGCCCCACTCACGCCCAACGACCCCGACACTCACCAATACCCTAATATATATAAAATATAACTCGAAAACTCTAGCACACACTCACCGATACTAACCCAACGCACGCACAAGCCCGAAACGAGGAAAACCACGCCGAAATGGCCGTTCGGTCATTTCGACGAACACGTGGTGCGCGGTTCAGAAAACCTCCTGAAACGCACACCAAACGAACATCAGAATCGGCCCAAAATTTATCCACGCGCTCTAAAGGATGCCTAGATCCTAGAAAATACGCTCCCGCGTCGATTCTAGGTCCGTGGCGGAAACGCGCACGCACTTAGAATCGGCGACGACGAAAAGCCCCAATTTTGCCCGAAACGCCCGTTTCTCCGCGACGCGGCTTTCCGTGTCCGAACGGAGACAAGCACTCACCCTCTAGACACCCGAAAACGTCTACCTAGGTCCGTCTAACCTAGGGCATCACCCAAAATTGGGCCAAATTTGGATTCCACCCGAATTTGACACAAAACCTAATGTCAAAGTCTCTAAACTCAACCAAACTAGTTCCAACTTCCTCCCACGGGTAGGCTTAGGGTCTAGGAAGGTTCTACAACACTAATTACACTATATAAAAATAATTAGCAAGGAGAAAGTTAGGTTTTACCTCTTGGGAGTTGAAATCCCAAGGCCAAAGTCTCACAACCCCTAGAAATCACCTCCCTCAAGCTCCAAGCCACCAAATCTTGCTTCCACACTAGATTTAAGCTCCTCACACCTAGGTTAGGGAAAATGCAAGGTTAGGGCTAGCATAAGGAGAAGGAATGGAAGAAAGAAGAAAGAAAAGTGAAGAAGAACTTACTTTGGAGAAGAAAGAAGAAGTGGAGAAGAAGAAGAATGAAGAAGAAGAAGTATACAAAGGGGGGCTGCTGGTTTTACACGGGAATGGGTAGGTAGGGGGCTGGCCATGAAGTTAAAAAGGATTCCACTAAATTCAAATGACCAAAATGCCCTCCCGTAACTCGGTTTTGGGTTTCGGATTCCAAATGCGCTCAAACTAACTCCAAATCTCTCCCACTAACCACTAAAAATATAATAAATATTTCTAAGCCCCAAAATAATTCTCACAAGGATGTGGGCTGGGTCGGACATGGGTCCACTAGGGTCTGACATGGGTCTAGGCTAGCCAAAACCCTAAAACAATCATTAAAAAAATAATACAAGCACTAAATAAATATAAATATAATTAATTAAATACAATACACAATTTATCAAATAAAAATAAAAATAATCCTATTTTCTAGAATTGGGTAGTGACAAAGACAATATCCAAAATACAGTCCAAGTCTATAGTATCTACAATATCTTACAGGCAACAAAATAATAAGTACAATCATCCAACATAACAACTGGAAACAACCCAAAAAACCCACCTAGCTAACTAGGGCGCTAAAGGCGTCTCCTCGTCGGGCTCCTCCTCAGTCTCGGGGTCACAGCACTCCTCGACACCCGGCCCGGAGAATGTCGGGCAGAAATCCTCAGGATCCTCTGAAAAAAATATGCCCATTCAGGACTGGAACGAAGTACATAACTCTGAAAGCAACTCCAAATACATGGTAAGGTGTATATGACGAGCAATAGAAAAGTATACAAGATGCACAAGAAATAAATACATGATGAAGCAGAATAAGTAGCTGCAATGTAAACTGGAGAACAATACAAGTAGAGAAGTAACTGCATATGAGAAAACATGAATACTAGATAAGTGCCTTGAGCACAAGTTCGTTATGTGATCGGCTTAGGTTGCACATGAAAAATACTACGATAACTCCATTATACGTGAGTTGCATAACCGACATACACATGAATACTATTTGGCTTTGATCACATAACCAACTCTTACTCCCCTCTCCCACTAATACTCTTGGATCCAACCACGACACGCTACATACATGATAATAGCTCGCGCATACAAGGGCGAGAGCACAAGAAGCACATGATAGCACATAAGAATCAATACCCGAAGCACATGGTGAAATACACGTGATAGAGTACCCGCTGAACACGGTAAGGGGGATAGCATCTCATGACGGGATCCTCTAGTACCAGCTCATATAACAATGTGTCAGAATCAAGTATTACAGTTCTAGAACAGGTGATATAAACGCTATCATAAAATGGAAACTATCAGAGGTAGGTACTCGCCTGATGTCCTGAGCAACTGATGAAGATCGAGATCCGGACAGGCGTCGCAAGAACCTATTACGAAAAGCAAGAATTAAATAGGGTTCTAAGGAGTTAAACTGATATAAAATAATTAAAAAGAGGCTTCTAGGGATATTCTAGGTTGAACGGGTCAAACCAGTAAAATTTGGGTCAAAAAGTCAACCCGGTGTCCAAAAAGTCAATTTTAGGTCAAAACTAGGTCAGGCGTTGACTTTTACGGTCAACAAGGATAATTATGGTCAAAGCTAGGTCAAACTAGTGTGCCCCTGAAATTCTAAGTCAAAACTAGCTCATTAAGCTAGTAAACTCTTAAACTCGCCTCCTCGAGATACCGGGATACCCTCGGTATCCGGTACATCGACCTAGGCTACGCACCCCGCCTAAACTCGCTAAAATCTATGCTAGCATGCGTAAATATATACACATATACATATAAAAATTACTCCAGTACTATTCCTAGGCAATCGCTCAAAAACTCCGCTCGAAACTCAATACCTTGGATATCTCAAGGTATTGAGATACCTTGATATCTCAAGGTATTGAGATATCGCCCAATACCCCTCTAACTACCCCTCTAGTTAGATATCTAAGCATATAGACATATACCTAGTTAATAATCTAGGCTAAAAAATATATATCTAATACATATATGCACATACCTACGTATCTATATATATACATATTCACACATACACACATATACCCATATTTATACCCAAACTCATATATGTATATATCTACATCTAGATATCTAAACTATCTAACTAGCTATATGTATATACCTATACATATAGATAATAACTACCTATCTATCTATGTATCTGTCACTACCATATTTTCTAGGAAAGAATATTTTAGTCTTTTCCTATTTAATTAAATATTGTGCATGGTAAATAATTATTTGTTGTATTATTTAATTATTGTTAGATGTTATTTAATTATTTTGGACTTATATTAGTGGACCCAACTAGTTTAGTTTGGACCCATGGACCAACATGAATTAATTAGTTAGACTTGGCCCATTTAGAAAGCCCATTGTTACGGAGATGGATTAAATTAATTAAATCATTAGACTAGAAGCTTCCTTCCTTAATTATTTCTTCATGAGAGGCCCCAAGGGATACATTGGACATTTCATAATTGCTTGAGGAAGGGGTAGGGGCTGGCCTATTAAAAGAGGGGGGAAATTTCTCTCTCCTCTCATTTTTATTTCAAATCTAGATCTAGAATTTTCTACTACCAAATTCCTTTCATTCCCATTCCATTTTCCGACCAAATTTATTCCAATTCCTTCCCAATTCACTATTAGAAAGTTGAGAAGCAAGGATCTAGAAGGAGGAAGCAAGGATCTACAAAGAGGAGCAAGAATCTACAATTTGGAAGCAATTTTATCTCAATTGGAGGTTTCATTGGGAATCCATCTCCCAATAGGTATAATTCAGTTTTCCCCCTTAAAATGGCTTCTAAATCTGAGATTTAATCATGTAAAATCAACCCATATGTATGTACTACCCATAGAACTTGGTTTTGTGTTCATAGGAGACCTATGGAGAAAGTTATGGTGCTTTTTGTGTCAATTTTATGGGAATTCCGAATTGACATTTTGTTGTGTGTGTCAATTGATCCTATAGATCAATTGGGAATATGCTTATGTGTTTGGGGCTAGTGTCGTATCCACAATTGGGTACGTGTAGGTTGTATTCCAATAATTTGGTGATACGTGTTGTTTTGGGGGGTTTTTCCTCCGACACGGGACTTTGTACATATCGTATTTTGACACGGGACACATAGATCTACATTTGACACTTTGATTTGTTCATAAATAATATTTGTGACTTGCTTGTGTTCTTCGGGGTGCAATTGGTTGTGTGTTGGACTCGTGTCGAATGCGCATCCTAGATCTAGTGGGATACGGTGTAATACTCTTCATTTGTGTGTGTTTATGTGTAGATCTAATTATTTATACTTTAATTCTTGAATTATAATTAGTAAATATATATATATGTTATATATTTATTTTAGTGTAATTATTATGATATTTATTGTAGCATTGATCTATGTATTTTTTTATGTGTACTAAAATAATGTATAAATATATATGTAGCTTTCTTTACATGCATTTATATATGTTACAACTTATGTTAATAAAATAAATTATATATAAATATTTTATAAAATATATTTATGTGTTTAAATGAGTAATTATATTAATTATAATTATTATATAATTAATTGTATATGAATGAATGTATTTTTATGTGTGCATTTAGCCATGTTAAAATATGTACATTAGTACATGGAATGTGTATTGTAGCTATTATCATTTATTTATATGTATAGGATTATGTATATATAGAAGTATATATTTATTTAATTGTTATATATATATATATATATATATATATATATATATATATATATATATATATATATATATATATATATATATATATATATATATATTGATTTATATATTTATATATTAATATATATATATATATATATATATATATATATATATATATATATATATATATATATATATATATATATATATATATATATTTATATATATTACTTGCTTTTAGCGACAGCTGCATTAATGACATATTCTGTTATTAAACAGCAGCAGCAGCCGTTGTAGCTTATTTAGTATTTAATGACAGATTCTGTCATTAAATACAATGGGCGGGTTTTGAACAGCAATGGCGACGGTCATTCTGTGACAGTTGTTAACTGTCACCAATTAAGTGACAGTGGTGCTTTTACACAGCAGATTGGCGACGGAGTTTTCAGTGACTGTTCGAACTGTCACTGAAAGCCTGTTTATTGAAAAATCAATGTTTTCCACATAGTTTTTCAGTGACAGTTAGGCAGTTTTAGTTTATATTTTATATATTATATTTATATATATATATATATGTATATATATATATGTGTATTTATTATGAGATATAATACTAGTATTGTTATAATTTTATTTGTATAATATATTGGTTTATATATATTATATTATGTATAAGGGTAAATACTATATCTATGTATCTTGAGCATTACTTTGTGTGGGTACCAAGTTGGTTCAAAATTATGGTTTCTAATTGTTGTAAATTTAATATTCTATATTATTATACATTATTATTAATATATATGTATTGTGAGGTTTACCTTTGATTCACGTATCCGAAGATACGGTATCCTAATATTTTCGATTGTGGTTCCTATGACTTAGATTTTAGTATTTTGATCCAAGATTTTGGTGCTAGACTTGTGCAACCTAGAAATAGATAGTTGACCTTGGGTTGACCATAGTTGACCATAGTTGACCATAGTTGACTTTAGTTGACTTTAGAGTTGACCATGGTTGACTTTCAACCTAGAAGTTGACTAGTTTAACTTGTTCTCTTTTCGGGACCTTGTATTGATGTTGTATTCCATATCTAGGTCTTCGAGGCACCGAGTCAGACATCTGTGAGACTGTTCTTTGGACTTCAGGCGAGTACATTCTCTGATAGTTTCTCATTTATGATATCCTCTATGTTCACTGTATCTAGTGTAGATATCCATGTTCTCTTGACACTATGGTTACAGGATTGGTATATCTGGATCTCGTCATGAGATGTTATTCCTTGGTATATGGTGCAAGTATTGTTTTATTGGTTATCTTGTACATGTACAGACATCGATTTTCAGGAAGAGTCGCTCCCTTCTTGGGGAATCTCGTGCCATAACATACCGTGGTTGGATCTATTATACCAGTTAGGGGTGGGAAGTATTAGTATAGATATGTGATCAATATCCCTATTGAATAAAGTACAGATTACTGAATAGTGTTGATCATGCACCGCACGTATGATTAGCCAGGCCGCATTGCATCTTGCCCAAGTCGATCGCATGTTAAGCTAGTACTCACACACTTAGTCTTTAGTATTATTGTTTCATTGGCATTTGTTCATTATTGTATTATTTCCAGTATTTCCTTATTGTACATATATCTCTTATATCTATTGTGCATCTTGTTTATCCACAGCTATTTACTGTTATATAGTTTTTATCATTAATTAGAACTGCTGTTAGAGATGTACTCTGCTCCTTTCCTGACTGGATATATTTTTTCAGATGATACTGAGGAGTGGTACCCTACCTTTTATGGACCCCAGGATGTTGTGAGTTTAGATTCTGAGACCCTGGCTCAAGAGGGACTTATCCCAACTGAGACAGTTGACCCTGGAGTTGTAGCCTTATAGTATTCTTTTGTACTGGATTTATCTCCAACTTATTTCTGTATCTTTTTCAGACTCATTGATGTATTTTAGACTCATGAGTTGTATTATGACTATTCTATTCTTTATCTGATTCGTGCTCATTTCTATCTTAGTTCTGTGATTGAGTATACTATTATTATTGGTGGTTCATTATATTGTTAGATAGATTATCTAGACAGCGTTCTACCACCGATTCTGCGGCGTAGGCTGGGCGTTGTTTTCGACTAGTACCCTTACACCGGGTGCGGGTCATGACAGTATCTATCTATCTAATATCTATCTATCTATCTAACTATCTATCTATCTATCTAGTTATCGATCTATCTATCCATCTATCTATTTATTTATCTATCTAACTATCAATCTATCTATCTAACTATCTATTTATTTATCTAGATAGCCCTCTCTCTCACCCCTCAACTGCGCTACATGCCCCGCTGCTAATGCACATGCTGCTGCTGCTTACACTGCTGCTGCTGCTGCTGCTGTGGAGTGCGCTACAACGCGCATTGCTCCCCCCTCGCTGCACGCTGTCCAGCACACACACACACACGCACACACAACAACACACAGACACACAAACACACTCACTCTTATATATATATATATATATATATATATATATATATATATATATATATATATATATATAAATACGTATCTATATATATATATATAAACACACCAATCCATATATGTATATACATACACACATATATATATATACATAAACACACACATACTCATACATATATATATATATATATATATATATATATATATATATATATATATATATATATATATATATACATATATATATATACATATATATATATATATATACATATATATATATACATATATATATATATATATATACATATATATATATATATATATACACACACACTCACATAGATCTATATACACAAGCATATATATAAATACACACACATATATAGATATACAAACACACACATATATATATTTATCAACACATATCTATAAATATATATATATAGAGAGAGACACACATACATACATATATATATATATATATATATATATATATATATATATATATATATATATATATATATATATATAGACACATAAACACATATACACCAAACTCAACACAACACAACACAACACTTACAATACCCCACCAACACACGCACAACCACCCCTACGTACACAAACCCATATATATATAAAATATAACCCGAGAACTCTAGCACACACTCCCCGAAGCTAACCCAACGTACGCTGGTGTGCTATCGTAGGCACCAAAAAATAAAATATTTACTCTTGAAATAATATGTAGTAGTGAGAGTAAGGATCGTTCCCACGGAGAGTAATTAGCTAAAAACATTTAAAATATTAAAATAATCAAAGAAATAAATGTTGGTCTCAGTCAACATCCACCATTGGAATCTTAAAACTGATCATCGATGCAAGTATATATTAATTCATACTTTGAATATTCATCGTTGGAATTATTTTCCTATCTCCTTCAGCCACAATTAATTAAAAACAAGCGATCTAATTAACCTTAACTACTAAACAACCCCAGACAAGCGCTAAAGGTTTAATCTAGTAGCGTATTAAACTCGATGAGATCGATGAAGCAAAATAACACAAGCACAAGCGGTTGCATTTAATTTTGTCAAAAGTTTTTCTCCTAAGATCTAATAAAACAAAGCAGTTCATTAAATCTTGGT
This sequence comes from Iris macrosiphon, assembly GCA_036927795.1. Classification (NCBI taxonomy): domain Eukaryota; kingdom Viridiplantae; phylum Streptophyta; class Magnoliopsida; order Asparagales; family Iridaceae; genus Iris; species Iris macrosiphon. The sequence continues at coordinate 18,839,901 of JAYESA010000005.1, read as the reverse complement.
TTCTTAACAAATTAGAGGGATCGAACAATTACGAATTCGATATCTAATTTAGTATTAGATTGCCAGAAATAATAAACTAGTATGCCTTCTAGTCATTAAACAAGATAATCATAAAAATATGCATAAGAAAATATTTGATACTCAAAGCACAAATCAAAAATATAAACACAGATTAGATCTCACAAATTTTTATTCATTCCGAGGATTCTGTTTCTTTCGACCAATAAGACTTTTAGCTCCGCACGTTCATAAAAACTTCAAAAGAATATTGGAGAAGAGGAAGAAGAGTTGTGTGTTGTTCTTCATTTCCTCCTGATCTCTACCCCTTTTATAGACTCTAAATTATTTATTTGAAGATCATAATATCTTTCCACAAATCCTCTAAGAGTTACAACAACCCAAACAATAAAATAAAATCTTTGAGAAATGGTTAATTCAGCTCCACTTTTCGTGTACAGCATAGTTTACTCAACTTCAAGCCTGATTTTTTCCATGATGTAGCCAAAATCTCGGAAAACTCAAAACAGTAAAATTGTACCTCTATCACTTAGCTTTCCGAATCAATTTAGATCAGCTCAATTGGACTTCGGATGAGAAAGTTATGACCATCTTTCTACAAGGTATCAAAATTATTCAGAATTGATAATTAGCTCTATTTGCATTTAGTGACTCCAATTGCATCCTAGATCAAAATATAAAAATAATGAGTATCTTTAGACATCAAATAAGCATAAAGTAGTATACATTAAGGAATAAAAATATAATATTTTATGTTCTCATCAAATACCCCTACACTTAATCTTTGCTCGTCCTCGGGCGAAACTCTAATTTATTTTTCCAAAAAGAAATGAAGGTTGCAATGTCATAAATAAAAAATAACCAAGCTCTTCAAACTCATAACATATCATGAACATATATTCTTAAACAACTTATAATTACTTAGTAGGTACTTTTACTTGAAAATGGAGTAAACTAAATAGGTAGACCCTCACGGGAAAAAATATCTCAACTCTCATGTGTTTGAAGGTATATATTTCACTCAAATTTATCCAGAAGAAATGATCTACCATAAGCTTGCATATCTTCTCATTCTCCACCACTGGGATCACATGCATAACATAAATCATAAGGACTTTTCATGGATTGTAACGTGGCTTAGGATTAAGGTGGGATATATTTGGGAGTGTAGCTCAAAAGCCATCAAAACTAGTGGAGCAAAAATGAATCAACTCAAGCTCAATATAAAACATGTAAAATCAATCACTCCATTTAACAACTTCTTCAATTTGGCTTTTAAAGTATTTAAACAATGTAAAACAACTTCCACCATTTTTTCTTTTTTCTTTTTTTTTGCCCTTTTTTTTTCTTTAGAACAATACTGGAACTCAAGAATTTGAGGATAAAAATATGTTCCATTTTGTTGGTTGTAACCAAACCACAAATTTAGATACCCCCACACTTATTTCTTTGTACACCCATACATATCATAATAATCAACAATGCTCCACTAGCTTTGCGACTTGGGTAAAGGTATAAATATTATAGGTTGAAAGCTTGTAATGTGGGTATACCAAGAAAAAAGCAATAAAGCTCAAAGAGGTTCAACAAAAATAAAATTAATTACAAGGTGAGCTATTTGGCTTATGTAACGCATAACAAAGATGCATGTTCTTGCATGCATGTGTCAATGTGACCTCGAAGAGAATCAAAGCAAGTTCTAGATAAACAAATCAGTGGAAGAATATCTCTAATGAAAGAATAATGAGACTGATGTGTCAGTCTAAAGGCTCAAATCCTCACTAGCTTTTGTCTACCAAATTTAGATACTACCATTTTCAACAAAAATAGCTAGACTAATTAATTCTAAGTTGAAAAAAATTTAATTATTCCATCATGTTATGAAATTTTTAAATTTAGTTGAATCTTACTCATGATATACACAACAAAAAATTATTAAAAAACAAAAAAACAAAAAAACAAAATTCTTTTATTTAAAAAAATTATATTTTTTTTAGAAAAACACAAACTCAAACTTCTTAAAAAAAATTAAATCTCCTCCCCCACACTTAAAACAGACATTGTCCCCAATGTATGGTTAAATGCAAAGAAAAGACAAAATAACCAAAAATAAAATACGAGAATAAAAATAAACTTCCCTTGGGTTGCCTCCCAAGCAGCACCTTTGTTTAATATTGTCGTTGGCTCGACTCTATGCACACTTGATATAACTAGGCAGGGGTTTCATGTCTAGAATGCAAGCCAGCAAAACAGAAGGTAAAGGTCTTTTGTCATAAATTGGTAACGAAATATATGGAATGTTACCTGACTGTTGTCTTTTTGGAAGATAGTTCAACACTGCAACAGTTTTATGTAAGTTAGTACTCAAAGCTAACTCATGTTCTTTCTCAAAATTCTCACTGATGGGAACTTTTACTCCATCTTTTCCATCAAGTTTAAAAACTTTTTTTGCATTAGGTACTACATCGTCATTAGGAATGTTCGTGTCTGCAACAATATTTTTTTCTTTGTCTTCTTTTGACGATGCACGTGCTTCTTTTTCTGGAATGTCAACCTCTTTACCACTTCTCAAAATGATAGAACATGGAGTTTCTTTTGGATTTCCTATCGCTTGAGATGGTAATTTCTCTAAGCTTTGTGACTCTAGCTTATTAATTGCAGTTGTCATTTGGCTCATTTGATTGTTCAAACTTTTGATACTAGCCCTCGTCTCCTGTTAAAATTGTAAGTTATTAATGGCAATATACTTAACAATATCTTCTAAAGACATACCAGAATTAGAAGTTTGGCAAGGTTGTAGGTATTGCTGCTTTTACTGCTGGTAACTTAGACAATTTTGAGTTGTGGGCTGATTTAATTGTGGACTCTCATAGGTGAAATTGAAATGATCTCTCCATCCTATGTTGTACGTGTCTGAATAGGGATCATACTTCATTGCTTGTAGTCCAGGAAAACCATATGCCACATTCACTTGTTGTAAACCCCCTCGACCAGATTCCAGTATTTTAGGAATATTTTCACAATTTAGGATTTGTTGCAATATTTTAATTTATTTTGCTTACATATCATATTGACTTGTGCACCTGTCCATCAACTAATTATTTGGAGCTTTACCTTGACTGTTATCCCCGAACGAAGTTCGCATACCTCTCCTAGACATGCCAGCCTACTATCCTGCACTTTATGCAACTCCCAGATACTTAGTTTTGAGCCTCGTATGAGACGCACAAATCTCGTTGCAAACGCCCGTATTTAATTCCTATTTTAAATCCCAGACCTGTACCCATCCCTGTTCCAATAGCAATTTGAGGCCCAACATGCACCCGTTTTGTCCAGACAAAAATACGTTATTTTTTTACACTGAGTATACTACATTTAGTGTATTGACACCGTAGAAAAATTATGACCCTACCTGCCTCTAAATAATTAGAGAACACCGTGCGCAGTATTTATTAATTAATTAAATACGGTGGCCCGTATCACCCCAAAACCAGGCCCAATCCCTGCCCAGACTCACCCCCACCCCCCTAAGGACCCTCACACAGCTTTTCCCTTCAATTATGTGAATTTTAGTATTTTTCGGAATCGGGTGTTTTTTAAGACAATTTCGTAATTGCGCAATTTCCCAAAACTAGGACTTTACACAATTTATGAAATTACAGGGAATTTTCTGCAAATTTCAGTGCGAGGTATCACCCCCTCATTGACCGGTGAATCTGTACCGTCCATTTGGAGGCGGGACCCACCCGAAAATATCCCAAAAATATCTCAAAAATATTCACAAAATATCCTGTAAAATATCTTTAGATATTTTACTTATAATATTAATAAAATTCTTTTATAAAAGAAAATAAAATAAAAGAAAAATCAAAACCCTAACTCTACCCCCCCAGCCCGCAGCCCCACCCCCGGCCGGAGCGGCGAGCCCCCCCCCCCCTCCCCGCCGCCGGAGCCGCTCCGCCGACCCCCGCGGCGAGCCTCCCCCTCTCCCCGCTCCCTCTCCCCGCAGCCTCCTCCTTCTCCTCAGCCATCTCCTCCTCCCCTCTTCCTCCTCTCGATCTCCCCCTCCACCCTGAGCTCCACCGCCCGCCACCACCTCGCCTGACTCCTCCTCCTCCTCTTCTACTCCACCCCGAGCCCATCTCCCCCTCCTTCGCCCTTCCTCCCCACCCTGTCGGCTGCCACCACCACCCCCATCACCGCCATCATCATCGTCGTCTCCGCCACTCGCCACCGCCACCTCCACCTCCACCTCCTCCACTCTCTTCCCCTCTCGACTGAGCCCTCCCCTTCCTCCTCCATCCCCCACCGGATCCAGCCCCGACCGCCGGCCTCGACAGTAGCCCCCTCTCCCCTCCCAGCCCTTCCAGACGACCGCCACCACCACCATCATCGTCATCACCACCATCTCCAGCGGCCAACTCCTCCACCTCGACTTCCCCTTCCCTGATCTCCACCACCCTCTCCTCCCAGCTCCTCCTCCTCCTCCTCACCGTGAACCACCCTCCCTCGTGGCCAGAGACCGGATCTCTCTCCCAGCCGCCTCGTCGTGCCCTGCCCGGTCGTCCCGTTGACCGACGAGCTTCGCCTGAGCGCCTCCGACGAAGCCCGGCAAGTCTCCCCTGGACTCAGACCGGACACAACAGCATTTCAGAGCCCGGACACGACCAGCGTCGTGTCGCATCTCTTCCCGGACACGGGAAATTCAATCCACGGAGCCCTGTTCAGGTAACCCGTTCTATCTCCTCGTAGTTCCATTTTTAATTCCGTCAATTGTGACACGTAGGCTATGTGACCCTCTCGGTGCCCGTGCAACCCGCTCGGTGCATCGCGTCCTGTGGCGATCGCGGCACGCGATCCAAAAACAGGAAAAACAACGACCCGATTCACCCCGGAACTGGGTACGCCCCGCCAAACGGGACGACTTGATCGCACGCGGTCTTTATCGAAACGTGCGCGACATTGATACGGACGTGTAGGAATTCAGAGAAGTTGATTTGGATGTGCGTGCACACCGGAATCAACGCGTATCCGCCGACACCGCCCCGTATCCGTCAGTTCTGGAACACGCTGCAACTTTGTGTACACACGTCGGATCGAAACAAAACTTGCGCCATCGGACTCATAGCAATACGCTGGTCCTATGAGCCAAGTTTGGTTCGATTCTGAGAACGTTGACAAAATCCCGTATCGTGGGCCCCACAGGCTCCACTTGACGGGCGATTTTGTGATCGGCTCATCGGAATCCAATTCTGGAAGTTCCGTTGGGTTCGTATCATCGTTCCTGACTTGTTGACACTAAGTTTGGCAAATTTGGAGACCTTTGATCCTGACACATTTTTTGGTGCAAAGTGGGCCCACATGTGGACCCTACTTTGACCAGAAACTCTCATTTTTGCCCCTGTGTCCAAATTGAACTTAAAGACAGGCATTTCTAGCTATTTGATATTTTCTGAGACTGTTAGTGATGTTTATTTCAGTATCCGGAGACATTTATTCTGAGGCCATAGTTCTGACTTTTGGCATTTGACATCTGGACATTATATTTGCAGCTCTCCCGCCAGGCAAGTATATATTTGCTTGTTGTACCGTTTAAATTCAGTTATTGTTAGTTACATGTTTATTTATTATATAAATGTGCGCGTCCGAGAACACTCGGGTGCAGTCAACGAAGGCGTTGACGTTAGGATTGTATCTGACCTAGTGTCTAGTAGACCCACCTAAAGTTGTGAAGTTATTGATATGACTTCCAGGCCTTGACACGTATCATTACACGTCACAGAGTGAGTTCATGTAGGGACGTGTGCCTCATATTCAACTGGCCATCGGTGTGAGCAACATGTGTAACGGTATTTAGCTTAGTTTATTTCTATGGAGACTTGCATCATTATACGAGATGTCCACGTCGTTTTCACGACTTGTATATCCTTGGGTGGGGAAGATATCTAGTAGACGTATGGGACACCCCCTTCTTGAGTCTTTTATCCTTCGTACCATGCTCCTCGGAGATGGTCGATTGCAGAGCTACCCGTGTGTCCGGGGGCATATGACACATATACTAGCCAGTCATGACGATTGGTGAATTACGTCAGCATATGTCAAGCCTACACATTCCCATGCATACTACAAGGTCTTTAAATTGCATTCACTTAGATGGTTAGCACACCCCCATTTATTTATTCAGTATTTACATACATGGCATGTTGTTTTTCTGTATCTTGCTATGTCCCTCTGAGGACCTGGTCCCCTGCCAGGTGTATATGTTCTTGAGTATTCGCAGGAGCACAGATCCGGACATGTTACGTATATCCCGAGGAGGTCTTCTCTTCGAGCCTCGTGATTGTCAGATGTTGTTCTTATATGGTGTGTATCTGGTTCCTTTTTATATTCTATTTCGGCAATAGATTTGATTTCATCTGATTGTCATTCTTAGATATCTGTATTGAGATCTATTTACATGGTTATTGGTTATCTTTATGTAATTTCTGTGGATGAGATTTAGATATAACCCTGTGACTTATAATCAGTTTTACCACTTATGAATTATTGTTCATTATACAGCGTACGCACGTATATATGGTTTCCATATATTGGAATTCCCATATATACGGGCCAGCTGGCATGGTTACGTGACCTAGTCCTACGTATTCTGGGACTGGGGCGTGACATATTTTTAGTGGTGGCCCATGCAGGTCGAGAGCATATTGTCTCGGTTACGTTACTGTACCGAGCAAGCCTGCGTCTCAGAGCATATTGTCTCGGTTACGTCACTGTACCGAGCAAGCCTGCACCTAGGATTAGAATATAGAATCTCATCCAAATTGACTATGACTTATCTTCCTTCCAGGCTGTCCTACTTACATAATTGCATCCTGCTTGATTCATGTACTTCCCTGATAATTCTTTTAGTATAGCCCATGCTAGAATATAGAAATCCCTGTTGATAGGATGATGATTAGGGTAGTATTCCTATTAAGATCACCACTAGGACTTTGTCATATCTTTAAGTTCGGATTACTTAGTGAACCCTAGCCTTCCTGACTTCCTAAGTAAACCCTAACCTTCCTGATTTCCTAAGTAAACCCTAGCGTCACTTACCTATAGATTAACTTACCCTTATCCCTTGACATATTTATGTATGACTTGAGTATAGTATAAACACTACTAGGATTAGTTAGAGATTTGACCCTAGTGTTGACCCTAGCCTTGAGGAACCCATAGAAATCTAAGATTGAATACTAAGACTGAAACCCTCATCCTATGCTTGGATAACCAGAGTTACGCCAGAGACCCCTTACCCTTGTTGGCGTGAAGCCAATTGACCGTAGTTAGCGTAAAAGCCAAATGACTTTCCTGATGGCGTAAAAACCAAATCTTGTAGAAGCTTGTCCCCTTTACGCCGCCCTTAGTCTTCCTTATCCTGCGTATGACGCATCATGTCAGCCACGTAGGTAACTGCCCTGCGCAAACCTGATGATTTATAGATAACCAGCGTAAAGTAACCTGTTTAGGCATAACATAAGAATAGGATGTTAGCGTATTTGTTACAGCCTTAGCTTTCCCTAGGCACGACCAAATCCTGCGCAGAGATACACCTCGAGCCCTGTGCAAAAAGGAACAGCTTTTGACAGGACATCTGTTTTTGTCTCATCTCAAGCGTAGATGACTGGTATCCAATAAGTAACTAACGACAATCTGGATCTCCGTGTAAACCATCATCATAACCATCCCCTCGATCGTTGTACAAGTACTTTTGTCAGATGTCAGGATTCATTAACTTGACTGACAAACTCATGAATTTCTTGTACAACTTCATGCTGCAGCGTATGCTAGCCTTTTTACGCCGGCAGATTTTTACGCAACCCTTAGACAATACTTTACCGCAGACTTTTACGCTCAGACTTTAACCCAGACTTGTACGTGCAGACTTTTTACGCGGACAGCCCTAAAGCTCTCCCTTACGCTTCTCTGTTATACGCAGACAGTTTCGAATTTATACCTTACGCCAAATTATCTTACCTCTGCATTAAGCAGACAACCTCGAACCCCTACTTTACGCGAACTTTCTTGAAATCTCTGTTTTAGACAGATAACCTATAGTGTATTTTAAGATTATAGAACTTAGAAGGCCATACCTCTTTTGGGTCAACTAGCGACTTAGTCAAGGATTTAGAATAATAATTGTAGATTTTGTAGAGTCTTGTTCTTGTGAATTTGTATTGTTTTGAAATTTCTCACATCATAATCTAGCGCACTTATATTTACCGTACTACCTTGACTTATGCCGCTATTATAGCCTAATTTCGCAAGCTTATTCTTTATCAAGCTTGTTCTTGAGAGATGTATTATTGGAGTACTACACTAATACATTTCAGAATCAGTGTATTACGGTCTGATCAACCATAGTGCACTTGGTTCGCCCTTCGCATAACTACTTTACGTGGATTGAGATATATAGTAATTAGTAGACAGATGTACTTGCCCTCTAGTTATGTCTGAGCATATCATATCAGTTACGTAACTGTGCTGATACGAATATGTGAATAGGGATTACCAGAATAGGATTTCAATCCATAACTGCTTTGACAAATTCCCGTTGAATTCTTTAAACGCCTTGATCCCCACACTTCTAATCTATTACCTCCCCCTTGAACTCTTGAATACTGTTTTCTGTCTTCCCTTATTTTGAAAAGACGAAATCTCATGCTTAGTATAAATACGATAAGTGTATGGTTTCTGTAGCCATTTCTGTTTGTTTCTTGGATAATTACCAAACCCTATTATTAGATATGATTGCAGTTTAAATTTGTGCTACCTTTAGGATGACCCTTCCCTACCTACCTACGTTTTATTACGTTCCTGATACCTGCATCACTAAGGCAGCAAAATTTTTATTTTTGCCTCGTAACTTGGGTCAAGTTCAGAACTCAAGTATTACGATGAAGAAAATATCATTTTGCTATCAGGAGTCTAAATGGATTTTACCGGATGAATAAATGATTGACTCCTGAATGGATAGCAGCACCTATGACTAGTTGACTTGTAAGGATCAAGATTCCTATGGACCGACTCTCCAAATCAGCACAATTCTTACCTATAGAGTTGACCAGTCTGCTGAAGCTTTAGCTAACTTATTTGAGGCAGATCGTAAGATGGCACGGCATACCAGTCAGCATTGTACCAGACAAGGATTCACGTAGCCAGAATTGATGATCAACCGAAGAGACAGTTAAGTATATACAAGGACACTTGCGAGCAGTGCAAGACAGACAGAAGCAGTGGACAGATCGTCATCATCGTCCCTTGGAATTCAAAGAGGACGATCATGTTTTTTTTTTAGGATATCACCATTAGGCCAAGTCCTGTCGTATCAAGAGCAACCCATGGGAATCCTTGAACATCAAGAAAAGTATTGAAGCACCAGTCTTTTCCCTTGATCTGCGTAGCATGGAAGCATGACGCGCCAGGAGAATCAACTCGGAAGCGCGAGTACGACATGCGTAAACGTCTTCGAACCTATTCTTAACCCAAGATATAAATTACTTGGTTAAATTATATCTTATGCCGTCTTTCCCTTCTACCATGGCTTAGTTTTAATTTTGAGGACGAAATTTTTATAAGTTGGGTAGATTGTAAACCCCCTCGACCAGATTCCAGTATTTTAGGAATATTTTCACAATTTAGGATTTGTTGCAATATTTTAATTTATTTTGCTTACATATCCTATTGACTTGTGCACCTGTCCATCACCTAATTATTTGGAGCTTTACCTTGACTGTTATCCCCGAACGAAGTTCGCATACCTCTCCTAGACATGCCAGCCTACTATTCTGCACTTTGTGCAACTCCCAGATACTTAGTTTTGAGCCTCGTATGAGACGCACAAATCTCGTTGCAAACGCCCGTATTTAATTCCTATTTTAAATCCCAGACCTGTACCCATCCCTGTTCCAATAGCAATTTGAGGCCCAACATGCACCCGTTTTGTCCAGACAAAAATACGTTATTTTTCTACACTGAGTATACTACATTTAGTGTATTGACACCGTAAAAAAATTATGACCCTACCTGCCTCTAAATAATTAGAGAACACCGTACGCAGTATTTATTAATTAATTAAATACGGTGGCCCGTATCACCCCAAAACCAGGCCCAATCCCTGCCCAGACTCACCCCCACCCCCCTCAGGACCCTCACACAGCTTTTCCCTTCAATTATGTGAATTTTAGTATTTTTCGGAATCGGATGTTTTTTCAGACAATTTCGTAATTGCACAATTTTCCAAAACTAGGACTTTACGCAATTTATGAAATTACAGGGACTTTCCTGCAAATTTCAGTGCGAGGTATCACCCCCTCATTGACCGGTGAATCTGCACCGTCCATTTGGAGGCGGGACCCACCCGAAAAGACCCCGAAAATATCCCGAAAATATCTCGAAAATATCCACAAAATATCCTGTAAAATATCTTTAGATATTTTACTTATAATATTAATAAAATTCTTTTATAAAAGAAAAGAAAATAAAAGAAAAATCAAAACCCTAACTCTACCCCCCCAGCCCGCAGCCCCCCCCACCCCGGCCGGAGCGGCGAGCCCCCCCCCCCCCCCCCCCGCCGCCGGAGCCGCTCCGCCGACCCCCGCGGCGAGCCTCCCCCTCTCCCCGCAGCCTCTCCCCGCAGCCTCCTCCTTCTCCTCAGCCATCTCCTCCTCCCCTCTTCCTTCTCTCGATCTCCCCCTCCACCCTGAGCTCCACCGCCCGCCACCACCTCGCCTGACTCCTCCTCCTCCTCCTCTTCTCCTCCATCCCGAGCCCATCTCCCCCTCCTTCGCCCTTCCTTCCCACCCTGTCGGCTGCCACCACCACCCCCCATCACCGCCATCATCATCGTCGTCTCCGCCACTCGCCACCGCCACCTCGACCTCCACCTCCTCCACTCTCTTCCCCTCTCGACTGAGCCCTCCCCTTCCTCCTCCATCCCCCACCGGATCCAGCCCCGACCGCCGGCCTCGACAGTAGCCCCCTCTCCCCTCCCAGCCCTTCCAGACGACCGCCACCACCACCATCATCGTCATCACCACCATCTCCAGCGGCCAACTCCTCCACCTCGACTTCAACTTCCCTGATCTCCACCACCCTATCCTCCCAGCTCCTCCTCCTCCTCCTCACCGTGAACCACCCCCCCTCGTGGCCAGAGACCGGATCTCTCTCCCAGCCGCCTCGTCGTGCCCTGCCCGGTCGTCCCGTTGACCGACGAGCTCCGCCTGAGCGCCTCCGGCGAAGCCCGGCAAGTCTCCCCTGGACTCAGACCGGACACAACAGCATTTCAGAGCCCGGACACAGCCCGGACACGACCAGCGTCGTGTCGCATCTCTTCCCGGACACGGGAAATTCAATCCACGGAGCCCTGTTCAGGTAATCCGTTCTATCTCCTCGTAGTTCCATTTTTAATTCCGTCAATTGTGACACGTAGGCTATGTGACCCTCTCGGTGCCCGTGCAACCCGCTCGGTGCATCGCATCCTGTGGCGATCGCGGCACGCGATCCAAAAACAGGAAAAACAACGACCCGATTCACCCCGGAACTGGGTACGCCCCGCCAAACGGGACGACTTGGTCGCACGCGGTCTTTATCGAAACGTGCGCGACGTTGATACGGACGTGTAGGAATTCGGAGAAGTTGATTTGGATGTGCGTGCACACCGGAATCAACGCGTATCCGCCGACACCGCCCCGTATCCGTCAGTTCTGGAACACGCTGCAACTTTGTGTACACACGTCGGATCGAAACAAAACTTGCGCCATCGGACTCGTAGCAATACGCTGGTCCTATGAGCCAAGTTTGGTTCGATTCTGAGAACGTTGACAAAATCCCGTATCGTGGGCCCCACAGGCTCCACTTGACGGGCGATTTTGTGACCGGCTCATCGGAATCCAATTCTGGAAGTTCCGTTGGGTTCGTATCATCGTTCCTGACTTGTTGACACTAAGTTTGGCAAATTTGGAGACCTTTGATCCTGACACATTTTTCGGTGCAAAGTGGGCCTACATGTGGACCCCACTTTGACCAGAAACTGTCATTTTTGCCCCTGTGTCCAAATTGGACTTAAAGACAGGCATTTCTAGCTATTTGATATTTTTTGAGACTGTTAGTGATATTTATTTCAGTATCCGGAGACATTTATTCTGAGGCCATAGTTCTGACTTTTGGCATTTGACATCTGGACATTATATTTGCAGCTCTCCCGCCAGGCAAGTATACCTTGCCTTGTTGTACTGTTTAAATTCAGTTATTGTTAGTTATATGTTTATTTATTATATAAATGTGCGCGTCCGAGAACACTCGGGTGCAGTCAACGAAGGCGTTGACGTTAGGATTGTATCTGACCTAGTGTCTAGTAGACCCACCTAAAGTTGTGAAGTTATTGATATGACTTCCAGGCCTTGACACGTATCATTACACGTCACAGAGTGAGTTCATGTAGGGACGCGTGCCTCATATTCGACTGGCCATCGGTGTGAGCAACATGTGTAACGGTATTTAGCTTAGTTTATTTCTATGGAGACTTGCATCATTATACGAGATGTCCACGTCGTTTTCACGACTTGTATATCCTTGGGTGGGGAAGATATCTAGTAGACGTATGGGACACCCCCTTCTTGAGTCTTTTATCCTTCGTACCATGCTCCTCGGAGATGGTCGATTGCAGAGCTACCCGTGTGTCCGGGGGCATATGACACATATACTAGCCAGTCATGACGATTGGTGAATTACGTCAGCATATGTCAAGCCTACACATTCCCATGCGTACTACAAGGTCTTTAAATTGCATTCACTTAGATGGTTAGCACACCCCCATTTATTTATTCAGTATTTACATACATGGCATGTTGTTTTTCTGTATCTTGCTATGTCCCTCTGAGGACCTGGTCCCCTGTCACGTGTATATGTTCTTGAGTATTCGCAGGAGCACAGATCCGGACATGTTACGTATATCCCGAGGAGGTCTTCTCTTCGAGCCTCGTGATTGTCAGATGTTGTTCTTATATGGTGTGTATCTGGTTCTTTTTTATATTCTATTTTGGCTGTAGATTTGATTTCATCTGATTATCATTCTTAGATATCTGTATTGAGATCTATTTACATGGTTATTGGTTATCTTTATGTGATTTCTGTGGATGAGATTTAGATATAACCCTGTGACTTGTAATCAGTTTTACCACTTATGAATTATTGTTCATTATACAGCGTACGCACGTATATATGGTTTCCATATATTGGAATTGCCATATATACGGGCCAGCTGGCATGGTTACGTGACCTAGTCCTACGTATTCTGGGACTGGGGCATGACACTTGTTCATTAGGCTCCTCTTGAAGAGTTGGGCACATATCGGTTGGATGCCCTGTTACTAGACAAATCTCACAAGCCTTTGTTGTTTTCATGTTACCTACAACCATCTGACGAACAAGCGAAGTTAAACTAGAAATTTGTTGTTCTAGGAAAGAAACATTTACCTCATCAATATGCCTAGATGGAAGATCTAGCCAAGTGCCAAATTGTTGAGAATTGGCCGCCATTTCCTGTTATCGAACTTTTTTTTTCTTTTTTCTTTTTGCTCTAATAATTTTTTTTATTTAATTGCAAGAACGAAATAGAGGTCACTAAAAGCATAAAAATTAACTAAAATTACTCCCCGGCAACGGCGCCAAAATTTAGTGTGCTGTCGTAGGCACCCAAAAATAAAATATTTACTCTTGAAATAATATGTAGTAGTGAGAGTAAGGATCGTTCCCACGGAGAGTAATTAGTTAATCTTTATGCTATGTGAAATAAGATGGGGAAAGAGTTTTGGATCAAAGCAAATTAAAAAGAGCTAAAAACAATTAAAGTATTAAAATAATCAAAGAAATAAATGTTGGTCTCAGTCAACATCCACCATTGGAATCTTAAAACTGATCATCGATGCAAGTATATATTAATTCATACTTTGAATATTCATCGTTGGAATTATATTCATATCTCCTTCAGCCACAATTAATTAAAAATAAGCGATCTAATTAACCTTAACTACTAAACAACCCCAGACAAGCGCTAAAGGTTTAATCTAGTAGCGTATTAAACTCGATGAGATCGATGAAGCAAAACAACACAAGCACAAGCGGTTGCATTTAATTTTGTCAAAAGTTTTTCTCCTATGATCTAATAAAATAAAGCAGTTTATTAAATCTTGGTTGCTTCACAAATTAGAGGGATCGAACAATTACGGATTCGATATTTAATTTAGTATTAGATTATCAGAAATAATAAACTAGTATGCATCCTAGTCATTAAACAAGATAATCATGAAAATATGCATAAGAAAACATTTGATACTCAAAGCACAAATCAAAAATATAAATACAGATTAGATCTCACAAATTTTTATTCATTCTGAGGCTTCCGTTTCCTTCGACCAACAAGACTTTTAGCTCTGCACGTTCATGAAAACTTCAAAAGAATATTGGAGAAGAGAAAGAAGAGTTGTGTGTTGTTCTCCATTTTCTCCTGATCTCTACTCCTTTTATAGACTCTAAATTTGTTGTTTGAAGATCACAATATATTCCCATAAATCCTCTAAGAGTTACAACAATCCAAACAATAAAATAAAATCTTTGACCAAGTTGAGAAATGGTTAATTCAGCTCCACTTTTCGTGTACAGCATAGTTTACTCAACTTCAAGCCTGATTTGGTCCATGATGTAGCTAGAATCTCAGAAAACTCAAAACAGAAAAATTGTACCTCTATCACTTAGCTTTCCGAATTAATTTGGATCAGCTAAATTGGACTTCGGATGAGAAAGTTATGACCATTTTTTACAATATGTCAGAACTGTCCAGAATTGATAATTAGCTCTATTTTGCATTTAGTGACTCCAATTGCATCCTAGACCAAAATATAAAAATAATGAGTATCTTTAGACATCAAATAAGCATAAAGGAGTATATATTAAGAAATAAAAATATAACATTTTATGTTCTCATCACGCGCACAAGTCCGAAACTAGGAAACCAAGTCGAAATGTCCGTTCGGTCATTTCGACGAACACGCGGTGTGCGGTTCGGAAAACTCCTGAAATGCACACCAAACCAACTCGGAATTGGCCCAAAATTTACCCACGGATTTTAAACGATGTCTAGATCCTAGAAAAAATGCTAACTCGTCGATTCTAGGCCCGTGGCAAAAACGCGTACGCACTTAGAACCGACGACGACGAAAATTTCAAATTTGCCCGAAATGCCCATTTCTCCGCGACACGAATTCATGTGTCCGAACGGAGACATACACTAACCCTTAAGACACCCGACAACGTCTACCTAGGTCCATCTAACCTAGAATATCACCCAAAATTGGGCCAATTTCGGATTTTACCCGAAATTGACACAAAATCTAGTGTCAAAGTCTCCAAACACAACCAAACTTGTTCCAACTTTCTCCCACGGGTAGGCTTAGGGTCTAGAAAGGTTCTAAATCACTAATTAGACTATATTAGAGTAATTAGTAAGGGTAAAGTTAGGGTTTATCTCTTGGGAGTTGGAATTCCAAGGCCAAAGTCTCCAATCCACTTGAAATTACCTCCCTCAAGCTCCAAGCCTCCAAATCTAGCCTCCACACTAAGTATAGACTCTAAACACCTAGGTTGAGGGAAAATATAGAGTTAGAGTTCACATTCATGAAGAATAGAAGAAGAAAGAGAAGAAATAGAGCACTTACTTGAACTTGGGAGAAGGAAAGAAGAAGAAATGGAGAATGGAGAAGAAGAAGAAGAAGAAGTAGTAGTAGTAGTGAAGAAGAAGAGTGGGGGGAAGGGGGATGCTGTGATTTGGTCGGGTCTGGGAATAATAGGGCCGGCCATGCACAATAAAGGGGTTTCACAAAGTCCAAAAGTCCAAAATGTCCTCCTCTCACTTGGGTTTGGGTTCGGGGTTCCAAAAGCACTCAAACTAACTCCCAATCTCTCCAACTAACCCACTAAAAATATAATAAATATTCTAAACCCAAAATAAGTCTCACAAGGGTGTGGGTTGGGTCGGACATGGGTCCATTAGGGTCTGACATGGGTCCAGGCTAGCAAAACTCCTAAAACAATCAAATAAAAAATAATACAATCACTAATTAAATATAAATATAATTAATAATAAACAATACATAATTTACCAAAAATAAATAAAAAAATAACCCTATTTTCTAGGATTGGTTAGTGACACATTTCTAGACTTTTTTTTGCACATTATTAGACTTGTTTTCTCTATGTGTTTCATATTCTTATATCTGTGGATCAGATTAGTTACATTGCTTGTGTTAAAATGTTGGGTTATATTATTATACTTTACATCTTACGTATACTCCAACGGGTCCATTAGATTATGATAACATCGGAGTGTACACGCTGGTCAATACCACGTGGCTCAGTTTCTTATATTAGTTGGATCATCGAAAACTTGTCTTGGAGGTGCTTCGAGATACTTTGAGGGATATAGAGGATTCGGTTCATCGAGACAAAGCGACGAATGGTGATGAGTTAAAGATTGAGGTTCAGTCTGTCAGTCCCATAATAGCTGGCCGATCTCCAGGTGGGGGTTGTTCCACGGATCTGATTTTGGCGATTGGTGGTTTGCCAAAACTTTATGGAGCGACATTGGTTTCAGCAGTTCGAGGCCAAGGAGGAGATCAAGGTTTGTAGCAAACTCAATCTGAGGCAGAAGCATCATCATTCACATAGTTCAGGAGAAGTTGTGGGTCATCGACGTCATGCACATTACGTGATGTTCTGCTCAAGGATGCATATGTATGGGGGGAGCTTCAAGTTCAGACACGAAAGTGAGAAGATTCAGGAGTTCGAATCTCAGGAGAATCGTAACGTCCGCTTGGTTGGGCCAGCCAAGGGTGAAGAAGCTCGTCGGAACGTTAACACATTTCAGTAGAAGACGAAAGTCGAGGACATGCAGCCAAGACCCATGGTGAGGCTGATTGTCAGGGACTTAAGTCTTGGCCGCGTCATCGATATCGACAGGATCCCAGTAGTGCAGGAGGTGCTACACATGGCAGCTAGCGTCGACGTGATGGTCGAGGAGCTGGAGATGACGAAAGATGCAAAGCAACTCAGGGGATCAGATATCGGTGGCATGGGAGAGTAGAATTTTTATCGCGGAGCGACATCCATGGAGTCCAGTTGAGGAGCCATGGAGCCAACACCTCCCATTAGACTGGAGGGGGAGATTGTTGGGAATCAAGTCTGCTGAAGGGGGGGTAGAGTTCGGTCTAAAATCGCTTCCTGGCCGACTTTGGGACGAACTCGGTGTGGTGTTCCAGAACCTTTGAACCGAACTCGGTCCAAATTCGGTGTCGACGGCGACTGCTCGAATTTTGGAGTTTGTATGTTATATTTTGGACTGTTGGATGTTAGTGGACGGCTGGATCTTATGGTTGACTATTTTTAGGTTTTTCTAACCCCAAAATAGGTTTTCCATCCTATAAATAGGGAGGAGGGTGGAGGCACAAAGTATAAGCATAAGTTGGAGATTTAGGGTGCTCGTCCACAGGAAATCTAAGAAAAATTTCATGCTTTTCTCTTAGGACGATTGCTACGGGTGCTCGTCCACTGTTGGATGCTAGTCGTCAACTTCGGTTAGGAAGATTGTTATGGGTTGATGAGTGATTTCAATTATAATATTCTATTTTTCTTCTTGAGTGTGGTGAGGGGGTTGAACCTATTAGGGAAAAGGATTTCAACGTTAGTTTTTGCAATCTTATAATTTTATCTGAGTTATAAAGGTTGGGATTTGTCCAGGTGACGTATTCACCGCCATATACTTATCTTCATCTGTGCTTGGTGTTCGTAGATTGGTTAGTCATCTCGGATGGGTTGGCAAATCGCTTATGCGATGTGCGCAACACGGGGTATCAGAGCGGACGTGTTCCCAATATTTCAATCGTATAAATTATAGGAATTCATTTTTTCCAATTTTATTATAGGTTTCAACAACAATGTGTCCGTTATGCATAAAGCCATCCCCATCTTTTTTATCCTAATTTATTGAAGGTTTGGATTTTGCTAGATAAAATGTTAGAAATCCCATACAACTAATTTACATATTAACATAAATTGGAAGCACAAAAATCCGTAGTCATTTTCTGCTTAATGTCCTGTGCGTTTTCGGCTTAATGTTCTATATTTTTACTGCATGTCCCAAATCCAGATAAATGAGAAGAGTTACATTAGGTAGTCAACATACATCATAAAATATTTTCGAATCTTTATGAAACGAATTCTTACATAATACAACTCGATATAACGTACAAGATTTTTTGCTCCACCAAGATAATGGTGCACTACCTATGAACAAAGAGGCTACTTGAAAAAAAAGTCTCCGGAATAGTTGAAAATTTATCGATTATTGGGATTTTTTTTTGGACATTTATTGAAAGATTCTTAGAATATTCCTTATCTATAAAATCTCAATAAGATTCGTATCATTTTCTACAATATAAATATTTTATTAAAAAATTTCTTATAGATTTTTATGTAGATCCCTCGAGGGAATGCTCAGTTTTTTCTTACCACCCAATGTGTTGTAAACTTTGTCTAGTATAGTAAACTTTTTGATATTCAAACCTCTTTTGCTCCACATGTTCATATTTTTTTGTATGAAAAGACTTATGCAAGTTTTCGAAAAAGAAGCTCGTGTGCTGCAAAATACTAGGTCTATGATATCAATAATGCTGTAGAAAATATTGAAACAAATGTCAAGGTGTGTTTCGGGCCGGACCAACCTGGGCTAGTGTTGATCGATTTTGTGCTGGGCCGGACTTTAACCCGAGGAGGAGGCAGGTCGAGCCGCATCGTACAAAAGATTTGAAAACCCAGATCCAGCCCGACCCAAACCCGTATAAGTAGTGGGGCGGGACTCACCGGGCCGGGCTGGTTTAGCGCTGGCACGGTTAAAAAACTTTGAAAAAATGCTGAAGAAAATAAATAATGTAATTAAATTTTTTTATTAATATAACGCCAACATTTATATTAAAATTTAAATATATATTATTCTTATTGCACAAGTCGTATAAAAAAATATACAAACTTATGTTTAAGTTTTTTTTTCAGCCTCTCTTCAACCTTTTTTTGTAATACCACAAACGAATCTTGTAGAGAGGCTGAAAGCAAAAACTTAAATATAAGTCTGGGTTCAGATGTACTTGATAAGACAAGTACGAGAGAGTAAAGGGTCCGAAATGTCCATCTCTAGATGACGTACCCAACATCGCGTACGGTGTTGGCACCCGACTAATAATCGGATGCTAAGTAAGTCACACGGTCCTAGGTTAAGCATGAACAACAGTTATAATGTATAGATTCAAAGGAATAAATAACAAAAACTGTAAGTTTGGCAAGGTACACTTGCATGCGGTTCCGGTTCCAATTGTGGCTCTGACTTCAGCTGGAATTGCAGGCGATACTCTGGTTGCTGTAACAAATATCACCATCAGATCCAGAAAATATCAATCAGCTAGAAACGCCTGTCCTTGAGTCCGATTTGGAAACAAGGACAAAAATGGCAGTTTCTGGCCAAAGCGGGTCCACATGTGGACCGCTTTGCACCAAAAAGCATGGCAGGTACAAAGGTCTCCAAATCTGTCCAACTTAGTGTCAACAGGTCAGGAACGATGATATGAACTCAACGGAACTTTCAAAATTGGATTCCGATGAGCCGGTCACAAAATCGCCCGTCACGTGGAGCCTGTGGGGCCCACGACACGCAATTTCGTCAACGTTCTCAGAATCGAACCAAACATGGCTCACAGGACCAGCGTATTCCTACGGGTCCGGTGGCGTAAGTTTCGTTTCGATCCGACGTGTGTACACAAAGTTAGGACGTATTCCAGAACTAACGGATACGGGACGGTGTCCACGGATAAGCGTTGATTCCGGTGTGCATGCACACCCGAATCGACTTCTGCGAAATCCCACACGTCCGTATCAACGACGCGTACGTATCTGTGAAGACCGCACGCGACCAAGTCGTCCCGTTTGGCGGGGCGTATTCAGTTCCGGGGTAAAACAGGGCATTATTTTTCCTGTTTTTGGATCACGGTTCACGATCGCCACAGGACGTGATGCCCCGAGCGGTTTGCACGGGCACCGAGAGGGTCACGCAGGGTTCGCGACGCAACAGACGGAATCAAAAACGGATAAACGAGCAGGGAGATACGCGTACCTGAACAGGGTTTGAAAAACCAGACTATTTCGTGTCCGACACGACGCGAAGGCCGTGTCCGACCTAGGGTTAGGGTTCGGGGAGGCTGCCGGAGCTGAGCGACGCTGTGGCGAGTCCGACGGCGCTAGAGGAGGGGGGAGGCCGAGGCGCGTAGTGGGTGTCGTCGTCGACGGCGTGCGAGGGACGGAGGCGGAGGGCCGAGCAGCGAGGGGGCTCGGGGTCGGGGCTACTGCGGGGAAAAAGGAGGAGGAGGAGGAGGAGGAGGAAGGGCTGGGCGGCGCTGGCGAGGGCGGCGCGTCATCGGCGAGGCGGCGCTGGGGCGGTGAGGAGCGGCAGCGGCAGCGAGGGGAGGCGGTGGCGCGGCGGGGAGGAGTGTGGCCGGAGCTGGGAGACGGTGGGGGGTTTTATAGGGGAGGGAGAGGGCGATGGTGGCCGGGGAAGGCGGCGCTGGATTCGGGGCCAGGCGCAGCGGGCGGGGGGTGCGTGGCCGGCGTGGCGCGGCGACCGCGGAAAGCAGCGGTGGACGCGGGGGGGGGGGGGGCGACCGGGTTCGTGCGGGGGTGGGAGAAGCAGGTCGCGGGTCGGGCGGGTTCGGTCGGGCGGACCCGACCCGACCCGACCCGATAGCCCAACGGGCTGGGCCTAGGGTTAGTTGGGCTGGGCTGGGCTCGGTTTAATTTTAAATAAAAAAATTAAATAAATAAATAATAATAGTGAATTATTTAATAAAATAGTTTTGAGGTGAATAAAAATAGGTCCGGGGCCCAATAAATTCCCAGAAAATTACCCTAAGTCCAGTTTTGAAAATCTTGAAAAATCAGGGGGTTTACAATCTACCCCCCTTAAGAGAATTGCGTCCTCGCAATCAAAGAATAACCGGTCAGCAGAGATGACACGGTTGCAAGTATTGCTCGAAATACATCACAAGATACTTAGGGAAATATCGTTTCCCTAAGAATGAAAGTTATGTACTTTCCAGAGAAAATCTAGTTAAAGCAAAAGAACTACAACTTTTTAGCAAAACCAGGTTATTATTAACAAGTTGCAAATTACTAGGTTGGGGCTGAGGTCACGAACCAAGAGGCACGAGCTAAAACAAGACTAGAAACGGATAACTATAAATCACTTACGCGCATTAGCCACTCCAAGAGTCTGCGCGTCCTCCAAAGTTATCGCGTAAGCTTGTCCGCGTCCTTGAGGTAGTGCCCTCTGCTGTTGTTGGGCTTGCTGGTAGGGTGCTGCTTGAGGCGCTGGTGGAGTTTGCTGGTTCGCCCTTGGTGCTCTTTCTCCACGTTGGGTGCAATCCCTTACCGAATGCTGACGGGATCCGTATGCTAAATATAACCCTAATCTGCGTCGGCATTCCTTGGCAAGATGGCCTACTTTGCCACAGTAGTGACAGGTAGAAAGGACTATCACTTGTGGTGTAGATGCTTTCTACTGTTGGTACGGTCTCTTTGTAGATTCTTCTTGTGGTGCTCTGGATGTTGCTGATGGGGAAGACCTCTTCAGACTGGTTTCTCTCTTGGTGACGTGCTCCATGCGTCGAGTCGCAGCAAGGACATCCGAGTATGATGTTGGTGCGACGGACCCAATCAGTTTCTGTAGCTCAAAGTTTAATCCGTCGGAGAACTTCTCGGCCTTCTCTTCTTCTGTCGGGATCAATGTTGGGGAGAAGCGGCTTAGACAAGCATTGTACTCTTCCACCGTCATAGTATCCTGAGTGAGGCGATTGAACTTGTCCTGAAGTTCGGATCGAGCGATGGCTGGAATGTACATCTCCTGGAAGAGTCTAGAGAACTCCTCCCAAGTAACTCGGTCTGGTCCGAGCCGTGTCTCCTCGGATAGCCACCAGTGGTGAGCGTTGTCCGTCAATTGCATCCTGACGGCAGTCATCCAGCGTTCCCGAGGAAGCTCAGCTGCTTCAAGTTGATGCCGAATATTGGTGAGCCATTCATGAACTTCTGTAGGCTCTTCCTTGCCTTAGTAGGTACGGGGCTTCAGTTGGCGGAAGTCAGTGATAGAGCCCATCGTTGGCCGTCGTGCTGGAAGGTTGGCCAGCTCCAATGCTGTCACTATGTTGTTCCTCAAGTAATCAGCCTCGCGACGCTGAGCCTCGTATTGGACTTGTTGCTGGGCTTGCATCATTGCGTAGATCATTTGGAATATCTGTTGCCCGTCTATAGGTTGCCCTTGTGGGAATACAAGCATCGGTGGAACGAACTGCGGAGGAGGTGGAATGTCATCGCGCCGAAATCGGGAGGTAGGTTGACCTGCCTGCTGGCTCTGTTGAGTTGATGGAACTCCACCAACTGGTGTCACTTCGTCGTCATAGGTGACACCTGTAGCTTGTGGTGTTCCTGCGGGAGTCTCATCCCTGGCTTGTGGGTCCATTTCTCTGCATCCAAAATAAACAATAAGAGGCGCACAGAAATCAAGGCAGGATGCAAGTCAATAAATTAATTCGAATAGATATCAAGAATGATTCAAGCAAGTGGATGAGATCCTAGAAACTTATCCTATTCTTATTGCAGGCAATGTTCGGTCCCTAAGTTGAAACCGAACAATTTAGTCGTAGACCTGCATGGGCCACCACAAAAACCATGTCACGCCACAGTCCCAGAAATATCGAGGGACTGGACACGTGGCAATGGCCAGCAGCACGCACCGATGGATAACCCAGTTGAATGGATCCATCAGGGCATGCTTAAGCTGTAGTATAACAATAAATAGATCAAATGTTATAAGTCACAGTCTCTAACAATCTCATCCACAGAATGTGAACACAGATCAAAGCCAGAATAATGCAAATAAATATACACTAGCATCTCAATAAGAGTATCTCGGGAAATAATCCGAGAATAAGTCTGTTACATTAAAGGAAATAGACATGAATTAAAGTAACTGGAAATAGAAATAACTGAGTATGTAAAGCCAATACTCAGGAGAAGTCTTCCGGTACGATCTCGTTCTCAGATCCTGGTTCTGCCCCAATGTATGCACCTGTTCCTGCTAATTCTCATATCATGTTTACCTCGGGGTAGATCTCACATCATCAACTCCAGACAGGCTCCACAATGGTCTATGCTGTAAAACTGGCAAGGGACCAGGTCCTCAGAGGGACGTAACAAGGTACAGAAATCGATATGCCAAAATGCAGTACAGCAATAAATGAAATGATAGGGTAAACTATATAACCAGCTAAGTGATATGCAAGTGAGAGTTTTAGTCATACTCAGGCTGAGACTACTACAGGATCAGTGTCGAAGAAACCATAGCAGTATTTCTCGAAGGGCCAGAACTTGTGCCAAAGCTCTGTATCAGAGACTAAGTCACCTCCAGATAACATTATTTATATTATAATCAGCCTTGATATGGTAATACTCTCCCCACCCAATGTAATCTCACGTCACAGTTCCATAATATCTCAGGTACAAGTCACGCAAGTTCATACTAATGCAATAAGTCAGAATAGATTCTAAGCAAGTAAACTGTAATGTCATGAATATGTATCCTATACAGAATCACCATGAATGTCTTAGGAAGACTCTGTCTCATGAATAGTGTCAGGTGTCCTGGGTTCAGATGTACTTGATAAGACAAGTACGAGAGAGTAAAGGGTCCGAAATGTCCATCTCTAGATGACGTACCCAACATCGCGTACGGTGTTGGCATCCGACTAATAATCGGACGCTAAGTAAGTCACACGGTCCTAGGTTAAGCATGAATAACAGTTATAATGTATATATTCAAAGGGATAAATAACAAAAACTGCAAGTTTGGCAAGGTACACTTGACTGCGGTTCCGGTTCCAATTGTGGCTCTGACTTCAGCTGGAATTGCAGGCGGTACTCCGGTTGCTGTAATAAATATCACCATCAGATCCAAAAAATATCAATCAGCTAGAAACGTTTGTCCTTGAGTCCGATTTGGAGACAAGGGCAAAAATGGCAGTTTCTGGCCAAAGCGGGTCCACATATGGACCGCTTTGCACCAAAAAGCATGTCAGGTACAAAGGTCTCCAAATCTGTCCAACTTAGTGTCAACAGGTCAGGAACGATGATAAGAACTCAACGGAACTTCCAGAATTGGATTCCGATGAGCCGGTCACAAAATCGCCCGTCAAGTGGAGCCTGTGGGGCCCACGACACGCGATTTCGTCAACGTTCTCAGAATCGAACCAAACTTGGCTCACAGGACCAGCGTATTGCTATGGGTCCGGTAGCACAAGTTTCGTTTCGATCCGATGTGTATACACAAAGTTAGGATGCGTTCCAGAACTGATGGATACGAGACGGTGTCCGCGGATACGCGTTGATTCCGGTGTGCACGCACACCCGAATCGACTTCTGCAAAATCCCACACGTCCGTATCAATGACGCGTACGTATCTGTGAAGACCGCACGCGACCAAGTCGTCCCGTTTGGCGGGGCGTATTCAGTTGCGGGGTGAAACAGGGCATTATTTTTCCTGTTTTTGGATCACGGCTCGCGATCGCCACAGGACGCGATGCCCCGAGCGGTTTGCACGGGCACCGAGAGGATCACGCAGGTTTCGCAACACAATAGACGGAATCGAAAACGGGTAAACGAGCAGAAAGATACGCGTACCTGAACAGGGTTCGAAAAACTGGACTATTCCGTGTCCGACACGACGCGAAGGCCGTGTCCGACCTAGGGTTAGGGTTCGGGGAGGCTGCTGGAGCTGAGCGGCGCTGCGGCGGGTCCAGCGGCGCTGGAGGAGGGGGGAGGCGGCGCTGGAGTCGGGGCTACTGCAGGGAAGAAGGAGGAGGAGGAGGAGGAAGGGCCGGGCGGCGCTGGCGAGGGCAGCGCGTCGTCGGCGAGGCGGCGCTGGGGCGGTGAGGAGCGGCAGCGGCAGCGAGGGGAGGCGGTGGCACGGCGGGGAGGGGTGTGGCCGGAGCTGGGAGACGGTGGGGGGTTTTATAGGAGAGGGAGAGGGCGATGGTGGCCGGGGAAGGCGGCGCTGGAGTCGGGGCCAGGCGCAGCGGGCGGGGGTGCGTTGCGGCGGTGGACGCGGGGGGGGGGGGGACCGGATTCGTGCGGGGGTGGGAGAAGCGGGTCGCGGGTCGGGCGGGTTCGGTCGGGCGGACCCGACCCGACCCGATAGCCCAACGGGCTGGGCCTAGGGTTAGTTGGGCTGGGCTGGGCTGGGCTCGGTTTAATTTTAAATAAATAAATAATAATAGTGAATTAATTAATAAAATAGTTTTGAGGTGAATAAAAATAGGTTCGGGGCCTAATAAATTCCCAGAAAATTACACTAAGTCCAGTTTTGAAAATCTTGAAAAATCAGGGGGTTTACACACGTGTCGAATATTGTCTTCAAGTTGTGTCTCACTTAGGTGGTTATTCTAGATTACACCAGCGTATCACATGTTTTCTTTCTGTTTTAGTATGGCATATTATTTTTGTACCTTGTTACGTCCATCTAAGGACCTGGTTCCCTTCCAGGCATAGGCGAGGAGGACTACCCGAAGGAGTACGGACATGGTGTATATCCAGGAGCATGACTTGTTGAAGAGGACGAGATCATTCCCAAGGACTTCGCTTGATCACCGGTAGTGACTTCACATTAGGATCGGTATCATTATCTAATTTGCAGATATCGGCCCTAGTTATCTTATTGCTTTATTTCATTCAGTACATATATTAGTGGGTTTGTCCCCGTGTGTCTCTATCTGTATTTTATTATGATATATTTCTAGATTTATTTTCTTTATGCACATTAGTAGACTTATTTTCTCTACGTGTTCCATATTCTTATGTCTGTGGATGAGATTAGTTGCATTGCTTTTGTTTAAATGTTTGGTTATATCATTGTACTTTACAGCTTAGGTGCACTCCAACGGGTCCATTAGATTGGAATGTCTATCGAAGTCTACTCGCCGGCCAATGCCACGTGGCTTAGTTCCTTATATTTGGAACTGGGACGTGACAAAAATCTTAAGAGCGAAGCAAATACTTTTTTCTTAGATTTTCTTGTGGACGAGCAACTCGAATCTCCACCTTTGTGCATACTTTGAGACTCCAACCTTCTCCTTTATTTATAGGATAAGAAATCCTATTTTAGGTCATAATAAGGTTTCCTACATAGGTGTCACGCCCCAGTCCCAAAATATATGGAACCAGGCCACGTGGCATTGGCCAGCTAACACGACTCCGAGGATATCCCAATTTAATGGATCCTGGCGAAGCATGCTACGCTGTCCTAAATCTAACAAGTCTAATATCAACAATAGGCAGTGTCTAATCTCATCCACAAACAACAAGTAAAATACTGAAATGAAAGACTGGAATATAAGAAACATAGTCGAATGACATAGTACAACTGAAATATGTCTGGTGGGAACAAACCCACTACAAATGTTAGAGATAAAGTACTGATAGTCTAAAATAAGAGTACTGAAAATAAGAGTGACTGAAACAACTGCTAACTAGGTAAGGAGCTCCAGTCATAGGCGGAAGGCCTACCAAGATGATCAGGGGTACTCTGATGGTAAAACCTCCAGCTCCTCGTCAAGAGCAAACCTCGTCTCCACACCTGGCCCGTACACTGTGGGGTAATAGGCCTCGTCTAGATCTGGAAGATAACCAGGTCCTCAGAGGGATGTAACAAGATACAATATGCATGCCAGATATAGTACTGAATAAAAGTAAAGAGGGTGTGCTAACCATCTAAGTGAATGCAATGTAAGGACAACCTCGGAACGTATAGGTAGGTGTAGGCATAACGTCCAACGTCCCCTAGAGTGTGGTATCTGCAACGTCCATCATTCCAAAGAATGAGATATCTGTATATATATAACGTCCAACACTCTAAGGGACGTGGTATCTGCAATGTATATACGTCCGTAACACTCCGTAGAGCGCGGTGTCTGAATATAGGAAATCATCGGGTCTGTGGTTCCTCTGGATACCACGGAGTCCGATGGGTGTATCCCATACGTTTATCAGTTGTCCTTCCCGCCCAATGTAGATACGCAAGTCGAATACACGACATGAGTGTATCGTATCTATATGCCAAGTCTCATCTAACTATAATACTCTAGAATACAGGCTAGTCCGTGATGCATGTAATATGTACCGATAGCGAATCGGGTACGCGGACCCGCATCCCAATATGATTGTACCATCGTGATACGTGTAAGTGTCACGGTCTAGGAGGATATCAAAATATCCTCACAGTCGAAGGTGAGTCAGCTAGCAACTAGGTCTAGTACACTACTCATCGACGCATTGTCGACTGCACCCGAGTCAATCTCGGACGCGCACAGTTTTATGCATATTTGTAATATTTATCATTTAATTTTAAGCAGTAAATCAGCAAGGTATACTTGCCTATCCCGGGTAGCTGCGAAATCCAAAGTCCTGCTCCTGATGCCTCGGCGGTACTGTCCAGTAGTCCTATATATGATATAATAATGACAATATTAGTCGCTATAATAGCACGACTAAGATACACTGCTTGTATCTACAGCTGACACAGGGTTTGGACTGTATATATATTTATAGCTATTACAAATATATATATATAAATACACTTAATTATAATTAAATATATTAAGATAATATGTATGTTTAATAGTACAAAAATAGTACTTATGTATTATTTAGAAATACACTAATAATTATGTTTATATATAATTATATACATTTAGTAATATATATAAACACATAATACCATATTTATAACTTAATACATAGACCCATATATTATCATATATTTATATAAACAAGTACACAACATAAAATACATACATAATTACATATTCTCATTTTATATTCTAATATTTTTAAATACACAAAATATGTACACATTTATATACACATATATACATATTAATATACACAAAATAATGAAATGTATATTAAGAATATATACACCATATATATATATATATATATATATATATATATATATATATATATATATATATATATATATATATATATATATATATATATATATATATATATATATATATATATATATATATATATATATATATATATATATATATATATATATATATATATACATATATATATATACATACTAGAGGTTTAATACGTATAAGTATTTAATATATAAAATATATTACATATAATATACTTAATTCCAGAAAATATATTTAAACACAATATATATTATATATTTAATATTCTTCATATATTAAAAATATATACATACATACATACATACATACATACATACATACATACATACATGCTACATATGTATAAGTTTCTAATACGAAAATATAATATAAAAATAGTATTATATTATATATAATACTAAATCACAGAAATTATATTTAAACTATGATTTATATTAATTATATACTATTCTCGTATAATACAATATACATATATATATATATATATATATATATAGGTATTTATACACGTACACAAAATACATATTTATAATCCCATTATTTATAACACTAATTACAATAAAAATATATTTATAATACAGTATTTATACAGGAGGTATACATATATATATACTTTATAATACAGTAAATACTAATTAATATACTGAATACGTATAAAATACGTAAACTAAACTAACACTAGTATATAGAACATTGCACATCAAAATACGCCTAAAAATACAGATAATAATACATAAAATATTATACCAGATCGACGCTCGGGTCGAGGGGGTCCCGGTGGTGGGCCGTCGACGGCGGGGGTGGCCGGACGGAGCTCTGACGAAGCTCGGGAAGTCGTCGGCTGCTATAGCACGGTCTGGGCTCATCGACGCTGCGGGATCGATGGTGGTCTACTCCGGCGTTGGCCGGGGCTGGGAGTTGATGGGGAGGACGGTGGTTGGCCGAGGAGAAGGTAGGTCGAGTACGGCGGTCGGCGGAGCTAAGGTGGCGGAGCAATAGCCGGTCGGGTGGTCGGCTTCGAGTGCGGGAGGGAATGCTCGGGTTGAGGACGGCGGAAAGTGTGGCGGCTGTGGGCGGAGTGGTCGTCGGGGACGGTGGTGGTAGGTAGGGGGGAGGTCGGCGAAGGGGTCTGGGTCGGTGTGGGGGTCGCCGGATGTGGTGGCTGGCCGGGAGGAGGCGGCGGGTGGCTCGGGCAGGGGTCGGCTGTGTGTGGGGGAGTTTAGTGAGAATAGGGTTTTGCTTGGGTTTTCTTGGGTTCTGTGTAATTAATGAGGTATAACTAGGTGTATAAGTAGGAGAGAGAGTGGGGGGGCTGCCTAGGGATTAGGGTCGGCTGCTAGAAAATTTTGGAGAGTTGGGGATGTCCATCATGATGAGGAGAGGGCTAGGAATGTAGCATTTTGAATGAAGGGCCATGAAGTGCCCTTCATAAAGGGGTGCAAGTATACTAGAAATTGGGAGGGGGGGAAATGAATATGAACGGTTAGGGATTGACAATTTCTTTCTCCATGATATTGGGCCAATGAGAGGGGGGCACCTCATTGCAATTTTGTAAAAAGGCCCCTGAACAATTTGGTATTTGCACAATTTCTGAAATTAGGGATTTGATGTAAACAAACACCATGTTTGGTGTTCTACATTGAGCTAGGATGGTGTATGGTATTTTGTATGAGGCTTGTGGGTGTGGGTGTGGGTTTGGGTTGGAGTTGGGTCTAATTCAATTGAGGTTAGGCCACCACATTAATTAATTCATAATTAATGTACCGGGTGTCTCTAATTTAATTTAATAAAAATTGGGGATCTAAATTGGGTTGGACAAGGGTCATTAGTGTGGTAGGCTCAGTGTACAATAATGTCAGAATCTGGGTTGGTCAAATCGGGTCGAGGTTGAGTCTCAATTTCGATTGGAACGGACAACGAACGTAATTACGCAATTTATTTAATTTGCGTACGGACGTTTGTAACGACTTTTGTGCGACTAAAATCAGGCACAAAAATCGGTATCCGGGGTTTGTTCTTGGTTCAATATGATAGGTTAGTATGTCTAGGCCAGGTATGTGGAAATTATTTTAGGGTAACAGCTAGGGTAGTATCCTAAAATAACAAATCATTGCACAGGTATTATAATACTATATAATAAATCTTAATTATATCTAGTTAACCCTAATTAGGCTATTTGAATTTATTAACCCTAATTTCTGGTCGAGGGGGTTTACAATAGGAAACCCTAAAATAAGACTCCTATTACACCTAAAATAGCCCAAACCAATTATGGACGTCCAAATATGGTCAGATTAAATATTTGATACAAATTTAAAATCTAAACAAATCTTACATTTAATGTTGATTTTAAAATTATATCAAATCAAATTATTGACCATATTTGGCACCAAAATTTACCAAATCTAGACTGGACTCCAACACATATCTATAATAAAAAATTTTAAATAGATGAAAAACATGGAAAAGAGTTAACCTTATTTAAATGATTACTACTTTAAACATAATGAGATAGAAATAATGATATGATAAAATTATGACTCAAAAGTGAGAGAATTTTAAGAGATGCTTACTAATAAATAATATGGAAGAAGACTAATTTAAAGAATCATAAACCCCAATCATGGAAAACTAGATTTAATTATGGATTTGTCAAACTAATATTAGAAAAATAAACATGTGTATCTAAAGAGATTATAAATCACACCCAGATAATTCGCAAATCTTATTTTTGTTAACCTAGCATATCTTATATAGATTGAAATAAAATATAATAGCTAGAAGTATTAAAGTGAACTAAGATAATATAGCTTAACACAATATCATAACGGAGCAAGCTATATAACCAATTAAGATTTATGTGATAAACTAATAACAAAATAAATGTGCTCATTAAAACTTAAGTCACTAATACACATGATACTTGCTTAAGCTTAGAGTATCCAATAAGGGCATACATTTTGAATGATCAAAATAATTTATAGACTCCTCACTAAGCAAGGATAAGAGCATAGAAATAACAAAAAAAAGACTCTTATCAAAGTAAAGGCTAAAAGATATACAAGAAGATAACAATTATACAAATATTTTTGCCAAGTATTGAGAACAATCTACGATAATAAGATTATATATTGATTTAGAGAATGCAAAATATTTTTACCATAAAGAAATAAGTGTATTCTCTAGAATTGAATAGATCTCAAAAAGTCCTCAAACATATAGTAGTAAAAGGCATAAGGTTTTTGATATATCAATTACATGTATTGTCACTCCTCATTCCTGATATACGTATTTAGAACGTATTATTTTATTGTTTGCATGATAATTAACTTGCATGGAGACTAGACCCATTCTTTGGTTTAAATTGGTTCATGCTCTATGTAGTGCCCCGCTCCGCGTAGGCACTATGTACAAGTGATTTTGCCTTGCTTGCTCGAACGGAAGTCTTCTCGGAGAGTTCTCGACCGATTGATCAAAGTGAGTGGGCAGAACTGCATTCTCTGATTCTTGCACGACTTAATAATGAATCTGAGTTTTTGAATGCTTGTTTGTTTAATAAGAATGTTTTCATAAGAGAATGATAGAACCGACTCAGTATGCTAATAAGAGAACTCACATAGCTTGTTATTG
The DNA here is from genome assembly GCA_036927795.1 of Iris macrosiphon. Lineage (NCBI taxonomy): Eukaryota > Viridiplantae > Streptophyta > Magnoliopsida > Asparagales > Iridaceae > Iris > Iris macrosiphon. Next base: position 18,808,081 of record JAYESA010000005.1, on the reverse strand, counting down.
AAATGAATCTGCTGCCTAACTAAGAGAATATGTATGCTTGTCAGAAATAAGATAGAACCATTGCTATGCTAAAGAGATATAAGAAATGTGCATGCTTAGAAATACCGACACAGCTATCGAACGAACCTTTGCTATGCTAAGAAAGATAAGTAAATTAATGGCTCAAATATGTCCCTTTGAATATGCTAAGAAGAGATAGCTTTTGCATGTTAAATATGAATCTATCGTGCTTGCCATTATATGCTTCGTTTGTCTGTTTGCTATATCGAACTGCTAAGTGAATGTATAAATGCTGTGACTAATAGTGCGCCCTGAGGATACGGCTCGCAAGGGTCAAGTGGGGTGTGCTACTAGTAGTGTGATAAGATGTGCTTTATTTCGATAGGATGTGTTTCGTTAAGACCGTATATGTTTTGCTTGATCATTGTTTTGCTTACACTATGTATTTATGTCATTGCATTGGTCTCGGACAACTTGTGCACAAGATCTTATCTCTCGAACGATTCCTAGGGCACTGGGAATCGCTCGGTCCGGAAGAGATTTTTGGATCTCCCTGAGGTATACGGCCCGTAAGGGGGTTTAGTGGGGCGATATGTCTATTAGTGTGGTGCAGAACCCATGATGTCACAGCTGCTAGTACTCGGGTGTGTTGGTAGAGCTGGACCTCGGGTGACAGCTACCGACACCCGTGCGTGCTAGTGAAGAGCTGAACCTTGGACAACTACTGCTAATCATGGGGCGACCCATGGACCGTCATATAGATAGGGCGCATGCTAGGTTTACCTTCTTGCATACCTATCGACTGATGACGCCAGTGATTGATACATAAGTTATGAATATACAAATTATGACTAACTTGTGTGTCTGCTGCAGGGATAACCGTTCGGCTATGGGGTAAGAAATATGAGTTATTATATAAGTCTGCTCATTCATTTTGTCTGCATCGTAGAGATTATCTGTTAGTGCTTCATGCATTGCATCGGTCAGATAATGACTATTAGTGCGGGAGAGCTGAACCTCGGTCTCAGCTGCTAATAGTATCAGAATGTGAGTCATTGGTTAGCTGGATTACCGCTACCGATCCTAAGTTTCTCGGGGACCAAATTCATATAAACTAGTCCTTCTGTGTGCTTAAAAGTATGATAGTCCATTTGATATGTTGCCTTAATTCGATATGTTTCAGTCTGCTATAAGAACTTTGTCCCAAAGATTTAGATTTGTGTTGTACAATACATGATGCGCACTACACAATAGAACACTGTCCCGATCGTATGCTTATAAGTTGAATATGCAAAACTGTTTCAAAGTTATATTTTCAAAGATGTAATCTGACTATAGTTCTGAACTGCATGAAATAAACCTAAGTAAAACTAGCAAGATCACTAGTAATGCAATATTTTGCCACATGAATACTTAGTGTGGGTTTCAGGGGGTGTAGCTTCTGTTCAGTTATTTTATCTCACCAGTACTTGCATAAAGTGCTGACTCACCAACAGTTTGCTTGTTCTCAGGTGCCTATTCGTCCGAGTAAGCGATAGCCGTACCTCATCCCAAGGAACCGAAAATCTGGAGTCGATGCCTTGAGCCGTACCGAGTTGAGCTGCTTTTGTATAGAGGACATAATGTATGGAACGGTGTTATTGTAATCGAGAGATGAGTGCTTGAGCAATCTGTAACCTCGGCCATGCGCCGCTTGTAATACTTTCGATTATAAATAAAAGAACTTGTTTATCATGTGCCATTGTGTTCTTTATTTTTCTGCAATATGTGCCGCTGCTTCAGTATTGAATAGCTTACTTGCCCTTGTTCAAAGCTTTGGCCTTGTGCAAGCACACTTTAGGCTTGCACGGCATCACGTCCCGATGAGAACGATTGTCCTGCGGGAGAGCTGTAACGTGGTGATTCACGTTCAGCGGGGACAATTGGGCTTGCGGGAGATTTGGGGCGTGACATAATGGTATCAGAGCGACTCGATTCTTTGCCTATTTCTTTGCCTCCGACTCTGAGTTGTGTTGTGCTGCAATGAACGTTTCATACAATAAGTCCATAGATATTCTCAAAGATGCGCACAAAAAGTTTTCTGGAATTGTTTTTATTGCTTGAGATGTGATTTGTGATTTGCTGTGTTTTGATTAAGGAAGGTGAGGGATGAGGACTATCGCTGCTCTGTGTTTTCGTGAGTTTCTTCTTGAGTTTCGAGGACGAAACTCTTTGTTGGTGGGTAAGTATGTAGTGCCCCGCTCCGTGTAGGCACTATGTACAAGTAATTTCGCCTTGCTTGCTCGAACGGAAGTCTTCTCGGAGAGTTCTCGACCGATTGATCAAAGTGAGTGGGCAGAACTGCATTCTCTGATTCTTGCACGACTTAATAATGAATCTGAGTTTTTGAATGCTTGTTTGTTTAATAAGAATGTTTTTATAAGAGAATGATAGAACCGACTCAGTATGCTAATAAGAGAACTCACATAGTTTGTCATTGAAACGAATCTGCTGCCTAACTAAGAGAATATGTATGCTTGTCAGAAATAAGATAGAACCATTGCTATGCTAAAGAGATATAAGAAATGTGCATGCTTAGAAACACCGACACAGCTATCGAACGAACCTTTGCTATGCTAAGAAAGATAAGTAAATTAATGGCTCAAATATGTCCCTTTGAATATGCTAAGAAGAGATAGCTTTTGCATGTTAAATATGAATCTATCGTGCTTGCCATTATATGCTTCGTTTGTCTGTTTGCTATATCGAACTGCTAAGTGAATGTGTGAATGCTGTGACTAATAGTGCGCCCTGAGAATACGGCTCGCAAGGGTCAAGTGGGGTGTGCTATTAGTAGTGTGATAAGATGTGCTTCATTTCAATAGGATGTGTTTCGTTAAGACCGCATATGTTTTGCTTGATCATTGTTTTGCTTGCACTATGTGTTTATGTTATTGCATTGGTCTCGGACAACTTGTGCACAAGGTCTTGTCTCTCGAACGATTCCTAAGGCACTGGGAATCGCTCGGTCCGGAAGAGATTTTTGGATCGCCCTGAGGTATACGGCCCGTAAGGGGGTCTAGTGGGGCGATATGTCTATTAGTGTGGTGCAGAACCCATGATGTCACAGCTGCTAGTACTCGAGTGTGTTGGTAGAGCTGGACCTCGGGTGACAGCTACCGACACCCGTGCGTGCTAGTGAAGAGCTGAACCTTGGACAACTGCTGCTAATCATGGGGCGACCCATGGACCGTCATATAGATAGGGCGCATGCTAGGTTTACCTTCTTGCATACCTATCGACTGATGATGCCAGTGATTGATACATAAGTTATAAATATGCAAATTATGACTAACTTGTGTGTCTGCTGCAGGGATAACCGTTCGGCTATGGGGTAAGAAATATGAGTTATTATATAAGTCTGCTCATTCATTTTGTCTGCATCGTAGAGATTATCTGTTAGTGCTTCATGCATTGCATCGGTCAGATAATGACTATTAGTGCGGGAGAGCTGAACCTCGGTCTCAGCTGCTAATAGTATCAGAATGTGAGTCATTGGTTAGCTGGATTACCGCTACCGATCCTGAGTTTCTCGGGGACCGAATTCATATAAGCTAGTCCTTCTGTGTGCTTAAAAGTATGATAGTCCATTTGATATGTTGCCTTAATTCGATATATTTCAGTCTGCTATAAGAACTTTGTCCCAAAGATTTAGATTTGTGTTGCACAATACATGCTGCGCACTACACGATAGAACACTGTCCCGATCGTATGCTTATAAGTTGAATATGCAAAACTGTTTCAAAGTTATGTTTTCAAAGATGTAATCTGACTATAGTTCTGAGCTGCATGAAATAAACCTAAGTAAAACTAGCAAGATCACTAGTAATGCAATATTTTGCCACATGATTACTTAGTGTGGGTTTCAGGGGGTGTAGCTTCTGTTCAGTTGTTTTATCTCACCGTACTTGCATAAAGTGCTGACCCACCAACAGTTTGCTTGTTCTCGGGTGCCTGTTCGTCCGAGGAAGCGATAGTCGTACCTCATCCCAAGGAACCGAAAATCTGGAGTCGATGCCTTGAGCCGCACCGAGTTGAGCTGCTTTTGTATAGAGGGACATAATGTATGGAATGGTGTTATTGTAATCGAGAGATGAGTGCTTGAGCAATCTGTAACCTCGGCCATGCGCCGCTTGTAATACTTTCGATTATAAATAAAAGAGCTTATTTATCATGTGCCATTGTGTTCTTTACTTTTCTGCAATATGTGCCGCTGCTTCAGTATTGAATAGCTTACTTGCTCTTGTTCAAAGCTTTGGCCTTGTGCAAGCGCACTTTAGGCTTGCACGGCATCACGTCCCGATGAGAACGATTGTCCCGCGGGAGAGTTGTAACGTGGTGATTCACGTTCAGCGGGGACAATTGGGCTTGCGGGAGATTGGGGCGTGACACTTTATTTTTTTGGGTTGGCTTAGTCATGAGTTGGACCCGTGGTCTAAACCCAAGCCCAAACTATATAATTCAACCTCTTTCTCTCTCTTCCCTCATTCTCTCATTTTCTTCTCTTTCTTTATTTTAGGCAAGTACACCTTGTAAGACATGGAGAAATCCTTATATTTTAATTCTTGCTTTTTTGGCATATATTGGTCTAATATGTGTACATTATGATTTTAAGCACTTTTAATACTTTGAGTTTTCGGTTTTGATAGATGAATTTGACTAGATCTACATTTTACTTAAGAATTTTCATGGGTTCCATAAGTTTTTCTTGGTTTTGATCTACTTAAACTTAGTATCTTTCAAAACTAATTATTCCATCTGGTAGAGCATTCAATTTTGTACAATTTTGATTTTTGTTTCACTTGATTTGGAGTTAAAATAAAAAAATTATGAAAAAATAAATTTTTTGTTTGAGCTTTCCGTCATGGCTGAACTTGCTGATTGGAGAAAATGAAGTGTTCATGCGTCCAGTCTCATGTAGCATACTGTCATGCGGCCAAGTAATTTGCATCATGTAGCAAACTTTTATGCGGCCAAGTGATTTGCCTCATACAACAGACAGTCATGCGGCCAAGTAATTTGCCTCATGCAACAGACTGTCATACGGCCAAAGTAATTTGCCTCATGCAACAGACTGTCATACGGCCAAGTAATTTACCTCATATAGCAAACTGTCATGCTGCCAAGTAATTTTCCTCATGCAACAGACTGTCATGCGACCAGCAACTGTCATACGGCAAGGTGATTTGCTTCATGCAGCAGACTGTCATGTGGCCAAGTGATTTGCCTCATGAGGCAGATTGCCATACGGCCAAGTGGTCTCATGCGTATTTTACCCATAGTGACTTATATACATGAATTTTTAGGATGATATAGGTGAGTGAAAGATGTTAGGCCCAGAGATGATCACGCAGATAGTAAAAGTGGTCTAGCATATCAGAGAGCGACTTTGGGTTGCACAAGATAGGCATCGTCATTGGGCGGATCGGCACCATAGGACTTTAGAGTTTCGTGTTAGCGACCACGTGTTCTTGCGGTTTTTGCCGACCCGTGGAGTCATTAGATTCGGGGTGCATGGGAAGCTTAGTCCGTGATACGTTGGTCCATTCGATATCCTTGAGCAGGTAGGTGATGTTGCTTATCGTCTTGCCCTTTCGCTTTCGCTACGTGAGGTGCCCGATGTATTGTATGTATCTCAGTTACGTAGGTATCTCCTAGATTTGAGTTATATCCTCGACCATTTTGAGCTTGTCATTGATATTGACTTGTCTTGTGAGGAGCAACATGTATCCATTTTGGACCGAAGGAAGAAGTTCCTCAAGAATCGGACTATTCGTCTCGTCCGAGTTGCTTGGAGTAATCACCCTTTGGGAGAGTCAACGTGGGAGCGCGAGGACAATATTCGATCTCGGTATTTATACCTCTTCGACTTGGAAGGTATACTTGTTTGTATGCCTTCGTATCTCAAATCTCGTGATTCATTTACCCATGCTATTTGATGTTGTTTTTCTTTATTATCTGATTGAATTTGATTCCATGTGTATGCGTGCTTGTAGATAACATAGTGGTTTTCTGATTTCTTTAGCTAGTCTTGGATTTGAATTTCGAGGATGGAATATTTTCGATATACGTATTTTGAACGTATTTTTTTTTCTTGCATGATAATTAGGTTACATGGAGACTATACCCATTCTTTGGTTCAGATTGGTTCATGATTTATTTATTTGGGTTGGTTTGGTCATGAGTTGGACCCATGGTCTAAACCTCAAGTCCTAACTATATAAGTCAACATCTTTCTATCTCTTCCCTTATTCTCTCATTTTTTTTCTCTTTCTTTATTTTAGGCAAATACACCTTGCATAACATAGAGAAACCCATAGATTTTAATTCTTTCTTTTTCTTTGTATTTTATTTGTCTAATATGTGTACATTATGATTTTAAGCACTTTTAATACTTTTATTTTTCGATTTTGATGGGTGGATTTGGCTAGATCTATATTTTAGTTAAGGGTTGTCATGGGTTCCATGAGTTTTTCTTGGTTTTGATCTACTTAAACTTAGTATCTTTAAAAACTAATTATTTTATGTGGTGGAGCATTCAATTTGGTGTGATTTTGACTTTGTTTTACTTGATTTGGAGTTAAAATAATTTTTTATGAAGAAAACATTTTTTAGTTTTGAGCATTCTGCCATGGCTGAACTTGCTGATTAAAGAAGATGAAGTGTTCATGCGACCAGCATCATACAGAAAACTGTCATGCGGCCAAGTAATTTTTCTCATATAGCAAACTGTCATGCCGACAAGTGATTTGCCTCATGCAGCAGACTATCATGCGGCCAAGTGATTTGCCTCATACAACAGACTGTCATGAGGCCAAAGTGATTTACCTTATGCATCAAACTATCATGCGGCCAAGTGATTTACCTTATGCAGCAGACTATCATGCGGCCAAGTGATTTGCCTCATGTGGAAGACTGTCATGCGACATAGTGGTCTCATGCGCACTTTACCCATAATGACTTATGTGCACGAATTATTATTCTACTTGGTTTATTGCATTCATTAAATTATTTTCCATTGAATATGTATGAGCTATGTGTTGATCCTAAATTACAAGTATTGTGATTCTAAGGGAGAATGGACTTAGTGACCAAACTATGTGCTAGAACTCACAAGATCAACTAACATTAGTGACTTGACTCGACTATTGATATCCGTGTTGATACACTTACTATGTGCTATAAGTTCCTACGTGCTAAGCGTTCCTACACGATTATGTTACATATTTTACACTGAAGGGTACCTACGTGCTACGTGCTACGTGACATGTGATATGATACTATTCCTCCAGCATGGACATGATAGTTGGCTAATAACCAAGTGTGGCTATGAATTGTGTGAATTATTGCATCATGCTGGATGAATCCAAATTAAACTGCCAAGTGACAAAGTGGATTCATATCTAGTGTGCCCATAATGTGTTACGACATATAAGGGGAATAACATGTTACCGCGCCATGTAATTCCTGATAACCGTCGGGTAAACTAGGCTACCAAAACTTATAGAGCATTGGGAGGGATGGAATCCCGAGATCGTGCTTAACTATCCACCCTCAATCACCTGGGGAGTGATGTCTGTCCCCCATTTGGATATTGTTTAAATCCTCATTAGTGGATTTTGATATCCGATAATTATATTATACAATATATTCTATGCGATCTTAGCACAGTGGCCTTACGACCGGTGTATATTTACTATATGCTATGCTGCGATTCATGGCTCGGCTAGCCTTGCTAGCATATGGGGATTCCTATTGCATGCATAATACCTCTGGGATATCCACGACTCCACCTAGCAAGTCGTACTAGTGATTGGCCGATACTATAATTGAACTTGTTTGTGTTTGTAACTTCTGTTGAATAGTTTATGACACGGATTATCATGGAGCGATGGTCTAACCCTTGTCTTTGTTTGGTTGTATGGTTAGATTGTTGTATCACGATAGACTATGGACCGAAACTACTAGACAGAACTATATATATAAATATATAAATATAAATATATATATATGTGTGTGTGTGTGTGTGTGTGTGTGTGTGTGTGTGTGTGTGTGTGTGTCTGGTTTTGTTTCTTCATTCGTGCTTCCTTTGTGGTACTGCTATTTGGGGTCTAATCCCACTGGTTTTACATGGCAAGGTTTAGAGCCAACACCCGAGGATCCAGCGTACTTCCCCCTGAACAATGACGTATACCAGACGAATGGCTGTTGAGGGGAAAAGTGGATTTCTTCTTCCCTGCTCGATTGTAACACCCGATAACAGATTTAGTATTTCTTGAATTTCTAGAATTTAATTTTTCTTGATAATGTATTCATGTTGTATTTCATATGTTGGTTCCTGTCATTTTTATTATTTTATTTTTTTGTTATTGAGAGAGACTACCCGAGACCAGTAGGATACCCATTGGCATTGCCATAGACCCGATTTAGGACCCACATATAGAATGGACACTTGGTTCGGTTCATTTTGGGTGAACCCATGACTAAACCCTCTTTTCTCCTCTTTTCGTATATATATGGCTTTTCTCTCTCCTCTCTTTCTTCTTCTTCATTTTATTTCCCTCCTTCCTCCTCTCCCTCAAGCTCTCCCTAACCCTAGAGAAAGTTACTGTGACTTGGACCGTGAGAGGTAGAGGCTAGGAGCCACCCAAGGCAACTACATCTTGCTCAAAGGTAAAGTTATGAATTTTCTAATTTTTATATATGTTATTATTTTGAAAATATATTTGATGGAAAATGTTCTCCTTGAGTTGCTGATCATATTTAGTTCTTGGAGTTTTAGATTTTGATGTATAAATTTTTGTAGATCTGAGTTTTAAGTTTAGAGTTTTTAGGTGTGTTCTATGAGTTTTTCTTAATTTTGATATATTAAAACTTAGTATTTTTGAAAAATACTTGTTCCTTATGTTAGATCATTTTATTTCGAGCATTTTGGCTTTTGATTCACTTAATTTGGAGTTAAAATAAAGTTTTTATAAAGAAAATAATTTTTTAGTTTTTTGGAGTTTCGGCCATGGCTGAACTTGTTGTTGGAGACGACGAAGTCTTCATGTGGCCAGCAAGCCATGCGGCCCCGAGAGGGTTATGCGGCCTAAACTTTTGCCACATACTGACAACATGTGTCCATCTTATTGGACGTATGACTGCTTATTTACACAAGTATCCTTGAACACTTTGTGTTTTCACTCGCTGAACGAATGAAAAAAATTCGCTAAAGTTTAAAAATGAGTCCATGCGACCAGTGGATGCATGTGGCCAGTGAGTCCATCGGCCCGTAGGCATATACGGCCAAGAATTCTTGTGTCTATTTTTGTGTTCCATGTTGTTATGTTCTCTCTGTAATTCCTTTTAGTGATTATTGTTGTGTACTTCCTTATGTCGATACAAGTTTATGTTACCAGACCAGTTTATATACTATTTTATAATCCTCACGACACCATAGAAATATCTATGTATGAAAATCTATTGTATTTGGCATCGGGCAATCGAGTGTGAGTATTGCCCAATGTATCGCGAGTCGCGGATACGATAACTCGTAAAAAGCTCGTACCCGTGATTCGTCATTCTAGGAAAGTTCTCGAGTGTCCACTACTCGAGAACTTGAAATAATTTAGTAATGATTAAACAAGATAACATTTACCTAGATCATTGGAAGGGGAGAATATTGTGCTACCGGCTACCCCGATCCCCAAGGGCCCCATGCGGCAGGGACAACCCTGCTAGGCAAGGGCTACTTGACTGACCAAGTTTACTCATGCTGAGGCACTACAAGTTATTGTTATGCAATTTTGTATATGCATTCCAGTATTTGTTCCATTTATGCTTCAGTTTCAGTTATTTAAAAAAAAAAATCAGTTCCTTTTTTCGATAATCTTATTTTAAAAAAAAAAATCTGTTTCACTTATAAAATATTCTTATGTCTACAAAATCAGTTCCATTTTACAAAAACCTTTTGTTTACAAAAAATCACTTATATCTTCAAAAGCCAATTTATACTTACTTTATGTTGTGTTATGCTATCAATTATCTTCTTTAGTTTCTTATCCATTATTGTTTGTGATGTGCATTATAAGTACTAGACAAGCGTACCCTTGGCTATCCGGGTTAACTGTATTGCCGATGGTAACGATATTCTTCAAAGCATGCATTTGTTAGTAACTAAGTTTGTGATAACCCTAGTTAGTTAATTATAGCAAGCCGTAGGCATGTTTGGCCATGCAATGTTTGCCTATTCGTTAAGATCGCCCTTTTAATTTATTCTTCGGCGCGTGGTTAGGGTGCTAAGTTCTGCTCGGGTGAAGGTCTACAACCCCAGTCCTTGTTTGGTTTAAGGATTGTGGTTTCGATCCAGAGTAGTTACAATGCTCTCTTGCCACTCGTCGTCTTACTTTCATTTCTGCACTTATTATCAATTTTTCCAGTATGATTCTTGAGACAAGTATGTTGGTACTGTACAAGTCTCGATCTGCATTTATTTTTTATATGTCGCTTTTGCTTATGTTTTGATGTGTTTAGTCTATCACCTTGATATCCTTTGTGGTACTTATTGCTTGGGATTCTGACCCCACTGTCTTTGCATGGCCAGGTTACCCCGAAGAGAATCAGGATCCACCGCCCTTCCAGCAAGATGGCTCGTACTCGTAGGACTGTGGCCGAAGCTCGCAAGTGGGTTCCTTCCTCCCCCCCTCGTAGTGTTATTCCTTTTTGTGGTGTTTTAGCAAGAGGCAGTGTTAGTCCCTTATTTTTTAGATCACTTCTCTGACTACGGTCAACTTGATGTATATATTAGACCATGGCTGGTATATTTGATCATATATATTTAAACTCTGCTAGTGCAGCATTTTGTATTCACTAGCTTCATGATCATATGTGACATATAATTTAGAACTCCTATTTACTTTCATGTATGATATACTCTTGTACTTGTATTGTTGGATTAAGATTATAGGATATGTCGGCCTTAGGACTGACGTCATAGCAAGCTAGAGTTCACCCATCTGTCTTCTAGACAACCTTAATACATTGCTGCTTACTTCAGTATTCTGCATGGTGAGGTTGGCCATGTCAGTTCCCGTATTTACCCAATATTCTGGAAGCGGGGCGTGACATCGATATTGTACATTTTACTCTTTTGGACATTTAGCTACCGGCACTTGTTAGTCGTAGATCTGAATATTTAGTTTTCTTACATGATTTAAATTAATCAGACTGTAACTGATCATGGTCATGTACTTTTGCTACTATACCAACTTCTTATTTTGTACAGCTCATTCTAGAATATTTTAATAGGCGATTGGGATACCTTTCCGCTTTATCATGCATGTTCTATGTTTGCTATTCTTGTTTGACTGATTGAGACAATAGATATTTTGTGTGACCCTAAGATACTTTCTTGTAGTATGCACCCCTTGTCTAGTTACAGCTGTGATCGCCGTACGACGTATAGTACCTTGTACGGGATAGCTAGCCATGTCCGTCTCCGTATTCCGGTATTGGGACTTGATATGTATCCTTATGTGCTATAACATCAATGGGTAACAAATACTACAAACTTGTCATATAGTTCATGTGTTTATAATTATTCTCGCGCATCTCTCACGTGGGTACATATAATCCATCGCTAACCAAACTAATGCATAGTATATGACAAGTATCTCTAATCAAGTATAACAAAAATAGTATCTACGACTAGAATCCTGTGAATCTAAGGAGACAAATATAGACTATATAATAGGTAAATCAAATCAAATTAAACATACTATATGAAATTGAAAACTTGGTCGTCGAGGATAACGAGTACCAGGAACATGGTCGTCGAGGATAAAGTGTAAATTTTCTTCTTTTCTACTCGTCATTGTACATTTTATCTTTTGGATGTTTAGCCACCTGCACCTGTTAGCTTTTGGGACGCCTTATTGCTTTATCATATATGCTCTATGATTATGGTTTCTTGTTTGATTGATTGAGACATAGATGTTCGTGTGACCCTAAGTGACATGATTGTAGGATGCACCCCTTGTCTAGTTACAGCCATAATCATCGTACGACGTATAGTACCTTGTACGGGGTAGATGGCCGTGTCCGTCTCCGTATTCTGGTATTAGGGCGTGACAAGCAACATTTATATAAAATCAGTATACCACCGATATACTCTAGTATACCGTCGGTATGTCGGTTTTCAGGCCAAAAATGATCCTGGGTTATTTTCTACCCTAGCTTTCGATTTTGCCATTAATTTCTTGTGTTTACAATTATTCCTAAGACTTATTACAGACTCTAGACAGACTATTACAGGTGTTGGCTTCTTCAGAGTCTGTAAATGATGAAGGCATGGCTTGGCTTCTTTACTTGATGGATGATATATATTTTTCTTTGACAACAGTTGTCCTGAGATACCCAGATTGTGAAATCTAAATACCTTTCGGCGAATGCGTGCCTCCGGAGATGTCGTAGGTGGTTCAGAGAAATATTATGGGATGACGTCGTCTTTGGCTCATCATGATTTTTTTTATTGCATATGTCCATGTTTGATCTTGCTTTATTGATTTTCTACAAATACATGTTAGACGAACAAAGCAATATATATGTAGCAAGTATTATACAATAAATACACATTAGGACTATGTTAAGTTTAAGTACTAATGATGTAGTGATAGCTTGAGTATTAGTGATGTCGTAATGTTAAATTTAATCGATTAACCATATTCAAAAATATAGTCAGATCATTGGACAAACATTGAAAAGTAGCTCCTTCATTAAATATTACTAGCTTGCTTGTAAGTATTAAAAGAGAGAAAATAAATTTTGTTGTGATATATTTGAAAAAATTATGTATTATTTATAGAAATTTTTTGATGCCAAATGACCACCAATGATACCTTTAGAATATAGTTGCTATATGAATATTTTGACCATTTTCAGCAAAATATTATTCAAAACGATAAAAAAAAAAAATATTATGTGGGTATTATGGTAAAAATAAATCTGCCCTTTAAGCTGATATGGACGTTGGAAGTTTTTTTTAACAAAATATCCCTCCATCGATTTTAAAACAGTTATATTAAGAGATATTGTAATAAATTAACCTCCAAAATTTGCGGAGGACAGGGGACCGGTTACCTAATCGAATCTGGACTGGGTCGCCGACCGGACCGGGCCAAGCCGAGTTGACCTAGATCGAGTGTGACAAATTCGGTTCGGTCCGCGTTTTCGACTGAGACTGGCCGATTTATCGGGCCCGGCCCATTTTCTAATCCAGTCCAAATCATGATTTGCTATCGGCCGGATCCGGACCGGTCCAACCCTGACTTGACCAAACCGTGCCCAGGGTGCCCGGTCCATTTAACACCTCGAAACAAATGTGCTTATAGCATAAACTTTGTTTAAGAAGAAATTAAAGGAAATTGTAAGTACTCGGTGGTGGCAGAAACGTCGTCAACCTTGAAGCAAGCATGCCCATCACATCACATCACATCAAATTTTCATTTGGTTGTCGAATCAGCAGTGGGCAGTTTCTAACCAATCCAAGGTATTTCCAACGAAAGGCTTGCTTGTAGCTTCTGCTACCAGTACTAGCTAGCTTGCTCCCTGACTGACGCTGAGGAGAAGATTTTCGAAATGTGAGACTCTGGTGCGTTGTCGATCGACAGTTGTTCAGAAGCGACTGAGAAAAGAGTAAAGTACTTGATCCGTCCTTCCCTCCTATTAGACCACAGACAAAAACATTCACTTTGGGCAGCACACCAACTACGTACCTAGCTACACTGCAACCCCCTACTAACAAGTTTCAACAGCTCCTTCCCAAGTAAACAGTAATCGTACAATTAACATTAAACATAGTTTTTGCCTAATTTAAACAAAGTTCCACAGTATCTAAAATCGAGTTAGCTTGCTATATGTGTTTCAAAAACCTGGCATTTATCGATCCGGACAAGCACGTCGGTTGATCTACCAATGAAACGACGACACGTGACGGACGGACAGCGTAGCAGTCTCCATTTTTGAAACACTGGTTGCTATTAATCTTGATCGGTCAGAACCAGTAAAAATATAAAAATATAGAAGGAGAACTTGCAAAAATTCAGCAAATGTACTTTGGATCATCTTAGAATATCAAAGCCGATTTAAACGCTTATCAAACCGTAATGTAATTACTGAGAACATTTACGGAAGGTGGTTCAGCGAGTTTTGGTGGGTTTTGAATCGATGGTCAAGTAATTTCAGTATCAGTATACTACAAAGTACAAACTATAATTAGTAGCAGCATGCCTTTGTATATCAGAAACAGTACCACGAGAGAGAGAGAGAGAGAGATGGCCATGTTAATGCTAATCATGGGTTCCATTTCCATACCAATCCTTCTCAACAACCAATGGGTCAAAGTGCATGTGCTTGTAGTACTCTTACTCTGCAGCTCTCCTCTCCTCTCCTCTTTGCTTAAGTTTTAAGGTTAGATACCACTTTGACTGCATCTTAGTGTCTAATGCTGAATGATTTCTATTGACAGTCTCTGTGCGTGTGAGTGATTAAAAGGAGGAGCAGCAATGAATAGAAGTCATATGTGGGCAAGAAGGTTTGGCAGGGTTACTGGTCATGGAATTTTTCTACTTTTGATACAAGTAGAACGCTCTTTACCAGTCTGGTGATACTCAGAGACACGGCTCAAAATGTTCAACAACTATGTGACTCAGACTCTGCTCACTATGGCAAGGCTCTCCAATGGAAATAGTTGCAATAAATTTAGGCTAAATTTCAACTCTATCCAAGTTGTTCAACTTAATATTCTAAACTTTTGTTTATCAATAACTTAATACCATCAACTATTAAATCTTTTTAACTTAATATCCAAAAATAATAAAAATTTCAAACTACTCCTCTCGTCCTCCCACCCCCACCCCCACCCCTTCTTCTTCGCCGGACGATGAACTCCCCCCTCCCTCTCCGGCGGCGATGACCCCACCTCCCTCTCCCCCCGGGGTCGTGCATGCGGCGGCAGCAGCGGGACAGCACCACCGGCGATGGCAACAACAACTGCGGGAAAGGGGGGAGGGGAAGAGAGGAACAACACATGAGGGGGACGCAGGGGTGTAAACGAGTCGGACGGACACGGACAATGCGTTGTCCGTGTACGGTCTGAAAATGAAAATGAGTTCTGCCGGACGGACACGGACAATCCACTGTTCGTTAATTTAATAGGACGGTCCACGGACAAATTAAATATATTACCATAAGGTGTTACTTCATCAAGATATCTTGATAATTGGTACAGAAAATCAAGTTGAAAGGAGATACTTGAAGGACATAGAATACAACAAAAAATAGTAAAAGGTTAACGAAAATTCAGACTAGACAACCAAAAATAGATGCAAAACCAAAATGATATGCAATAATTGATGCAAAATTAAAAGGAGTCCACTATCGGACGGTTCGCGAACAAATTAGGACAGGACATGGATATGATCGTGTCCGGGTCTGATTTTTAAACGGACCAAAAAAATGTCCAGTACTGTTCGTTAATTCAATCAGACAGCTTGCGGTCGAACCATCTATCGAACCGGACTCGTACGGAAAACGGACTGCTTTGTTAATTTTACAGTCCTAGGGGACCGCCAGGGTCGACGGCGGTAGGGGAAAGAGAAATAAGAACATTTTTGGAAGAAGAAAAAAAAAGGATATTAAGTTGACTATTTTGAAAGTTTAGGGTATCTATTTGCCAAACATGAATAGTTTAATGTATCAGGTTAAAATTTAGCTATAAATTTATTAGCATAAACTTACAAATGGAAAATTTATTCAGTGGGACAAACTTATCAAATGATATTGATGAGCTTTAAATCTCCTCCAATAATGTTATAATACTGCACTAAAGTTAAATTAAAGAATAAAACAAAATATGGTATGTCATGACATTATTATGTGAGATCATTTCTTTGAAAAATGGGACATTTTTCTCCGAATTCTCTCCTGGGATTGGGATGGAATAAAAAATCAAATTTTCCCAATGCAAGAAGATAAAAATTGATGAATTTTCTTTCGTGTAGGCAATTAATAATTTGTTAATTGACAAATATTTTTTGTAAAATATACTTGTGATAAAAAAAGCTGGATAACAAATTGGTTGTGATTTTTGATGGTATACCCAGGACAATCAATTATTCATTTTATTCTCAAGAAAATATAAAAAAAAATGAGGATAATTTTAGGCTAAATTGTAACTTGATACCCTCAACTATTATTGTTTTTTAACTTGATACTCTCAACTTTTATAGCTACTAGTTTGATATAACCTGGAAAAAAATTGAACCAAATTGTCCCTTCTCTTCCCCTCCCCCCTCCCCTCTCTGGCTGCGGGTGGTCGGCGGACTGCGGGCGCGTGCGAGCAGGCGGCGGGCTCGAGGACGCACGGGGCAAGCTGGGCAGTGAGCGAGTGGATTCAGGGCAGCGCGCGACGGTGCTCGGGGCAGCGTGCGGGGCGTATCGACGCTCGGGGCAGCGTGCGGGGGTGCACGCAATGGTAAGGGGGGTCGTCGGGGCCGGGGCAGGTAAGGGGGTCGTCGCCAAAGCGGGGGAATGGTCGCGGGAGGGGAGGGTGGGTGGAGGGTAGTTCAGGAATAAAAAAAAATGGATATCAAGTTAGAAATATAAGTTGAAATAGAATATTAAGATAATACCTATCAAAATTTAAGATAATACTGTTAAATATTGCCAATAGTCGAAGGAATCAAGCTGCAACTAAGCCATTATTTTATTCTTCTTCTAATAACATGCTAGATCCTGGGATTCAATAAACATATGATGGGACTTGACCATAAAGACTTGACATTTGAAAAAACGTTTATTTGTATTGAAGTTTAAACATTGGAGGAATTATCATTCATTTTATTTAATACAGACATAGTAGAGAAACAAAGTAGAGAAGAAGAAAGTAGAAAAGTCCTACTATTATTTCATTTCCAGAAAAAAACTGACATACTTATACATTCAACAGGATATTTAAATATGATAAGAGAGATCTAACAATATTTAAATATTATCATATAGTTCCAACAATACTAGTCGAATCATATAATACAAATACAATCACTATATATATTAAATATTATCATATAGTTCCAACAATATTAGTCGAATCATATAATACAAATACAAATACAATCAATCAATATATATATATATATATATATATATATATATATATATATTATTTTATTTTATTTTATTCTTATCGTTCAAGATTTGTATTGAGCTGGGACGACATGGTCAAACATGGACTGAGCTAGCCCAGCCAACAAGCAACTCGGGTTCGAACATGATTTACTGTGTCAGCCTGGCCCAAACCTCGATCCAAACCGTGTTCGACTCTCCAACTCGATCGACTTGGTCCGATCCGATCGACGATCCGGTCAGGCCCAATCTCTAGTCTGGATCGACCCGGAACCCCTGACCCTCCTAATTAAATAATTGATAGATATTTTACTAAAATGTTGCCTTATTGACGTTATTAAAATATTATGAGAGAGATTTTTGGTAAATAAAAACAAAATCCTCCCAATGACCATTTTATTAAACCAAATTCTAGCCATTTTAACATAAATAAGGGGTATATTGAATATTTTGTTGAAAATGAACCAAATATCTCTATAACAGCTATATTATAAGGATATTTGTGGTTATTTATCACCGGATAATTCTTATATATTGGGCTCAATTCATCCATATTTACCATAATTTTTTCTCCTCTTCTAATATTTACAAACAATATGGTGTTATGTTCGGTGAAGCAACTATTTTTTGCTGCTATAAAAATGAACAACTACCAAAGCAAACGCAAAATTAGTAACCACAATCCGTATTGCAATCTGAGGGGGTACAAGCAGGGCCAGCCCTGAGCTCATAGGGGCCCAGGACGAACTTTCAAAATGAGGTCTCATACATAATGTAAAAAAAAAATAAAAGTAAAATAAAAAATATGTCTCCGCCAAAATTTGTACTAGGAACCTCTTGTGTGCAAGTCTAATGTAATAACTACTACACTACAATTGCTTTGTAATAATAAGGACCCATGGTAAATACTAGTTCTATTTTCGGTACAAAATTATTTATATATTTAAACAAAACTTTTTTTTTGGCCCTCCTGGTCATGGGGCCCTGGGCGGTCGCCCTGCCCGCCCTGGGCTAGGGCCGGCCCTGGGTACAAGGGTCTCAATCTGCGTTGTAAACTCAAGGGGTAAAGGACCTCAACTGGTGCAATCTCAGTGTTCACTAGCCTACGAAGAAGAAATGAATCATAATTGGATGAGATCAGAAATTTAACACCACTTAAGTATAATTTATAATAAGCATGATACCGAAAGAATAATCTCGCGTGGAATTTTTGTTGAATACTTGTATTCTAGAAAACAAATCCAATGGAAACCTAATTGTGGCATAGAAAATTTATGTAGGCATCTAGACATGTGTATCTAGTATCTTGCGTTTTCTTTAAAAAAATGTATAAATTTTTAATATGTGTTATTATTGTTATATCGATTTCTTTTATGCAACTTATGTTTGAGTTTCTGCTTTCAAAGATGGAAGAACGCGTGGTCGAGATCAGATGTTCACACAAAAGTTCCCACTCTGACTATTCTCGATTTTCACGAAGAACTATATAAGGATTCTGATTACAATTTGCTCTCAAGATTATAAAAAAATCAGAACAAAAATAAATTTTACGTTCTTCCTTGCACTCGCAGTTGCAGACGGACAGAACAGAATTACAACTAGCAGAAGAGAAGATAAAGGAGAAGAAGGAAATCTGCTTGCTGGGGTGATGAAGATCATCATTGCTCAAAGCAAGATTCGTCCCACACGATATGCTCACAAGAACCAGCAAGTTCACGTAGAACTTCTGAAACGCTCGATGTCACCTCATTGCTTGGACTCGCACGAACTTCTTGGACTTTAATGACGGCTCCAGCATCAACTCTCTTCCTCTCCCAAATTTTGAAGTAAGTTCATAAATAGGGTTTGAAGAGAGTATTTATAGGCATAGGGAGGAATTCTTAATCCTAATCATAACCGTACATCAATTACAAAAAGATTAGAATAAATTTAATTCATCTCCTATAAGATTGGAATGAATTAAAGTTAAATCCCATATGAATGATTTGAATTAAATTCAAATCCCACATGATTAAATTTAAATCCAACTTGATTGGAATGAATTAAATTCAAATCCCACATGTATCAGATTTAAATTAATGACTCAATCTTTCCATAACTGATTAAATCTATCCGATAGCAACAGACCTGCATGCAACCGCTCATGAGGCCCCGCAAGCAACCGCTCATGCGGTCGGTCATGCGGCAGCGCATGTGTGGCAGCGCATGCAGTCGCGTATGCGGCCAGCCCATGTGGCTAGGCCATGCGACCACGCATGCGAACAGCCCATGCGACCTCTCATGCGGTCAGCACATGCGGCCATATATGCGGCCAGCTCATGCGGCTAGCGCATATCCGACCGCATGAGCGCATCAAATGAGCACAAGCGCCATAAGATAATGCTGACGTGCTAAGTGCAAAGTGCGCCAACAAAGCGCCACTTTGCGCCCTTGAACCCGAGTCCGAGTCCGAGTCCATGCGACGATGCTGACGTGCTAAGTGCAAAGTGCGCCAACAAAGCGCCAATTTGCGCCCATGCGATGATGTTGACGTGCTAAGTGCAAATGACTATCTACTCTTCATGATATTCTCCCAATCAATGGTTATCCCTTGAAAAAATAGCTAGATGCCTAGTATATTTTTTTTGAACTAAAAGTATAAAACTAAATGGTAGGATTGCAAAGACACAATATCAGAGGTCCTCCCAGACCATATATGTTGTGTCCTTGACTGTATGCGGTGTTATGCTGCTGTGACATGACCCAAAGCCGAGGTTCACTCCCTCTTGTGGTGTCACGCCACTGTAACATGGAGTACTACCCTCCTTTATAGTTCTTAGGATTACCTGGCGCTGGAGGCCTTACATGAACGGATCTGCCAGACCCTCCTGGCTCCGATCATCAAACACTGTAATGATCCACGCTAGCTGTGCTCATTCAGTGTCATCTACTGGCCCTTGAAGTCTATCATAAACAGATCTACCAGATTTACCTAACTCTGATCATTAAAGCACTGTAATAATCCACGCAATCTGAGCTCATTCAGTGTCATGCGTTCTATCCATATAGTTCTCTTCAAACCGTTCAAGAGATGAACATATGCCACTGCTGCAGCTTCCTACTTTTCACAGTATGTCGGTATCACCCGAATATGTGTACTAACCATAGGAAGATCATCTGAGAGCTTTCAGAGCTATTCTTCTTTACTTGCTGCAGCTTGATAGTGCAAATAACTCTGAGAGTAAAGACTGTTTCTTCGACTTTCACGATATAGCACCACCACTCCTGGAGAAGTCACGTCCTTATGTGATTCTCTCACTCTTCTTTCCCGAGCACCAACTGGCATCACCGAAGATTTAATTCAAATATGGATAACTATTGTAACACATGATATACTAATAAGTTCTCCTGATAATTCTGACAACTCTCTTCACAACTTTCAGTGTTCAACACATATACTTCTTGTGAACTAACTCAGCATCCCTACAACAAAAGCTATGTTAGGCCTGGTGGTACACGTAGCTTGAATCATTCACCTGATGATGCTTGAGTTCACCAATTGTCTGATGTTTTTCCTTGGATTTGGCTTCATATTTATGTCACACCTGAGAAGTATCGTCCCTAATACCCAAAGTGTGTGATCAATATTTCATGCTGAGAGCATGTGACTAAGCAAGCCCACTTGGCATCCGGATTATCTTATATCCTCTGGATGACATCCGCAATCCCATGTCCTGAGTTTGGACAAAAATAACATATTTGTTCTAGTGACACTTCTATGTCCATAACTGGGACTAGCAAGTCATCCACATAGATACAAACGATGACTCCTCTATTATCAGCGAACTTCGTGTACACATATTTGTCCGTCTCGCTGATCCTGCGATAATTTTGACTAGATGACTTGTCAAACTTCTGCTACCACATCCTGGGAATTGCTTCAGGCCGTATCGAGATATCACCAACTCGTAGACTGTCTTCAAACCTGAATGACAATAATTTTGACTGTTGTCCGTGAATCTCTCATGTTTGTCTTCATCCAAGACTTGTTGTCTCTTCATTATCTGATAAATAATCAGCTTATGAATAGCAGCTACAACAATCATCATCCTGATCTATGATACCCCCATCGAGGTGCCAAAGAACTCAATCTCCTATTGTCTGAGAAAACCCCTAGGCAAATAGCCTTGTCTTGAAATCAACTGTTATGTCTGCTTTCATCTTCATCGATTTGAAGATTTGATAAACATCTGATTGATTTAGCTCATTCAGGAAGATTGACCAACACCCAAGTGTGGTTGGAGTTTATTGAGTCATACTCATTATTTATAGCCTCCCTCCAGAAATAGCATCTTTGGTCTTCATTGCCTCATCATATGTAAGCAGATCTGCTTCCACATGATAGGTGACAAAATCTTCTCCGAAGTCCTTCACTCTCCTCACTCGCTTAGACACCGGCTCTGCGAGTTCTGATTCAATCTTTGTAGTTGGGATGACAACTTCTTCTTGGACTACATCTTCGTTGGAAGCTTCAGCCTCCTGTGCACCCACACTATTTTTTGAAATATCCGCGATAATAATGTTCTTGTGTCTTGTAAATTTATCTTCGAGGATTTCTGCGTTACGAGATTCAATGATATAATTTGATTCGATATCAAGAAATATTCGAGCATTACTCTTCTCCGCATCACACTGAAAGATTGTCTTCGGAGTCCTTGATTCCAGCTTCTGAATCTTTAATTCCGGAAGCTTCACAAACACTAGACACCCCCACACTCGAATGATGTTCAAGTTAGGTTTGACTCTGAACTAGAGTTCCTGAGGAGTGACATCGGAAGTTGCGTATGGAACTCTGTTCAGAATGAACGTAGCCGTCAGTACAGCTTCTCCCCAGTAGTAGTTTGGAAGACCCATAGTCAAAAGTATTGAGTTCATCATCTCTGTCAACGTCATGTTCTTCCTTTCAACTACTATATTTGATTGAGGAGAATATGGAGCAATTGTCTCGACAATTCCATGTTCTTTGCAGAACGATGCGAATTCAATAGACCTATACTCTCCGCCTCGATCACTTCTGAGTCTCTTGAGTCGTTGCCCCATTTGAAGTTCAGTCTCAACCCTAAACTTCTTAAACTTCTTGAATGCTTCATCTTTTAACTTGAGAAGATAGACGAACGCATAATTCGAGTAGTCGTCGATGAAAGTAATGAAGTACTTTCTCTTGGCCTTTGTGGAGAACTGCTTGAAGTGACAGATATCTGAGTGAACCAACTCCAGAAGATCTGTACTTCGGTTTACCCGTTTGAACTAATTTTTTGTGATCTTTTTTGCGCACAGACCTTACACTTCTCCACCTCCTTACGCCCATATTTGAAGATAAACCCTAAACTAGATATCTGGCAGTACGAAGTACATGTCCTAGTCTGGGGTCTCACAACTCTTACAGTGAGACTTCAGTCACAAGCAGAAACTCGAACATCCATTTGAAACTTAACGCCTTATTTCAAAGTATGTCTCCTACCAAGATATCACCATATGACAAACATGGATGTTAACCCTCAATTCTGCAACAGACTTCCTGAGATCAGATCCTTGGTAATCACGGGTACGTTGCTACATGCACTCCTTTGACTGTAACTTCTCGAAGTTCAGAACCATTGTTCCAATTCCCAGATCCTCTGCTTGATCCTTGTTTGCCATTAAGACCTTCACCACTGAAAGGTTCGACCTTGATCAACAGCTCTTCCTAAAGTACATGTGGCTAGATGCAACAGTTTTTATCCACTGGTCAGCAACCACGTCATAGGACTTAACATGCGCAATCATAGCAACCAAGTTAAGTAATCAAAGGAACCAAGTTTAGTTATACTTTGCAATATTGGTTCGGAATGGTTCTACTTCCAAGTTCCAATTTCTGCCATGCGTCAAGTCTTGTATAATACGGTGACCTTCATGTGCATAGGCTACCATGCGTCAATCAATGCGCATAAGCCACCATGCGCTAATCCATGCGCATAAGCCACCATACGTCAATCTATGCGCATAAGCCACAATGTGCTAATCTATGTGCATAAGCCTTCATGCGCGTCCTACATGCGCAGAGACCATCATGCGCATTGAGACACTATGCGTCCAACTCTGCCATACGCCAAGACGCCAAGACTTTTAATGCTCTGTCATGCGCCAAGTCTTACTATACGCCAAGGTCTGCCCCTTGTGCACATACTCTGCAATCCTTGGTCATATTATAATCTTCCTTCCAACTGGAATGCGGGTCCTTCAGACGCTATCTCCTCCATCCTCGGGAATGGTAGGTTCCGATAACTCACTTTCAACATTTGACAAATGACTCATTCCCTCATCCAAATGTTCGAAGTCAATTCTGTCAATCTTCTCAAGTTTATGAAAACTTGTGTCCATAAGACTTGAACGGATGTTCCCCATCTTTCTTCGAATCTTGCTTTGAGATTGTTAGTCCCGAGGCTTAACCAAAGATGGAAGAACGCGTGGTCGAGATCAGAGGTTCACACAAAGTTTCTACTCTGACTATTCTCAATTTTCACGAAGAACTATATAAGGATTCTGATTACAACTTGCTCTCAAGATTAGAAAAGAATCAGAATAAAAATAAACTTCACGTTCTTTTTTGCACTCGCAGTTGCAGACGGACATAATGGAATTAGAACTAGCAGAAGAGAAAAGAAAGAAGAAGAAAAAAATCTGCTTGCTGGGGTGATGAAGATCACTGTTGCTCAAAGCAAGATTCGTCCCACACGGTCTGCTCCCAGGAACCAGCAAGTTCACCTAGAACTTCTGAAACACTCGATGTCACCTCCTTGCTTGGACTCGCACAAACTTCCTGGACTTTAATGACGGATCCAGAATCAACTCTCTTCCTCTCCCAATTTTCGAAGTAAGTACTCAAATGGGGTTTGAAGAGAGTATTTATAGGCATAGGGAGGAATCCTTAATCCTAATCCTGACCGCCATCAATTACAAAAAGATTGAAATAAATTTAATTCATATCCCACAAAATTGGAATGAATTAAATTTAAATCCCATATGATTGATTTGAATTAAGTTTAAATCTCACATGATTAAATTTAAATCCTACATCTTTGGAATGAATTAAATTCAAATCCCACATGTATCGGATTTAAATTAATGATTCAATATTATCGTAACTGATTAAATATATCCGATAGCAACAGACCTGCATGCAACCGCTCATGTGGCCCCGCAAGCAACCGCTCATGAGCCGCTCATGCCGCAGCGCATGCGGCCAGCCCATGCGGCTCGAGCATATCCTAGTGCATCAAATGCGCACAAGCACCATGCAACGATGCTGACGTACTAAGTGCTAAGTACAAAGGGCGCCAACAAAGTACCACTTTGCGTCCTTGAGCCCGAGTCCGAGTCGCTAAGCCCCTTTGGGGCTTAGCTCCTATGGAAATAATTTCAAGAGCATGACAAAATTAGCAACCACAATCCATATTGCAACCTTAGGGGGTACAAGGGTCTCAACCCGCGTTGTAACCTCAAGGGGTAAAGGACCTCGACTGGTGCAATCTCAGTGTTCACTAGCCTACGAAGAAGAAATGAATCATAATTGGATTAGATCAGAAATTTAACACCACTTTAATATAATTTATAATAAGCATGATACCGAAAGAATAATCTCGCATGAAATTTTTGATGAATACTTGTATTCTAGAAAACAAATTCAATGGAAACCTAATTGTGGCATAGAAATTTTATATAGGCATCTAGACATGTGTATCTAGTATCTTGCGTTTTCTTGAAAAAAATGTATAAATTTTAAATATGTGTTATTATTGTTATATCGATTTTTTTTATGCGACTTATGTTTGAGTTTCTGCTTCCAAACTCTCTACAAGCTTCCTTTGCGGTATCAGTAAGAAATTTGAAGAGATATTAAAAACAGAAACTCAAATATAAGTGTATCAACAAACACTTATGTAACAAAAATTAATATATTATTAGAAATTAATTAATTAAATAAAAAAATCCTTACACTTTTATATACCTTTACTATTATAATGCGGTTTGGAAACGGTTCAAAAATGAGCTCGTCCAAGCCGTATGTATATCCTTCACTAAATTTTTTTATTATTTTTATTTTTTATATATGTGTATGTACGTCCTCACGTTGTTAAAAATAAAAATTCTAAATTCTTATAACTAACTTAACATATAATAAATCATTAAATATATTCAATATTCAAATATATTTAAACTAAGTACATAGTATTATCTAACTAAATACATATCCTAAATTATAAAAATGTATCTATAACAAATCCTAATTAAAATATATTCAAATCATATTTAAAATACTTTAATATATTTTAAATTTTTATCTATGTTTTTTTTTAATAATATCATAGTTTTTTTTTTGTGACGTGTATGTGACTAGTAATATAATGAAAGACAACCCATAGCCTCCCTTCCAAAAGCCCAAAGTCATAATTTATATTTATTTATTTTGATATTTTAAAGTCCAAATATTACTTAACACATTTTCTAAAGGCTAAAAGGCTTTCATCTTTTTAAACAGGCCAATCTGGTCCAGGACTAGTCCGTTAAAATCCGGTCCGCAAAATCTCGAATTCTAGTTCGAATTTGTCTTGGATTTCAGTTTACTCGGTCCGGCCCCGGCCAAATCCGAACAAAATCAGCCCAAGCCGGCCCAATAAATACCATGGTCTACATTGATCAACAACTCTTATCCCCCAACTTACATACATGTAAAAATAATATATATATATATATATATATATATATATATATATATATATAATAAATGACACCAATATATAATGCTATTATGCTACGACAAAATAGTCCACGAAGATGTTTCGAAATAAGAAAGCGGAAATAACTTGGCATGTATTTTATATAAGAGAAAAGGGTCCAATGACAAGTTCATATAAGCTAATTAATCATCATATATATAACACATAATTAAAATCTATAGGTGGTCCCATTGCCTAAATTAGTCCATCATGCAACTCTTTTGGTGGCATTGAGTTCCCTCCTAAGCTAAGCTAATCATTCATCCGCCTATCGATGACAAAATCTAGCTAGAACGAGCTTACGGAGAGTTTCTTCTAGTCGTCTAGTCCTCTTAATAAATAAACTTTGTTGATTGTTCCTAAAACATTAATTTGACCATCTAAATCAAATTGGCTCTTCTTGGACTTTCATTTGGACACTGAAAATATATAGCTACGTTTATCGTATATTTTGGACAATGCAGCAGGCTCATGATGGAGATGGAAGAGCAAATTTTTGTAGGTGCATTTGATGACAAGTGGAAAATAAATTAATTGTACGAAATTATTTTAGTAGAAATTTTTTTCATATGAAATTAAAAAAAAAAATTTATGAAAATTTTAATTTTAATTTGTCATTATTTTTCAAATAAAATAATTATCTTTTATGAAAAATTATATATTTTATGGGTTAGACCAGTTTTATTTTCTATTATTTTTAGAAAATAGACAATAATAATTTTTTAAAAATAATTTTATAAAAAATATGAGTTATCAACTACTGGACAGTGGTCAAAATCAATAAAAATATTTTTTATGAAAAAAAAAAAAAAGTCCAATCAAACTAACCCAAACACAGCTCAAAATATCGAAAAGGTCAAAATAATATCACTCGCACGCAATTTTATAGATGGTTCAGGTTCCAATGGGATATTCGGGTTATGGTCCTATAGAAACTGGCCCTTTTTTCCAAAGAATAAATTAACTTGATTTATTAGTTATTAGTCGCAAAAACGACTTGCCACCAGATGCCTGCTAGAAAATAGTCAGTTATAATACGTATGTATTAGTCAGTTGTGAAAAATTAAGGCTATTGCTTGTTCGCATATAGGAAATACAAGAATTTTTTTTCTTTTAATTGTTTGCTCTTTTATTTTTTTCTTAAATTGTAATTTACATCAAAAAGAAAAAATTGCAGTAAAAAAAAACTGGAAGAAAAAGTAAAATTTTAGGGTGTGATTTGGTTACCGAGAAGAGATATAAGATCCCGGCAGGGTGGCAGAAGATCAGTAGATCGAGCCATCGGAACGTATTATTCCTTTTATTTATAAATAGTGGAATTTGAAAACAGTGGGTCCAAAAGACACGTAATGCAGCGTGTACAAAATTTCGAGTGTTACGTCGGACATTTAAAAAAAAAAATCTTATTGTTATTTTATCTGTGGACAAAAAAAAAATTCTGTCAAAAAATTTGGAACGTAAATTGTAATTATTTATTTATGGATAAAAATATAATAATTATTTATATATTTTTTAGGGGTGGGTTGGTATTCTCCTAAAATTTTCTCTCCTTAGTTTTTTTTTTCATTTTTTTTTCTTAACTTTTTTTCCACAATTTTTCCTTCCCAAACAGTCATGGTGTGTATTGGACCGGGCCGAACTGGCCCGCGGCCCGAATCAACCGGGTTTGACCGGGTTCGTTCTGGGCCGGGCCAAATCCGAGAGTAGAGACAGGCCAGTCCGGTCCGACCTGGTCATAAATTATCTCGACCCAGCCCAAGCCATTACCCGGTCAAGGGAGGACCGGGCCGAATCGGTCTGGGTCCGGGACGGTTCACGGTCGGCCCGGCCTGGTTTAACTTTTTATTTTTTACGTTTGTTTATATATATTTTATATATAATCTATATGATATAAATTATATGTTAAGAAATTCAAGTTAAAATTTATAGGTTTTTTGTTACTAAGTTAATTTTTTATAATTTAAAATTTATAAGTTATTTGTTATAAAAAAATTTGGTATAATTTATGTAAAAATTTATATAAACTTAAGTAAGAAAATTTTATTTGATTTCTTAAAGATTATATGCGTAACTTCCTTGTAAAGATTTATAAGTTGATTTCTTTATTTGAATTCAAGATGTATAATTTATATAAACATTAAGTAAGAAAAATTTATTTGATCTTTTTATATCAATATTTATATAACTTTAGGTATAAATAAAAATTTAAATATTTATAAGTTGATTTTTTTTTTAAAAAATTATAACATTTTTTAATATGTATAAATCTTTATAAGTATAGATCTTTATATAAATTTTTTATATAACTTTTTAAGTATAAATAAATATAAGTATAAATCTTTATAAAAAATTTAAATCTTTATAAATATAAATATTTGTGTCTTAGCTTCTCAGTCTCTCTTTAAAATTTATTTGTAATACTGCAAATAAAGTCAAATTAAACAAAATTAACTTAGTAAAAAATCAAATTATGTAAATAAAGTTCAAATTATACTACAAATAAAGTTTAAATATACCTATGACTTATGTAACAATAAAAAAATATATTAAAATTGATACTTTTTTTTAAGAAAATATAACATTACTAGATATACATACACATTTTCAAATATATGCGCACATTCCTTGTACCACAGTTATGATCTCATTTGAGTTATTTTCTACAATACAAGCATTCAATAAGAACTCTATTAGAAGATATTCTTTCCGTATCGTGCTCATTATAAACGCAGCTAAAATTGTAAGCACCATGATTTTTAGAAATTATTTTTAAAATTTTTTAATATTGGTATTATGAAATTATTGTGATTAAGGGACAATTTTTTATTTATTTTTAGCTGATTATAATATATAATATTCATGGATTTATAATTATGTGTATTTAATTAATTATTAATATTGTACAAAAAATATATTTTTAGGAGTACAAATATTAATAGTGTATTGTATAATTTTTCTGAAATTTATTGAGGTCCAAAACTATTTTTTAAATATCCATATATATATACATATATATATATAGAGAGAGATTAAATAAAACCCAAACCCATTAAACCCTAACCCTACCCATTAACCCAAATCCGAAACTTAAACCAACCCAACTCTCTTTCACCCCCCCACCCCCCGTGTACACAGCCTCCTCCCTATATATATATATATAACAAACCAAAACCCTAACCCATCGCCTTCACCATCACCACCACCTCCGCCGGAGCGCCGTTGAGCGCCGCGCTGCCACCCCCCCTCCCCCGCGCGCGCGCGCGCGCACGCGCAACTGTGCGGCCCATCCTTCGCATGGAGGTTTCGACCTCCTCGCAGATCCGTTTCGCTCTCCGTCTTTGCTGGTATGTTCAAAACCTAACCCTCTAGGATTCTCTTCAAGTGGAACGAATTTAGGCACCCCGGTTTGATCTAAAAATCGACCGAAAGTTGGCCAAAAAATTGTTCGAAAATAGTTCAGAATTTTGATCCAAACCCCCATGTTCATGCCCAATTTGCCACCAACTCGTTAATTATTTTTAAAATATAATTGAAGGGACATTTTTCACAATATAACCAAGATTTTTACTGTTCTTTTAGTTTTTATTAGTTTACTATAATTGTTAAATTATTTTTGTTCCAAAACGACCAACAATTTATTTAAAATACCCAAAATCTCACGATACGGGTTGCGTCCCGCCAAACGAGACGACTTTGTCGTGTATGAGTTGCATCGAAAGACGCGTAACGTAAACGCAGACGTGTGGGATTTTGCGAAACTTGATTTGGATGTGCGTGTACACCGGAATCAACGTGTATCCGTCAAAAAGTACCGAATCGGCCAGTTCTGACACTAGCCGTAACTTCATGTGTGCTTGTCGTTTCGCAACGAAACTTGCGCCATGGGATTCGTAGCGTTACGCTGGTCCTATGACCCAAGTTTGGCCCGATTCTGAGAACGTTGACGAAACATCATTTTGTGGGCCCCACGGTTCCACATAACGGGCGATTTCGTGATCGGCCCATCAGAATCCTGTTATGGACATTCAGTTGGTTGGTATCATCGTTCTAAACTCGTAGACACTAAGTTTGACAAATTTGGAGAACTTTGTCTTCGACACGTTTTATGGTGCAAAGTGGGCCACATGTGGACCCCGCTTTGACCCAAAACTGTCAATTTTATCCTTGTGTCTAAATTGGACTTATGGTAGTCAATCCTAGCTATTTCTAGTATTCTGAGAACAATGGTGATATTTGTTTCAGCATTCGGGAGGTGTACGTACAGATTCTATTTTTCCAGGAGCAGTTAACGGAATTAAGAACCCAGACAAGTGTACCTTGCCATGATGTATCACAGTTTCTTGCCTTTATTATATTATTTAGTTATTATAGTTATTTTATATGGTTGTTGTGTGTTTATCCTAGGACCGAGAGACGTTGGTTAGCGTCCGAACAAGATTCGGGCGTCGACGTCGTACACGGAGTCGTATAACGTCACTTAGAGAATTGATTCCACGATCCTATTTTTACGTGCTTGCTTTACCAAGTACGCCATATCCTAGGACACTTGACACTATTTTATGTGACATAATCTTTCTTGAGTTATTCATAGTGATTCGGTATAGACTTACATGATTCGTGACATGAGACTTGCATATTATATGGATATTATTATGACTCGCTGTACTAGCTAGAGGTCATGATCTTGCGTGTTATGGACATGAGACGTTATGGACATGAGACGTGAGGTTACATTGGGTGGGAAGAGACACACCATACTACAGGCTGATTATTGATACATATACTATACTTCTAGAGGTTCTACGGCACATATACTGGAGTCGTGATACCACTAGAGGTGCCTTGGACTCTGTCTCAAATCTTTGGCACCTATACTGAGTCTTGATACTACTTGCTGCTATGGGCTCCCCTACACAGAGCCTGTAGTAGTTTCAGCCTGAGTACGAGTGATGCTCTCACATGCATATCACATAGTTGGTTACAGTAGTTTACCCTTGAGTATATGGTATTATACTGTTTTACTTTTGGCATGTTGTTTCTTGTACCTTGTTACGTTCCTCTGAGGACCTGGTCCCCTGCCAATTTTTGCAGCATAGACAGTTACGGAGCCTTTGGAGTTGCTGATGGAGTTGCTTATCTTGCAGGTATTGGTATCAGGTACTTATATCATATCTACCGGAGTTATGGTTATTTATTCATATTGTTTATTCATCTGCTGATGTAGCCTAGTTTTATAGATTCATATTTCTTTCTCGAGTCTATTCGAGTTTGTGTGTTACTGGACGGCCGACTTTAGCACATATATCTCATTCTTGTGTATTCTGTTCATTGTGGATTGAGGCATAGATATTTATATTTACTTGATTATTTAGATAGTGACCATTATAATACAGCTTATACGTATTCGAGTCGGACCAGAGTCTGGTCGAATGCGTAGCTGGCATATTACGTATTCCTAGTCCAACATATTTTGGGACTAGGGCGTGACCTATTTGTAACACCCCGTTCCGCTCAAGCGGACTGCCGTCTCAAACGGCAAAAGTGCAGCTGTCCCGACCCGCTTTGCCTCGAACGAGAAGCAAAGGATATCCAGACTTGTCCCTACAGGAATTCGGCTTGGACTTTCAGAGGCTCGCTCAGACGTATCGCTCTACCGAGACGAATCATCGCTAAGGTGGGTGGCTACGGTGAACTTGTCTTTGCTTAGCCAACACACATAAAATCTGAAATATTCATGCTAGTCGCTAGGTGATAACCCCCTGCATGCTAATAAATCCAACGCACCTAGCTAAGGGAATAATCCCAACTTGTATTGCTTGCTAGAACATGGAAAATAAAATACTGCTTATATTCAGACCCTCGCATGCTAAGTCCCTTAACGGTTTCATCTCTCGGCCTACCTTCGGGTCCGAGCTAACGTGCCTGTTTATGTTCCTTAGAAACGCATGCTTGTCTGCTTGAATGTTATCGTATTTTCATCCAAACCCCGGGAGACTACTACGTAGTCGTTCCGTGCCTGAATGAACCTGTAAGTATCCGGGACCGTTAGGTCACCAAGGCATATCCCCGAACCAGGGGAATGCATTAAGCAAGAATGAATACTGAACGTGAATCACACTTGAATGATAATCATGCTAAGTATGCATCTGAACGAGGATCGTGTTATGTACTAATGGAATCCCAGCTCGTGGAGCAATATGCTCGTTTAGATTAAGTTTAAGTTTTATGATTATCATGTCAAGCAATGGAATATGGATAAGACCCTGACCTGCATTGTCGCGGACAACTTGTGTGCACAAGGTATGTTATGTTGAGTTCCGCGGACGGTCACCGGGGCACTGGGACCGATCCGATCCGGACGGGACGTATGTTAGTCGTATGTTACCCGGCAAGTGTTATGCGATGGGGCTCGCCACCCGCGTTGTACGTCACTTCGCCCTGAGACTAAACTGTCCTTTATGGCTACGTCAGCGACATTATGTTCATATAGATAAGTCATCCTCGCTTAGCGGCTATTCGCGTGCGAGTTACTGCATCGCATTAATGAATAACTGAACACCTGAACGATCATGATAAAATGACCCTCGTGTTTGTATATGCTTGCCTCCTGAATGCTTATACTTGCCGTGCTTGAATTAATCATGTTTGCCTTGGACAGGGAAGGAGATGGTAAGTTGGTAAGTCTCGCCGTGTTTCCTCTCATCGCACGGCGCACTGGCTGACACGATAAGCTATTCAATGTTTGCATGAAACTGATCCTAAGGCAACTAGAAAGACAACTTAATAGTTGTGCACGGAACCTGTATTACGTGTTTGGATTTGTCGAACGGGCGAGTAGCTTCCCCACCAGTGCATTCAATGTACTGATAATCTACCAGTTTGTATGCAGGGTGCGGGAGAACCTCGTTCGGTGCGGACGCCTCCTTCGTGCGTGCTAAGGCCAGGAGTTTCCTCCGAAGCCTTGCAACGGTGCGTCCGGGACTGAAGCACATATACAAGACATAATGTTGGAGCGTCGCCTGACCATCGCCTGTACAATCATTCCACAATTGTAGCCACTTGGCACGCTTTTACTGTTTCAGAGAGAGAGACTTGAGCGACTTGTAATCTTGGCTATACGCCGCCTGTAACACATGTTTAATCAATAAAGAGCTTGCTTTACTTCAACTTGTGTTTCAATGCTTCCGCTACTATTGTCGACTCAGTGAACCTGTTACCGATCGCCTATGCGTTCCTAATCTCCGCTGCACTCGGACAATCTGTGCGACTCTGTGGCTTAGAACTCTTGTCGCCAGCCAATGAACCATGGCCTTGCACGGGCGTGGATCACGCTCGTGCGGCATTACGCCCGGATGGGTTACGCGATCGTTCCGCGGGAGCGCTGGCGAGGGTGATTCCCGCCTAGCGGGAACGGCCGATTGCCTGCGGGAGATCAGGGCGTGACAGAATGGTATCAGAGCCTGGCTTCTACGCCTTTGGACTTTGATTCGATATCTCTGTTTCGAAAGCTCGTTCGTGGGTTATGTGCACGCTCTCTCTCAATGCCTCGATGGGATGTTCCAACAATAAGTCTAAATACTTTCAAAATGCATTTTGAATGATATGATTGCTTGTCTGATTGTATACTGCGAGTGGCCTTTGTGCCAACCTGTGCGAACCCTTGAGAGTATCGCTAGTAGCTTGTCCGATTTTCACTAACTCTAAGTTTGGTTGAATACATCTATTCGAGGGACGCCTTGAACTAGTGCACCATCCAAGACTTAAGAAACGGTGAAACTCGAGTGCTAAGACTTCGCTATCACTGAGCTGGTTGACGTGTTCACGCTAGAGGGTACCTTCGAAAGTGCGCACGATCCAGTCTAAGCGATACGCTGATTTCGAAGCTTGTGCAAGTGAATATCCAAATGAACAAGTGCAACGACTTGTCTAGGATTGCCTCAACCCTAGATTACTGCTTGTCCTCAGTAAGTCTCGAGGACGAGACTTTTTCTAAGTTGGGTAGGATGTAACACCCCGTTCCGCTCAAGCGGACTGCCGTCTCAAACGGCAAAAGTACAGCTGTCTCGACCCACTTTGCCTCGAACGAGAAGCAAAGGATATCCAGACTTGTCCCTACAGGAATTCGGCTTGGACTTTCAGAGGTTCGCTCAGACGTATCGCTCTACCGAGGCAAATCATCGCTAAGGTGGGTGGCTACGGTGAACTTGTCTTTGCTTAGCCAACACACATAAAATCTAAAATATTCATGCTAGTCGCTAGGTGATAACCCCCTGCATGCTAATAAATCCAACGCACCTAGCTAAGGGAATAATCCCAACTTGTATTGCTTGCTAGAACATGGAAAATGAAATACTGCTTATATTCAGACCCTCGCATGCTAAGTCCCTTAACGGTTTCATCTCTCGGCCTACCTTCGGGTCCGAGCTAACGTGCCTGTTTATGTTCCTTAGAAACGCATGCTTGTCTGCTTGAATGTTACCGTGTTTTCATCCAAACCCCGGGAGACTACTACGTAGTCGTTCCGTGCCTGAATGAACCTGTAAGTATCCGGGACCGTTAGGTCACCAAGGCATATCCCCGAACCAGGAGAATGCATTAAGCAAGAATGAATACTGAACGTGAATCACACTTGAATGATAATCATGCTAAGTATGCATCTGAATGAGGATCGTGTTATGTACTAATGGAATCCCAGCTCGTGGAGCAATATGCTCGTTCAGATTAAGTTTAAGTTTCATGATTATCATGTCAAGCTATGGAATATGGATAAGACCCTGACCTGCATTGTCGCGGACAACTTGTGTGCACAAGGTATGTTATGTTGAGTTCCGCGGACGGTCACCGGGGCACTGGGACCGATCCGATCCGGACGGGACGTATGTTAGTCGTATGTTACCCGGCAAGTGTTATGCGACGGGGCTCGCCACCCGCGTTGTACGTCACTTCGTCCTGAGACTAAACTGTCCTTTATGGCTACGCCAGCGACATTATGTTCATATAGATAAGTCATCCTCGCTTAGCGGCTATCCGCGTGCGAGTCACTGCATCGCATTAATGAATAACTGAACACCTGAACGATCATGATAAAATGACCCTCGTATTTGCATATGCTTGCCTCCTGAATGCTTATACTTGCCGTGCTTGAATTAATCATGTTTGCCTTGGACAGGGAAGGAGATGGTAAGTTGGTAAGTCTCGCCGTGTTTCCTCTCATCGCACGGCGCACTGGCCGACACGATAAGCTATTCAATATTTGCATGAAACTGATCCTAAGGCAACTAGAAAGACAACTTAATAGTTGTGTACGGAACCTGTATTACGTATTTGGATTTGTCGAGCGGGCGAGTAGCTTCCCTACCAGTGCATTCAATGTACTGATAATCCATCAGTTTGTATGCAGGGTGCGGGAGAACCTCGTTCGGTGCGGACGCCTCCTTCGTGCGTGCTAAGGCCAGGAGTTTCCTCCGAAGCCTTGCAACGGTGCGTCCGGGGCTGAAGCACATATACAAGACATAATGTTGGAGCGTCGCCTGACCATCGCCTGTACAATCATTCCACAATTGTAGCCACTTGGCACGCTTTTACTGTTTCAGAGAGAGAGACTTGAGCGACTTGTAATCTCGGCTATACGTCGCCTGTAACACATGTTTAATCAATAAAGAGCTTGCTTTACTTCAACTTGTGTTTCAATGCTTCCGCTACTATTGTCGACTCAGTGAACCTGTTACCGATCGCCTATGCGTTCCTAATCTCCGCTGCACTCGGACAATCTGTGCGACTCTGTGGCTTAGAACTCTTGTCGCCAACCAATAAACCATGGCCTTGCACGGGCGTGGATCACGCTCGTGCGGCATCACGCCGGGATGGGTTACGCGATCGTTCTGCGGGAGCGCTGGCGAGGGTGATTCCCGCCTAGCGGGAACGGCCGATTGCCTGCGGGAGATCGGGGCGTGACACTATTTTTGTGGTGGCCCATGCAGGTCCTGATTAAATTATTTCAGTTATTTTTTGGTACCGAGCGAGCCTGTAATCAGGATTAGCCGTATTAGTATCTCAATCCACAACTGATTTAAAAATTCCTTAGCATTTGATTATCGCCCTTGGACTTCATAATTGTACTCGTTTATTCTCCATGACATCCTTATTATTGTTTATCATCTCTCCCTATTTCAAAGAGATGGACTTTCGTGCGCGGTGTTTCCTCCAGAAGCAGATCCTTGTCAAGACGGAAGAAGATATGCTGGACATAAAGTTTTGAGAAGATGGTTACACTTAGTAGGGTAGATAGATAGGTTATTCCTCTATGCCAGAGCCAGTGTAGATTGTTAGCATGGGAATTGAATATAGTATTAGAGGCCTAGAACTAATAAAATCTTGCCCTTGCTTAAGATAGCAGTAATTTGGAAGTATTAGAATTTAGAAAGATGGTTTGATTCTAATGCATTGGAATACTTTATGGAATATATAGCTAGATGCTGGAATTAGTTGTGGCCTATGATGATGATACAAGGAATGGTATTATGACCTTAAGAAATTAGAACCTTACGTAGCAGGCCATAGTGGTTAAATATCTAGTTGTCTTGTGACTTTTAGTATCAAAACTAGATCTTATGACCCCCTTAAATTATTGATGACTATAGGTCTGGATTAAATAGACAGGTAGATTGCTAGACCTAATATTTGAGTAATTATATAATTCGAGTACTAAAGTATAGCTTTCAAATCAAATTAATGTACTTGATTATTTGGGTTGTCAGTGTTAATTGAACAAGTAAGTTTCACCCGTGATTACTTGAGTGGATATGCTAGTATCTATGATGGAGCAAATAGGTTAAAGGATGAGGGTTTTGATAGATGTTAAAGTCTTGAGTTAGATATAGTGAATTGCCTATAATAGATGATAAGCTATAACAAGATGGTAACCATGTAGTTTGAATGAAGGGTATATATGGAATAAACTAGAAGAAATCTCATATTCAAGGTGAAGACGGTAGAATGGTAATAAAAAGAGATTCACGAGGAGTATATGACCTTGAGCATTTTAAATTGAGAGAAGGATCTAGGAAGGACTGAAGATTTTATCACTCGGTAGTTGCCTAGAAGATCTATAATACGAAACGGAAGGTACTGGATCATGATTAGTGAAGCTTAAAGTTGAAAACAAGATTAACATACTAAAAGGATATAAAGGTTAGTAGGAAACAAATGATAAGAAAAATATATTATGGTTGCATAATCCAAGGAGAAGGGATTATGGTATGGACTTGAGGGATAATAATTTTGGTATTTATAAATTGTAATACTTTTAGAATTTTAAAATTTTAGTGCGAGTAGAATTGTTGATCAGTCTCAAAGTAATACGAACTTCAAGAGATTAAACACTGGTTCAGAATCACATACTAACTTGATGGTTATTCTGTAGAGGATTATCGCAAGACCCTTAGATTCTAGATTTACACATGGTAGAAAAGTGTAAATGAAAGATAGAAGTCTTATAGGAATGATAGATGAATATTGTGTGTTTACATGTAAACTGATTAGGGCTAGAAATTTAGATTTTTGACTAATAGGGTATGAGTTGTTGGACCTATCCTTAGTAGTAGGTGATGAGAACCTATTTTCAATGTATCATAGGCGATGGATTTTTGGATTTTAAAAATCTTATCATCTCATTGAGTTCGAAGAATTTCCACTCAAGATAACCATGACATCATGCTTGTGTAATAGGATAGTAGCCTAGCTGGAAGATTCTCGTAAGGAAGATAGCTTTTAGATGGCAGAGATTAGACAAACAACAGTACTGAAAGATAGACAATAGAATGGAGTAAGTTATACAAAAATGGGTAGGCATTCCAATTAAAGATTAGATGAGTATTGAAAAGTGTCCTTAGCGAATAGTATGCCATGAGTGATAGATCTAAGTACATACTTAGTTTAGACCCTTACATACTAATATGCAAGGAAGACGAAGATGTAAGGATCGTATATTGTTTACCTATAGCCAGAAGTAGGTTGCCAATAGTATGAGGGAGATTATATAAAATATAACTTAAATAAATATAGTAATGAGGTTAAGGATTAGTTGTATTACCCCTTCGACTGCATTCCTATCCTTCCTATCAAATTCTTATCTTGTTTTGCATATATAGCCTCGTTCTTTTGTAACAACGATCCTTCTAACTATGAATAGATCCTTCCTCTTTCCCTAGTTGTACCTTAATTACAAAACCAATCCCTTAGTTGGTACCACTCCTTGTGTTAATATCCATACCACCATAGGTATCAGTTCTTTTCTACTCTAAACCCCTTGATCTAGTCACCATGACTCGACTCTCCAAATACCTGCCTAATTGTGCCTTATTCAACCATGTAGACTTATCAGAAAATTTTCTTATCGTGGCCTAAATTTTGGTTTCTTCGTCATCAATGTCAACCAATGATCGAAGCCTCTCTACCACCTTGCCTTAGTTAGATCCGACTCAGTCATTTCTTCTGCCTTGTAGAAGCTTGACCTATACAAAAGTAGTAATGGATGGACAGTAATTTCTATTATAAAGTTGTTGATCAATAGCACCCTGATAGTTTCTAGGTTCCTTAGAAAATCCTTGATTACGGCTAGTAAATCCTAGAATTCTTGTATCCTTATTTAGAAAATAGGCCCTTCCAAAAATCTTGTTAGCAGGACCATAACCTTAGTTTTGGATACCAACTTAATTTTTTTATAAGTTGGGCAGATCGTAGCCCCTGGTTTTAGTGTAGGATTATTTCTAGAAATTTAGGATAAATTTGAATTTATTTTGGTGTTAATTAGGTTAATCTCAAACGGATTAAATTATCTATTTAATTTTTGTATCCTTGATACCCTTTGTAAAACCCCTATTTCTAAAAACCGTATTTTTTTTATTAATTAATAATTTAATTATGGTAATTATGTGCTAAATAGGAGAAATAGATTTTTAATAATTTTTATTTTAGGTGTTCGGACACTTAGAGGACTTATGGGACCATCAGGAATTTTTCGAAATTTATTCCATGTAGGAGACCCCTTAAACTGTTGCTAGCCTAATGGTGTGCATTATTCTAATCCATGAATTTTCTTATGAATATATATATAATATATATGTATACACAAATATATATATATATGTATATATATATTTAGAAAAGAAAAGGAAAGAAAGTAAAAGAAATAATTAAATAAGAACTTAACTAATAATAATAATAATAATAATAATAATAATAATAATAATAATAATAATAATAACAACTACTATGTTACCATTCTTTACCATCCTAGCAAACTTGCTGCAAGGACCCATACTTCAGCAACTCACTAGCCAATTTGCTCCAGACCCGCCTAATAACACTACTACCATCTTTAGCAAGTTGCTTCCAGTTAGAATGAACTAATAATAATCATAATAATAATAACAATGCTAAAGACCCCATCCATAGCAACTTGCTAAACGCCAAACAGGACCCGCCCCTTTAATATATTTGCTACTTCCAGGGACCATTCCTTAGCAATTGCTAAGACCGCCACCCTTCAGCCCATAACATTTGCATCCAGAGACCCACCATCCCACTTCAGCGGCTTGTTCCCAGACCCGACCCCAATTGGCCGCCCCCTATTTCGCTTCTCTCTCCCTATTAAATATATATATATTTATTTATTTATCTCTCAAAAACCCTAACCTAAATCTCCAGACCTCATCTTCTCATCTAGAGCCGCCACCGCAACCAGAGAGCCCCGCCAAGCCATCCAAACCATCCCGACGACTCCGACCTCGCGCACTGCAGATTCCCACACGAGGCACCTTCGCTCCAGAATTGTTTCCCGTCGACTCGCTCAACCAAACGTCGTTCCGTCTTCACCGGTACGCTCACCCCTTAACCCTCTTTCATATTTGTATTATAGCCAACCTCGAAAAACGTGTACCCCTAGGCAAAAAACAGCGTCCAAAGTGGGCGCGAGCAGACCCAATTCTGGGATCGCAGAAAACTGCGGTAACCACCCATATTGCCGAGTTCGTATCTCCTACCACAGAGATCCAAATTCGGTAATTCTTTTTGATACATGTAGAACACTTGACTTAGTTTATTTTCTGTTAAATAATCCTATATTATTAGTTGCTGTGGACATAGCTAAATTCGTCACAAAACTGCACGAACCCACTTTTTCCAGATTTCCAAAAGTTGGAAAACGGAGCGCGCCCCGCCAAACGGGACCCCTTCCGTCGTGCACCAAGTATACCGAATGGTGCACGCAACGTAACCGGACACGTGAAAATTCGTGGGGACTGATTCGGACGCGTGTGCGTGCCGGAATCAGGCTGTATCCGCGGATACACTCCGTATCGCAACTTTTGTGGAACTCGCGCGTATTTTGTGCACGCTTGTCAGATTGTGACGAAACTTGCGCCACTGGACTCGTGGTAACGCGCTGGTCCTATGACCCAATTTTTACGCAATTCTGAGATGGTTGACCAAATCGCCAATTGGCGGGCCCCACAATTGACTTTTTGGATAAAATTTTGTTCGGCTCATCGGAATCCACATTTGGACATATCGTTGGGTTCGTATTGACATTTAGAGTTGTTTGACCTATAATTTATCCCATTTAGAGACTATTACCCTTGGTACGCTTTTCGGTGCAAAGTGGGTCACCCGTGGACCCCACTTTTGCCCAAAATTACCGTTTTGCCCCTGTATCCAAATTGGACGAAAAAGATGTACTTTTTAGCTATTTTGCTCATTCCAAAAATGTTGGTGATGTTTATTTCAGCATCCGTAGACATTGTTCTGCGGCCATAGCTTTTGATACTGTGCGTTTGACTTCTGGACAGTACACCTTGCAGTTTTCTTACCAGGCAAGATACCTTGCCAAATTGTTTACAGTACTTTGCATGCTATTTATATTTCTGTTTATTTATTTCATTTCTGTATAGTTATTGCATGTACAATTTTTGTCCAGTCATTACTATGTATTAGATATGTTGACACACACATAGCACCTAGTATCATGGGAGGACAATCATTAGGCGTATGGGCTTTTAACCACTCTGGTAAACCGTAGTATATAGCTCGCACTACGGGCGTGTGTCGCGCTGGTCGCTACCCCCGCGGTATGTCGATTTCTGGAGTCTCGCTGGTCGCTACCCCCGCTGTATGTCAATTTCTGATGTCCATTGACGTATGTGTGAGTTGTGAGGTAGATCGAGTAGCCTACCCTTGCCCATACGTCGAAAAGTTATCCTCATTTGCATTCATATAGATTGTCTTGTACAACGTACTTATTTATTTCTAAATTATATGCATGTTTACTGTATTCAAGTTGGCTCGTATTTTCTGTATCTTGTTACGTCCCTCTGAGGACCTGGTCCTCTGCCAGGTGTATATATTCTTGAGCATTTGCAGGAGCACAGATTGGATGGCTATATATGTTTCGTGGATGTCCTCTCTTCGAGCCCGTGATTGCTAGATGGTGTTCTTATATGGTGTTTTTGTGTTGTACTTACTTTAATATTTGCTCTTACATTCGAGTTGGTAGTGGATTTGTTTCCATCCAACTATCATCCTTAGATACTTATGTTGAGATCTAATTATATAGATGCTGGTTAGTCATTTATATTGATTTTCTGTGGATGAGATTTAGATTGTACCCTATGACTTGTGACATATATTTATACCACTTGTGGATTGATTTTTATATTACAGCGTACGTGTGGATTTTGGTTTCCATATATTGGAGTTGCCATATCCATGCGGCTGGCATGCTTACGTGTTCCTAATCCTACGTATTTTGGGACTGGGGCGTGACACCCTTTGTTGTGGCTTGGATATTTGGAGCACAACACTATCCTTTCCTTTTCAACAACTTTTCCCTTATGACCTAGACTAGTCACTCTACA
This sequence comes from Iris macrosiphon, assembly GCA_036927795.1. Taxonomy (NCBI): domain Eukaryota; kingdom Viridiplantae; phylum Streptophyta; class Magnoliopsida; order Asparagales; family Iridaceae; genus Iris; species Iris macrosiphon. The sequence continues at coordinate 18,766,173 of JAYESA010000005.1, read as the reverse complement.
CCTATGACATGACTATCACTCACAAACTGGCATTTTTATATTTTATTTTAGTCGCAAGACATTCGCGACGCAATTGTACACACAAATGAGACATAGATATCCTTTTTCCGTTGTGGACTATTTTAATACTCAATACCGACTCAATTCTTCTGGCAACCTTGACATTCATGAGCCTAACTGGAACCTACTCACTGATGACACAACTGTCACTTCCAAATATGCACACCCATGCTCCATATAGACCTCTAACATTCGTGGCATATCTCCTTCTAAACCCTATATCCAACTCCATTGTAATTGAATTAAATTATACATAGGCAAGCCAAATATCCCAACCACTGATATACCAATTCATGCCAACCTACGTCCGTGACACTTGTGTTGCATTAAATTGAACCCCTTGTACTCTTTACAGAATACAAAATACCTTGATGAGTTATATCACCTTTTGACGCTTATTGCTGAACCATTCATCGGCATCCATGATATGCAATGTACAACTTCTAGGTACCATCTCACCCTAGTTATATTTTGCTATGGTAATTCCTATTGTCTTATAGACTCATGACCTAATTCCTATCCGTATAAAAGTACCGTATCGGCCTATTCTGACACTCGCCGTAACTCCGTGTGTGCTTGTCGTTTCGCAACGAAACTTGTGCCATCGAACTCGCAGCATTACGCTGGTCCTATGACCCAAGTTTGGTTCGATTCTGAGAACGTTGATAAAATATTATTTTGTGGGCCCCATGATTTCACATAACGGACGATTTCATGATCTGTCCATCGAAATCCAGTTCTGGATATTTCGTTGGGTTCATATCGTTATTCTGGACTCGTAGACACTAAGTCCCTAAGTTTGACGAATTTGGAAAACTTTGTCTTCGACACGTTTTACGGTGCAAAGTAGGCCACATGTGGACCCCGCTTTGACCCAAAATTGTTAATTTTGTCCCTGTGTCCAAATTGGACTTATGGGTTGTCAATCCTAGCTATTTCTAGTATTCTGAGAATAATGGTGATGTTTGTTTTAGCATCCGGAGGTGTACGTACAGATTTCAGTTTTCCAGGAGCAGTTGACGGAGTTCAGAATCCAGACAAGTGTACCTTGCCATGATGTATCATAGTTTCTTACATTTATTATATTATTTAGTTATTATAGTTATTTTATATGGTTGTTGTGTGTTTATCCTAGGACCATGAGATGTTGCTTTGCGTCCGAACAAGATTCAGATGTCGACGCCGTACGCGGAGTCGTGTAACATCACTTAGAGAGTTGATTCCATGATCCTATTTTTACGTGCTTGCTTTACCAAGTACGTCATACCCTAGGAAACTTGATACTATTTCATGTGACATAATCTTTCTTGAGTTATTCATGGTGATTCGGTATAGGCTTACAGGATTCGTGACATGAGACTTGCATATTATATGGATATTATTATGACTCGTTGCACTAGCTAGAGTTCATGATCTTGCGTGTTATGGACATGAGACGTTGTGAACATGAGACGTGAGGTTACATTGGGTGGGAAAAGACACACCATACTACAGGCTAATTATTGATACATATACTATACTTCTAGAGGTGTTGTGGCACATATACTGGAGTTGTGATACCACTAGAGGTGCCTTGGACTCTGTCTCAGACCTTTGGCACCTATACTGAGTCTTGATACTACTTGCTGCTATGGGATCCCCGACACAGAGCCTGTAGTAGTTTTAGCCTGAGTACGAGTGATGCTCTCACGTACATATCACATAGTTGGTTACAGTAGTTTACCCTTGAGTATGTGGCATTATACTATTTTACTTTTGGCATGTTATTTCTTGTACCTTGTTACGTTCCTCTGAGGACCTAGTTCCCTGCTAGTTTTTGTAGCATAGACGGTTATGGAGCCTTTGGAGTTGCTGATGGAGTTACTTGTCTTGCAGGCATTGGTATCAGGTACTTATATCATATCTACCGGAGTTATGGTTATGTGAAACCCCAAATCATGAAAAACCGTATTAGTTTTTATTATTAATTAATTATTTTATTTATAGTAATTATGTGCTAAATAGAGGAAATATATTTTATTTAATTTTTATTTGTGGTGTTTGTGCATCTAGGGGATTTTTTGAGACCTTTGACCCTGACACATTTTTCGGTGCAAAGCGGCCCACAAGTGGACCCCGCTTTGACCAAAAACTGTCATTTTTGCCCATGTGTCCAAATTGGACTTAAGGACAGGCGTTTCTAGCTATTTAATATTTTCTGAGACTGTTAGTGATGTTTATTTCAGTATCCGGAGACATTCATTATGAGGTCATAGTTTCTGACACTTGGTACTTGACATCTGGACGTTATATTTGCAGCTCTCTTGCCAGGCAAGTATACCTTGCCTTGTTGTACTGTTTAAATTCAGTTATTGTTAGTTACATGTTTATTTATTATATAAATGTGCGCGTCCGAGAAAACTCGGGTGCAGTCAACGATGGCGTTGACGTTAGGACTTGTATCTGACCTAGTGTCTAGTAGACCCACCTAAAGTTGTGAAGTTATTGATATAACTTTCCAGGCCTTGACACGTATTATTACACGTCACAGAGTGAGTACATGTAGGGACGCGTGCCTCATGCGCGACTGGCCATCAGTGTGAGCAACACGTGTAGCGGTATTTAGCTCAGTTGTTTATTTCATAGAGACTTGCATCATAGTATGAGATGTCCACGTCGTTTTCACGATTTGTACATCTACATTGGGCGGGAAAGATTATTAGTAGGCGTATGGGACACCCCCTCCATGATGTTTTATCCTTCGTACCATGCTCCTCGGAGATGGTCGATTGCAGAGCTACCCGTGTGTCCGGGGGCATATGACACATATACTAGCCGGTCATGACGATTAGTGAATTACGTCAGCATATGTCAAGCCTACACATTCCCATGCGTACTATCAGGTCTTTAAATTGTATTCACTTAGATGGTTAGCACACCCCCTTATTTATTCAGTATTTACATTATGGCATGTCATTTTTCTGTATCTTGCTATGTCCCTCTGAGGACCTGGTCCCCTGCTAGGTGTATATGTTCTTGAGTATTCGCAGAAGCACAGATCCGGACATATTACATATATCCCGAGGAGGTCTTCTCTTCGAGGCTCGTGATTGTCAGATGTTGTTCTTATATGGTGTGTATCTGATTCCTTTTATATTCTATTTTGGCAGTGGATTTATTTCCATCCGACTGTCATTCTTTAGGTACTTTATTTTGAGTTCTAGTTACATGGTTATTGGTTATTCATGTTTATTTGATTTCTGTGGATGAGATTTAGATATTACCCTGTGACTTGTGATTAGTTATACCACTGGTGAACTATTGTTCATTATACAGCGTACGCACGTATATATGGTTTTCATTTTTTGGAGTTGCCATATATACGGGCGGCTGGCATGGTTACGTATCCTAGTCCTACGTATTTTGGGACTGGGGCGTGACATGTTTTTAGTGGTGGCCCATGCAGGTCAGAGCATATTGTCTCGGTTACGTTACTGTACCGAGCAAGCCTGCACCTAGGATTAGAATATAGAATCTCATCCAAAATTTACTATGACTTAATCTTCCTTCCAGTCTATCCTACTTACATAATTGCATCATGCTTGATTCATGTGCTTCCCTGATAACTCTTTTAGTATAGCCCCTGCTAGAATATAGAAATCCTTGTTGATAAGATGATACTTAGGGTAGTATTCCTATTAAGAACACAACTAGGGCTTTGTCATATCTTTAAGTTCAGACTACTTAATGAACCCTAGTCTTCCGTATTACCTAATGAACCCTAGCACCACCTACCTATAGATTAACTTACCCTTATCCCTTGACATATTTATGTATGATTTGAGTATAGTATAAACACTACTAGGATTAGTTAGAGATTGACCATAGTATTGACCTTAGTCTTAAGAAACTAATAGAAATTCAAGGTTGGATACTAGGACAGAAACCTCATCCTATGTAGGATAACTAGAGTTTTACGCCAGAGACCCTTTTACCCTTGTTGGCGTAAAACCAATTGACCGTTGTTGGCGTAGAAGCCAATTGACCGTAGTTAGCGTAAAGGCCAAATGACTTTCCTGATTAGCGTAAAAGCCAAATTATGTAGAAGCTTGTCTACTTTACGCTGCCCTTAGTCTTCCTTATCCTGCGTATGACGCATCATGCCAGCCACGTAGGTAACTGCCCTGCGCAAACCTGATGATTCATAGATAACCAGCGTAGAGTAACCTGTTTAGGCGTAACATAAGAATAGGATGTTAGCGTATTTGTTACAGCCTTAGCTTTCCCCAGGCACGACCAAATCCTGCGCAGAGATACGTCTCGAGCCCTGTGCAAAAAGAAACAGCTTTTGACGGGACATCGGGTTTTGTCTCACCTCGAGCGTAATTGACTTGTATCCAAAAGTCACTAACGACAACCTGGAACTCCATGCAAACTATCATCATAGCCATCCACTCGATCGTTGTGCAAGTACTTTTGTCAGATGTCATGATTCATTAACTTGACTGACAAACTCATGAGTTTCTTGTACAACTTTACGCTGCAGCGTATGCTAGAGTTTTTACGCTGGCAGATTTTTACGCAACCTTTAGGCAATACTTTACCCGCAGACTTTTACGCAGCGATCTTTTACGCTCAGACTTCCACGCGCAGACTTTATACGCGAACAGCTCTGAAGCTTTACTTTACGCTTCTCTATTTTACGCGGATAACTCTGAAACCTATTTTACGCCGACAATTTGAATCCCTGATTTACGCCAAACTACTTGGGATCCCTACCTTGCGCTGGACAACTTAAATTCTGTTTTACGCAGACAGTTTCGGTCTTCTACCCTACGCCAATTTATTTTATCTCTGCCTTACGCAGACAACCTCGAACCCCTACTTTACGCGGACTTTCTTGAAATCTCTGTTTTAGACAGACAACTTATAGATATATTAAGATTGTAGAACTTAGAAGGCCATACCTCTTTTAGATCAACTAGCGACTTAGACAAGGAATTAGAATAACAACTGTAGATTTTGTAGAGTCTTGTCTTTTTGTGAAATTTGAATTGTTTTGAAATTTCTCACATCATAATCTAGCGTACTTATATTTGCTATACTACCTTGACTTATGCCGCTATTATAGCCTAGTTTTGCAAGCTTATTCCTTATCAAGCTTGTTCTTGAGGGATGTATTATTGGAGTACTACACTAATACATTTCAGAATCAGTGTGTTACGGTCTGATCAACCATAGAGCACTTGGTTCGCCCTTCACATAACTACTTTACGTGGATTGAGATATATAGTGATTAGTAGATAGATGTACTTGCCCGTTAGATGTGCCTGAGCATATCGTATCAGCTACATAACTATGCTAATACGAATATGTGAATAGGAATTACCAAAATAGGATTTCAATCCATAATTGCCTTGACAATTTCTGTTGAATTCTTTAAACGCCTTGATTCCCACGCTTCTAATCTATTATCTCCCCCTTGAACTCTTAATTATTGTCTTCCGTCTTCCCTTATTTCGGAAAGACGAAACCTCGTGCTTAGTATAAATACGAGAGTGTATTGTTTTGTAGCCTTTTCTGTTTGTTCCTGGGGTAATTACCAAACCCTACTATTAGATTAGATTGCAGGTAATTACCAAACCCTACTATTAGATTAGATTACAGTTTAAAAATTATGCTATCCCTAGAATGACCCTACCCACCTACCTACGTTTTACTACGTTCCTGATACGTGCATCCCTATAACAGCATTAAATTTTTATTTTTGCCTCGTAACTTGGGTCAAGTTCAGAACTCAAGTGTTACGATAGAATATATCAATTTTGCTGACAGGAGTCTAAAAGGATTTCACCTGGAGAAACAATTGATTGACTCCTGAATGGATAGCAGAACCTATGACTAGATTGACTTGTAAGGATTAAGAATTCATATGGACCGACCCACTAAGTCAGCACTTATCTTACTTATAGAGTTGACCAGTCTGCAGAAGCTTTAGCTAACTTATTTGAGGCAAATCGTAAGATTGCACGACATACCAGTCAGTATTTTACCAGACAAGGATTCGTGTGACCAGAGTTGATGGTCAACCGAAGAGACAGTTAAGTAAATACAAGGATACTGGCGAGCAGTACAAGACAGGCAGAAGCAGTAGACAGACCGTCGTCATCATCCCTTGGAATTCAAAGAGGACGATAATGTCTTTTTGAGGATATCACCTACTAGAGGCATCATTCGAATCAGAGGACGCAGCAAGTTTGAGTCCAAGGTATATTGGACCATTGACGTGCTAGAAAGAGTGGGAGTAGTGGCATATCAACTTGCGCAACTACCTTCACTTGAGGGAGTACTTGATGTATTCTACGTGTCATAACTCAGGCGATATGTGACAGACAACAGTCATGTTCTCAACCATTCGGAGATCACCATTAGGCCGAGCTTGTCTTATCAAGAGCAACCCATGGGAATCCTTGATCATCGAGAAAAGGTATTGAGGAATCAGTCTATTCCCTTGGTCCGTGTAGCATGGAAGCATGGTGCGCCAGGAGAATCAACTTGTGAGCGCGAGAACGACATGCGCAAACGTTTTTCGAATCTATTCGTAAACCAAGATATAAATTACTTTGTTAAATTATATCTTATGCCGTCCTTGACTTCTACCGTGGCTTAGTTTTAATTTCGAGGACGAAATTTTTATAAGTTGGGTAGATTGTGAAACCCCAAATCATGAAAAACCGTATTAGTTTTTTTTATTAATTAATTATTTTATTTATAGTAATTATGTGCTAAATAGAGAAAATATATTTTATTTAATTTTTATTTGTGGTGTTTGTGCATCTAGGGGATTTTTGGAGACCTTTGACCCTGACACATTTTTTGGTGCAAAGCGGCCCACATGTGGACCCCGCTTTGACCAAAAACTGTCATTTTTGCCCATGTGTCCAAATTGGACTTAAGGACAGGCGTTTCTAGCTATTTGATATTTTCTGAGACTGTTAGTGATATTTATTTCAGTATCCGGAGACATTCATTATGAGGTCATAGTTTCTGATACTTGGTACTTGACATCTGGACGTTATATTTGCAGCTCTCTTGCCAGGCAAGTATACCTTGCCTTGTTGTACTGTTTAAATTCAGTTATTGTTAGTTACATGTTTATTTATTATATAAATGTGCGCGTCCGAGAAAACTCGGGTGCAGTCAACGATGGCGTTGACGTTAGGACTTGTATCTGACCTAGTGTCTAGTAGACCCACCTAAAGTTGTAAAGTTATTGATATAACTTCCCAGGCCTTGACACGTATCATTACACGTCACAGAGTGAGTACATGTAGGGACGCGTGCCTCATGCGCGACTGGCCATCAGTGTGAGCAACACGTGTAGCGGTATTTAGCTCAGTTGTTTATTTCATAGAGACTTGCATCATAGTATGAGATGTCCACGTCGTTTTCACGATTTGTACATCTACATTGGGCGGAAAATATTACTAGTAGGCGTATGGGACACCCCCTCCATGATGTTTTATCCTTCGTACCATGCTCCTCGGAGATGGTCGATTGCAGAGCTACCCGTGTGTCCGGGGGTATATGACACATATACTAGCCGGTCATGACGATTGGTGAATTACGTCAGCATATGTCAAGCCTACACATTCCCATGCGTACTATCAGGTCTTTAAATTGCATTCACTTAGATGGTTAGCACACCCCCTTATTTATTCAGTATTTATATTATGGCATGTCATTTTTCTGTATCTTGCTATGTCCCTCTGAGGACCTGGTCCCCTGCCAGGTGTATATGTTCTTGAGTATTCGCAGGAGCACAGATCCGGATATGTTACATATATCCCGAGGAGGTCTTCTCTTCGAGGCTCGTGATTGTCAGATGTTGTTCTTATATGGTGTGTATCTGATTCCTTTTATATTCTATTTCGGCAGTGGATTTGTTTCCATCCGACTGTCATTCTTTAGGTACTTTATTTTGAGTTTTAGTTACATGGTTATTGGTTATTCATGTTTATTTGATTTCTGTGGATGAGATTTAGATATTACCCTGTGACTTGTGATTAGTTATACCACTGGTGAACTATTGTTCATTATACAGCGTACGCACGTATATATGGTTTTCATATATTGGAGTTGCCATATATACGGGCGGCTGGCATGGTTACGTATCCTAGTCCTACGTATTTTGGGACTGGGGCGTGACATGTTATTTATTCATATTGTTTATGCATATGCTGATGTAGCCTAGTTTTATAGACTCATATTTCTTTCTCGAGTCTATTCGAGTTTGTGTGTTACTGGATGGCAAACTTTTGCACATATGGCTCATTCTTGTGTATTCTGTTCATTGTGGATTGAGGCATAGATATTTATATTTACTTGATTATTTAGATAGTTTCCATTATGAAGCTAGTACGAAATGAAGAACTAGCAGAGTACAATGTTACATTTTCTGCTCTAGCTATAGTCTAGAATATGCTTTACATATAGGCCCACAGGCTAGAATGTCAAGTTCTAAAATACGAGTTGAACATGTGCTTGGTGGATAAACGTCTCTAAAGTATGAAATACAAATCAATCGGGTGATGAAGAAGAAACCCACTCATGTCCTCGGGTGTTCCTGGTGTTCACCATCTTGAGGCGGGAAGAACGGAGAGATCATGTGGCGTTGCTCCGAAATCTGGCCATATAAAACCAATGGGGTCAGACCCTAAAATATCAAGTACCATAAGGGAGCCAAACTTATGAACTATACCAGTATATAGACAAATCAATAAGAAATAGTACAAGGAACATTTAAATAAGTACAGCAGGTAAAAATAGCAGTTAAACATGCACTGGAGTATTAAACATGATATTTGGAGTCAGGCTTCAATTACTGTTCTCAGGATTAATTATTAAAAAATAAATCAGGACGGGACTAGACTAGATTAGAAATCAAGCAATCATGGCCAATCATGCCCTACGGCTTGCTATCATTAGCTAACTAGGGTTATCACAGTCCTAGTTACTAATACATGCAGTTTGAGATTCCATACAGCTACATGTCCTGCAGACTATCCGAGTTATCCAAACGAACAGGTACATAATATAGATTTATCAGGTATGATCATTTCTTATCTTTTCTGATAGTGCAACACTCGACGGTGTGCTAGAAGTGTGTCCTTCACGACGGAGAGCTCCAAATCTATCAGGTATCGCTGGAATCCAGAATTGCATGTGGCCAAAAAATCTCTCTAGATTCTTTCTAGATTATTGTTCTAGTTATTAGCTTGGACAATTATCAAGAATTTTTGACCGTGGTGCTCAGGAATATTTGCCTAAGATATGATGCAAGACAGGACACTAACTTGACGAGTACGATCAAAATCAACCACAGAGATACATGTTATGCAATACAGGTGCTACTAATAGCCTTGATCATGCCACGCCCCGGCCCCCGAGGGGCCGCACGGACCACAGCCTCGCCCCCCGCCGCGGACCCGGACGCGAATCACCGCGCCTCGGTGCACCGGACGCGAATCACCGTGCCTCGACGCCTGTCCCGCGGGTGCGAGGAATGGCCCGTTCGATACTGGGACGTGATGTCGTGTGAGCCTGGGGTTGCGCCCGTACAAGGCAACATCGTTAAAGTTTGCTTTGGCTATCATCACATCAATCGAGTAAGCAGCGGAAGGGATATTGTTGCAATACGATGCATTTAGCCAACTGAGTATTCGGGGCAAATCGAAGGACTTGGGTTTCTCTTAACAAGGCATTGTTCCATACATTATGCCCCTTTATACGATAGCAACTCGGGGCAATCGAAACCAGAATTTTCGGGTCTTGGGGATTGAGGCACGCCTATCGCTCCCTCGGACGATCCAGTACCTGCAAGCAAGTAAACTGTTGGTGGGTCAGCACTTTTATAAGTACTGGTGAGATAAAACAACTGAACAGAAGCAAGCATTCACTAAAACTAAAACTAAGTAATCATGTTATAAAATATTACATTACTAGTGATCTTTCTAGTTTTACCTATGTTCGTTACATGCAGTTCGATAGCAGAGTCATATTACATTATTTTGGAAACATCTTTTAAAACAGAGTTTCATATTGAATAAGCACGCAAGACAAACCGTTCGTTCTGTTTTAGGGTGTGCGCAGCGCGTCTTGTGAGACTCTAGGGACAAATGTACAACTAGACAGACAAATGCATATTCTTAGGGGCAGTCCTCTATCCAAGCCAATATAATGAAATATCTATATGCAGGGCGGTCCCCGAGTATCTCAGAATCGGCAATTGTTGGTCCAGCATACCAATGACTCTTTATCTGATGCTAATGGCAGTTGTGACTCATGGTTGCTTTTCACTATCATGGTAGCAACTACGACACATGCACTTCAGCTCTCCACCAATAGCCATTGTCCGACCGATGCGAATGCATGGAACACTATCAAATAAACTCTAGTATGCAAATGAGATGAACTATCAGGACATATTTTATTGTTGTGGGGCAAGTCGTCTTATCTTGAACACATTCAGGCACACAATATGGTTCTCTCGGAGCATAGGCAATAGTGAACATGTTCATGCACTCTTAGACAAGCATTTCAGGATTCTTAGTTAAGCAAACATGTTCGTTTCAAAGATAAGCTAGGTGAGTTCGTTTATTAGCATGCAAGGCAAGTTATATCATTCTCTTATGAAAACATGCAAGCAAAAACTTAGATTTATTATTAAGGCGTGCAAGAATCAGAGAACGAAGTTCTGCCCACTCACCTTGATACATAATGCCGACGTGGAGCGGGGCATTACATACTTACCAACCAACAAAAAATTTTGTCCTCAAAACTTCAAGGATAAACTTCTCGATATTCCGAGCAGCGATAGTGTCACGACCAGCACCCGAAAAATTGGGCATGAGCCGTGGGTACGTCCAGCCTACGCCGCAGAATCGGCGGTAGAACGCTGTAAAGGTCCGTTCTAGGTCAACCAAATCTATATAACTCACAAAAATCTGTCAATATCCTCTCCAAAAGGAGGGCAACCATGCAATATATATATATATATATGAATAATCCTCTCCAAAAGGAGGGCAACCACGCAATATATATATGAATACTCAATCACAATAATCTAGGGGAAGAGTAAAAGCACGATATGATAGCAAAAGAAACCAGAACCAAAGAGAGCAAGACAATATCCAAAAATACAGTCCAAGGCTAAAATAGTCTACAACATCTCACAGCAACAAAAGAATAAGTACAATCATCCAAAATCAATTAGGAACAACCCAGAAAACCCACCTAGCTAACTAGGGCGCTAACGGCGTCTCCTCGGCGCACTCCTCCTCAGTCTCGGGATCACAGCACTCGTGAACACCCGGCCCGTAGAACGTCGGGCAGAAATCCTCAGGATCCTATAGAAAAAATATGCCCAGTCAGGACTGGAGCGAAGTACATAACTCTGAAAGCAACTCCAAAAACATGGTAAGGTGTATATGATGAGCAATAGAAAAGTATACAAGATGCACAGGAAATAAATACATGGTAGAGCAGATAAAATAGCTGCAATATAAACTGAAGAACAATACAAGTAGAGAAGTAACTGCATGTGAGAAAACATGAATACTAGCTAAGTGTCTTGAGCACAAGTTCGTAATGTGATCGGCTTAGGTTGCACATGAAAAATACTATGATAACTCCGTTATGCGTGAGTTGCATAACCGACATACACATGAATACTGTTTGGCTTTGATCACATAACCAACTCCTACTCCCCTCTCCCACTAATACTCTTGGATCCAACCACAACACGCTACGTACATGATAATAGCTCTCACACATGAAGGCGAGAGCACAAGAAGCACATGATAGCACATGAGAATCAATACCCGAAGTACATGATGAAATACACGTGATAGAGTACCCGCTGAACACGGTAAGGGGGATAGCATCTCATGACGGGATCCACTAGTACCAGCTTGTGTAATAATGTGTCAGAATTAAGTATTACAGTTCTAGAACAGGTGATATAAACGCTATCATAAAATGGTAACTATCAGAGGTAGGTACTCGCCTGATGTCCTGAGCAACTGATGATGATCGAGATCCGGACCGGTGTCGCAAGAACCTATTGCGAAAAGCAAGATTAAATAGGGTTCTAAGGATTTAAACTGATATAAAATAATTAAAAACAGGCTTCTAGGGTTCTAGGTCGAACGGGTCAAACCGGTAAAATTTGGGTCAAAAAGTCAACCCGGGGTCCAAAAAGTCATCTCTAGGTCAAAACTAGGTCAAACGTTGACTTTTATAGTCAACGAGGACAATTATGGTCAAAGCTAGGTCAAACTAGGGTGCCCCTGAAATTTTAGGTCAAACTGAGCTCATTAAGCTAGAAAACTCTCAAACTCGTCTCCTCGAGATACCGGGATACCCTCGGTATCCGATACCTCGCCCTAGGCCACGCACCCCGCCTAACCCCGCTGAAACCTACGCTAGCACGCGTAAATATATAGACATATACATATAAAAATCACTCCAATATTATTCCTAGGCTATTGCTCAAATACCCTGCTCGAAACTCAATACCTTGGTGAGATACCTTGATATCTCAAGGTATTGGGATATCTCTCTCATACCCCCTCTAACTACCCCTCTAGTTAGCTATCTAGGTATATGGATATATTTCTAGTTATTAATCTAGGCTAGAAAATATATGTATATAGCACACACACACATATATATATATATATATATATATATATATATATATATATATATATATATATACCTAGATATCTATATGCATATACATATATATTCACAACACATATACACACACTCTCAATATGTATATCTATCTATCTAGATATCTATACATATATATATTGCTATAGGTATCTATCTACACACTTAGATAGGTATAACTATCTATCTATCTATCTATCTATCTATTACCTATCTATCTATCTATCTATCTATCTATCTATCTATCTATCTATCTATCTATCTATCTACGTATCCATCTAGTATCTATTTATCTAACTAGCTATCTACTTATCTAACTATCTATCTATTAATCTACATATCTATCTAGTTATCTTTCTAACTATCAATCTATCTTATTTAACTATCTAGTTATCTATATATCTATATATAGATCTATCTAATCTATTATATATCTATCTATATAACTATCTCACACTAAGCTACATCGCTACGCTACCTTATTGAACATCTGCTGCTGCTGCTGCATTACACCTTGCTGCTGCCTTGCTTGTACTGCTGCTGCTCTTGCTTGTACTGCTGCTGCTGCCCTTGCTTGTACTGCTGTTGTGCAGCTGCTGTGCACAGCACAGCAGCTGCTGCACTTGCTGCTGTCTGCCCTCCCCCCCCCTCTTTGCAATCACACACAGACACACATATATATACATATATATATATACATATCAATGTGTATGTGTATATATATATTTGAGTGTGTGTGTGTGTGTGTGTATATATATATATATATATATATATATATATATATATATATATATATATATATATATATATATATATATATATATATATATATATATATATATATATATATATATATATATATATATATATACAATCATACATATATATATATATATATATATATATATATATTATATATATACACACACACAAACACCTAGACATATACATACACAAGCACATATATATAAATACACACATATATATAGACATACAACACATATACATATATATATAGACTCACACATAAATATATATATAGACACATAAACACAAACACAACACAACACACAACCACGCACACAACACTCTCCAATGCTCGCCCAACGGCCCCAACACGCACAAACACTATATATATATATAATATAACTCGATAATTCTAGCACACACTCTCCGATACTAACCCAACGCACACACAAGCCCAAAACTAGGAAACCAAGTCGAAATGGCCGTTCGGTCATTTCGACAAACACGCGGTGTGCGGTTCAGAAAATCTCCTGAAACGCATACCAAATCAACTCGGAATCGGCCCAAAATTTACCCACGGATTCTAAACGATGTCTAGATCCTAGAAAAAAATGCTACCCCGTCGATTCTAGGCCCATGGCGAAAATGCGTACGCACTTAGAACCGGCGATGACGAAAACCCCAAATTTGCCCGAAACGCCCGTTTCTCCGTGACACGACTTCACGTGTCCGAACGGAGACACGCATTCACCCTCAAGACACTCGACAACGTCTACCTAGGTTCGTCTAACCTAGGGCATCCCCCAAAATTGGGCCAAATTCGGATTCCACCCGAAATTGACACAAAACCTAGTGTCAAAGTCTCCAAACTCAACCAAACTAGTTCCAACTTCCTCCAACGGGTAGGCTTAGGGTCTAGGAAGATTCTAAACTACTAATTATACTACATAAAAGTAATTATCAAGAGAAAAGTTAGGGTTTACCTCTTGGGAGTTGGAATCTCAAGGCCAAAGTCTCCGATCCACTTGAAATCACCTCCCTCAAGCTCCAAGCCACCAAATCTAGCCTCCACACAAAGTCTAGGCTCTATACACCTAGGTTAGGGAAAATATATGGTTAGGATTAACAACCATGGAGAATAGAAGATGAAAGAAGAGGAAAAGGAGTACTTACTTGAAGTGGGAAGTAGAAAGGAAGAAGAAAGAAGTAGAGAGGAAGAAGAAGAAGTGAAGAAGAAGGAAATGGGGAGGGCTGTTGTGTTTGGTCGGGTAGGGGCTGCTGTGGTCGGGTGAGGGCTGGAAAATAGGGGCCGACCATGTGTATAAGGGTTTCTAAAGTCTCCAAATGTCCAAAATGCCCCTCTCTCACTTGGGTTTGGGTTTTGGGTTCCAAAAGCACTCAAACTAACTCCAAATCTCTCCAACTAACCCACTAAAAATATAATAAATATTCTAAACCCAAAAATAAGTCTCACAAGGGTGTGGGTTGGGTCGGACATGGGTCCACTAGGGTCTGACATGGGTCCAGGCTATCCAAAATCCTAAAACAATCATTAAAAAAAAAATACAATCACTATTTAAATATAAATATAATTAATTAAATACAATTCACAATTTATCAAATAAATAAAAAAACCCTATTTTCTAGAATTGGGTAGTGACAGATAGTCCTCATCCCTCGCCGTACTCAATCGAAACAATCAAGCAATTCAAGTCCAGAAAATATTTGCACTTTTGAGAATATCTATGAACTTATTGTATGGAACGCTCTATTGCAATACATATTGATAATATCTCAGAGTCATAGCAACGGATTGGGCCAAGAAATCGATTACGCTCTGATACCATTATGTCATGCCCCGGCCTTCGAGGGGCCGCACGGACCACCGCCTCGCCCCTGCCGTGGACCCGGACGCTAATCATCGTGCCTCGGCGCACCGGATGTGAATTACCGCACCTCGGCGCCTGTCCCGCGGGTGTGAGGAATGGCCCGTTCGATACCGGGATATGATGTCGTGCGAGCCTGGGATTGCGCTCGCACAAGGTAACATCGTTAAAGTTTTTTTTTGACTATCATCGCATCAATCGAGTAAGCAGCGGAAGGGATATTGTTGCAATGCGATGCATTTATCCAACTGAGTATTAGGGGCAAATCGAGGGACTTGGGTTTATCTTAACAAGACATCGTTCTATACATTATGCCCCTTTATACGATATCAACTCGGGGCAATCGAAACCAGAATTTTCGGGTCTTGGGGATTGAGGCACGCCTATCGCTCCCTCGGACGATCCAGTACCTCAAGCAAGTAAACTGTTGGTGGGTCAGCACTTTTATAAGTACTGGTGAGATAAAACAACTGAACAGAAGCAAGCATTCACTAAAACTAACACTAAGTAATCTTGTTATAAAATATTACATTACTAGTGATCTTTTTAGTTTTACCTATGTTCGTTACATGCAGTTCTATAGCAGTCATATTATATTATTTTGGAAATATCTTTTAAAATAGAGTTTCATCTTGAATAAGCAAGCAAGATAAGTCGTTCGTTCTATTTTAGGGTGTGTGCAACGTGTCTTGTAAGACTCTAGGGACAAATGCACAGCTAGACACACAAATGCATATTCTTAGGGGCAGTCCTCTATCCAAGCCAACACAATAAACTAGCTATATGCAGGGCGGTCCTCGAGTATCTCAGGATCGACAGTTGTTGGTCTAGCATACGAATGACTCTTAATCTGATGCTAATGGTAGCTGTGACTCATGGTTGATTTTCACTATCATGGTAGTAGCCGTGACACATGCAGTTCAGCTCTCCACTTATAGCCATTGTCCGACCGATGCGAATGCATGGAACACTATCAAATAAACTCTAGTATGTAGATGAGACAAACCATCAGGACATATTTTATTGTTGTGGGGCAAGCCGCCTTATCTTGAACACATTCAGGCACACACTGTGGTTCTCTTGGAGCATAGGCGATAGTGAACATGTTCATGCACTCTTAGACAAGCGTTTCAGGATTCTTAGTTAAGCAGACATGTTCGTTTCAAAGACAAGCTAGGTGAGTTCGTTTATTAGCATGCAATGTAGGTTCTATCATTCTCTTATAAAAACATGCAAGCAAAAACTTAGATTTATTATTAAGGCGTGCAAGAATCAGAGAACGAAGTTTTGCCCACTCACCTTGATACATAATGCCGACGTGGAGTAAGCCATTACAGATCAGGAAAGTTACAGGAATTCTCAAGTCAGGAATGCGTTACGTCGAGCCACTATAAGGATTATCAGTTTCAGGGTTCAGGAGTATCAGGGTTATCAGTACAGGATCAGGATTATCAGTATTATCAATAATATCAATTCTATGCCAAGATTCAGGAGTTTATTTATAATGTACAATCACTAGATCATGTCAAAAAATTATAATCAATATCAAGAATGGTATATTCAGGAAAGAACCATGATTAACTAAAATAACTGGATTAAAGAGAACTAGGAAACCATCAAGAGTTGAACATATTAAAGAGAATATTGGCATGCAGGCACATAAATTAACTATTCAAGGTTGGCGCATAAATCAGGCAAGAAGAACATTCACGCACAATAGGTCAAAACCAATATTGGCGCACAAACGGGCATTGGCGCACAAATGAGCATTGGCACACAAACGGGAGTTGGCGCACAAATTAGAATTGATGCACAATCAGACGTTGAAGGTCTAATAATAGACAAAAACATGTCTCAAGGCATGGCACGACAGTTGAGGCAGTACTGCAGTAGAGGACACAATTCTCGAGAATGGTCAGAAGTCAGTACTTAGTCATTAAGTAATACGAAGGGCTATAAAGTGTATTATCTCTAAAGAATGCCACATAGTGTGCCACACAATAAGTACGCCATTCTCCAGAAGGGGCAAAAGTACGCCGGTAAGAAAAGTTCACCAAAGTGCGCCAACTCTATAATAACTGTAAAGTGCACCAACTTGGCTTTTAAACAGTAACGTACATTCTTGATGACTTGCAGAACCATTCAAAAGTGCGCCAAGTGATCATACTTTTGAAGGAATTTTCTTAGTACAAAACGTACATAGGAGTAGAGATGCACCCAGAGTACTTAAAATATCTTGGCGCACTTTCTAAGAAATTTGTGAAACACACACAAGTGCGCTTACTGGAACTTTGCTTATGCAACATGGGTTCCATATGTACTTTTTGTATACATTCTCAAGAAAATATTGCATTCTTCGACTTGTTGTTCTCTGGCTCCATGAGCAAACCAATCCAGGAAAAAAAATCATCAATGAAAAAAGTTCTAAGCTACTAAAGATATGTAGTTAACTAAGCTAGCAAAATAAATGTAAACTCAGATTATCACGAAGCTCCAAATTCATCGGTTTACTCGGTTGGCAAGATTTACCTGCCTACGATCATCTTCTAGCTTAATACCAACACTACCAAGGTTACCTACAGCCAAGGCCAAGCTCGGCTGCTCTCGGTGAAGGCTGAAGAAGTGAAGAAAGAAAGAGAAATGAAAGGAAAGGAAAAGGGAACGAAAGAGAAATGTTTGTTTATATAGACAAGGGATGATTGTAGTCCATTGGAGCATAATCCATGCCTCTCACACGGGTTAATCACAGCCACACACCAGGAAAATCAAGGAAACAACGGTCCAAAGCATAAAACTAAAAAAACTTACACAAACAACCTAAACAATGCATGAATGACATAAAGCAAGATGTAAGTAATTAAATATTAAACAAGTTATACATGTATAATAATCATATACCGGATACGTATACTAGAACTGTGAGATGAGTCTCACAACTCTCTCCTCCTTAAAAAAAAATTTCCTCAAAATTTCAATAAATCATGGGGTCTAGCAAAACTTTGGGGACAAGCAATCAAGGCAAGCAAGGGCATAAATGAATCAAGGACAATCCAAGAACAAGACAAGCATGCACAAGATAAGATCAGGGTAAGAGATATACGAACAAGTATACCTCACGAGTCAAATAAATACGTGTATCGAGCTCAGATATCATCCTCTCGCTCCCAAGTCGACTCGTCTGGTGAGTGATGCCCCCAAGCAACTAGGACTAACCGAATAGTCCAGTTCTTGAGAATCTTCTCTCTCCGGTCCAAAATGGATACATGTCTCTCCTCATATGAAAGGTCAGTACCAATAACCAATTCTGAATGATCTAGGACGTGGCTTGAATTCGGTGTATATGTCGTAACTGGGATACATAAAAAATGTTATATATCTCACGAAGCAACAATGGAAGAGCAATACGATAAGAAATATATTCCACTCGCTCGAGGATATCGAATGAACCAATATACCGTGGACTAAGCTTTTCTCACATACCAAATATGATGACTCCTTGGGTAGGCAAAATCCAAAGTAACACATGGTCGTCGACAGAGAACTCAAGAGGTTGCCGATGCGAATCAGCCCAATGACGCTGACGATCTTGAGCTACCTTGAGATGCTTCCGGACTTTTTTGACTACCTCAACTTTCTGAGTTATCATCTCGGGACCAATCAATTGCCTCTCACCAATATAATTCTAAGCTAAGGGGATCTACATTTTCTGCCATATAGTGCCTCGAAGGATGCCATCTGGATACTTGTTTGAAAACTATTTTTGTAAGAGAATTCGACCAAGTACAAGTAATCCTCCCATAAACCACCAAAACCAAAGGTACATAATCGAAGCATATCTTCTCGAGTCTGGATTGTATGTTCTGACTGACCATCTGTCTGAGGATGATAAGTTGTACTAAATTTTTGACTGGTACCCAAACTCTGTTGTAGACTGCGCCAAAAGTGATATGTGAATCTGGAATCTCTATCTGATACGATGCTTACTAGCATCCCATAAAGTCTGATAATCTGATTCGTGTATATCCGAGCCAACTGCTTTATAGTCTGTCCCAATCAGAAGAAAAAAAAGTGACCAACTTTGGTGAGTCGATCAACTACTACCCAAATTGTATCTCTGCCAGCTGGGGTTCTAGGAAGATCAGACACAAAACTATGGTGATATGGTCCCACTTCCATTCCAGAATTGGTAAAGGTTGAAGAAGTCCTGCAAGTCTCTGATGCTCAGCCTTGACTTATTGACAAACCAAAATTAGGAGACAAATCGGACTATCTCCCTCTTAATACCATTCTACCAGAAATGCTGACAAATATCTCTGTACATCTACTCCTGGGTGAACGGAATACTGAAAACTGTGAGCTTCTGCCATAATCTCGCGACGAAGGTCTCTACTTGGTACACAAAATTGATTCCCAAAATGGAGAGTCCCATCACTGTGAATGCTCAGTTCTGATCTATATTATGCCTCATACTCTGCTTTGAGATGCTGGAGCTTGACATATGTTGGTTATGCTACCTTGATTCTCTCCACTATACTGGACCGAACTTGCAGACCAACCATCAATGTCGTATTGTTAGGTATTACTATTTCTATGCTCATATCGTGAAGATCTTCTAATATTTTTCGTTGCGCCATGAGAAAACAAGCTCCTGCACTCCAGCTTAAAGTATCTGCCACGATATTAGCCTTCCCTGGATGATACTGAAGGTCAAAATCATAGTTTGTCATCAACTCTAGCCATCTCCTCTGCCTCATGTTGAGATTCTTCTGGATAAAGACATACTTCAAACTGTTATGATCAGTATAAATCTCTACTCGATCTTCATATTGGTAATGTCTCCAAAGTTTGAGTGCAAAAAGAATTACTGCTAACTCCAAGTCGTATGTTGGATAATTCTTCTCATGGTCTCGAAGCTGCCGAAATGCATAAGCTATAACCTTGTCATGCTGCATAAGAACACACCCTAGTCCTTTTCCTGATGTATCACAATATACGGTGAAACTACATATCCCATCTGGAAGAGTCAAAATAGGTGTTGTGATCAACTTTTGTTTGTGCTTCTCGAAAGAGTTTTAACATTCATCTGTCCAATCAAAGCGCACATCTTTCTTTGTCAACTGTATCAAGGGTGCAAAAATTCTAACAAAGTCTGACACAAATCTTTGATAATATTCTGCTAGTCCCAAGAAACTATGAACTTCTACAATTGTTTGAGGAACTGGCCACGTCTCAACGATTTCTATCTTCTGGGGATCCACTTCTAATCTACCTTTAGCAATAATATGCCCTAAGGATGAAATACGATCAAGCCAGAACTCGCACTTGCTGAACTTGGTATATAACTGATATTCTTTAAGGATTTGAAGAACTGCGTGAAGATGCTGCTCGTACACTGCTTCACATCGACTGTGCATCAAAATGTCGTCAATGAACACAATTACGAACGTGTCCAAGTATGGTATAAAAATATGATTCATGAGATCCATAAATACTGTTGGCACATTGGTTTCTCCAAAGGGCATAACTAGGAACTCTCAATGGCCAAATCTTGATCTGAACGCCTTCTTGGGTATATCTTGCTCTATGACCATGATATGAGATATTCCGACCGTAAATCAATATTGGAAAACACTACTACTCCACTATGCTAATCGAACAAGTCATCGATCCTTGGCAAGGGATACTTTTTCTTGATGGTTACCGTATTGAGGGTACGATAATCAACACACAATTGAGACATTCCATTATTCTTCTTTACAAGTAGCATTAGGGCTCCCCAAGGCAATCCACTAGCACGAATGAATTCCTTGGTTCTCAATTCTTCAATCATTCGGTACAAGACTTCTAACTCTGAAGGCGCCATCCTATATATTCTTTCTGACACTGGTGATATTCCAGGAAGTAGATCTATGGTAAACTCAAGCTCTCTCTCTCTCTGGTGGCATGCCTGGAAGTTCTTCTGGAAATAAATCTGGTAATTTATCAACAACTCTTGGGAATCATACTTCTTCTACTACTGCTATCCTCAAAATTGTTAATGGAGACTCTATATCGCCTCTAAAAAATAAAAATTCTTCTTCTCGGGGAATACGAAAGAAAATATTTCCAGCATGGCAATCTACCATCGCGTATTGGGCACTTAACCAATCCATTCCTAGGACAACGTCATAATCTCCCATCGAAAAATATTGTGGCCTTTGTTGTTGGAATACTTGAGATTAGGTCGACAACGACCTCGGACCCTGGTTCTGTTGAACCGGTACTGGAGCCAATAATGTGGTCCTGCCGGGGATGATGATGATGAACTAGCTCTGTGTGGACAAGATCCCACTCTGTGTCCTAGAACTCCACAGGCTAAATACAATACTTGTGCTCTGGGACACTCTAATAAAACGTGCCCTTGTTTTCCACAATGAGAATATCCCACTGAAGGAGATGACCTCTGTTGTTGAGGATGTGTCGGAGCTGGTCGCTGAAACGATGCTACCGTAGTTATCCTGGTCAGGGTTCCAATCGTCAAAGCTCGCACTATTGGAGTTGGTGCTGAAGACTGGATGTAAGAACCGCCTGAAGTATGGGTTCTCTTATGCCCTCCAGTCTTGTCCATGATTTGCTGGGAGGTATACTCGTGCCTTCTTGCTGTCCGTAATACTGCATCAAAGTCTGGAACTCATGTTGTACCGCTGCTAATATGATCTCCAGGTGAAGTTCCTGCTGGAACCTCCTAGCTCTGTCCAATTCGGTTGCCACCAAGATGGGAGCAGACCGAATAAGTCTACAAAACTATGCCGCATAGTCGTCGACAGACCTGTCCATCTGTTTTAAGTTGTTATACATTTGCTGCAAGTCATAACGCGACACCGCATCAAAGTATCTGGTCTGAAACCTTTCACTGAAGACAGTCCAAGAGACGGGTACTGCTAGTCAAATCATCTGTGGTGCCCACCAGTCTTGGGCCAAGTCTAGCAACTGTAGTCAAACTACTGATATTTTCTCTCTTACAGACAATCCTGTGGCCTCTAGGATAGCTTCAGTGTCCTGAAGTCACGCATCTGATGCAATCGCATCTTTGGTGCCATAGAAATACGAGGGTTGAAGGCGCTTGTAGTTGCATGCCAAGTTGGGGGCACGATGTCCGTATCTCTCCAAAACCCCTTATATTGACTGAGTGAGTATATCTTCTCGACGTCCTTGAGCTGCTAGCAATTCCCTCAGGATACTGATCAACATGTTGGTATACCCTCCTGTATCAGGTACTGGTTACACGGGAGGTACTGGTTGGATTTGGGGTTCCTCATTTCGAGTTATTCTGGACCCGGCCCCGAAATGCTGAGGCTGAACCTCAAGGGTTTACTGGGCATCAGATTATTTTCCTGCTACTGGAGGAACTCTGGCTGGATGATCAGAAGGACCCAAAACAATATCCCTGAAAGATAAAGGACACAAGGATCATCAAAGAAACCAACACGATTGATCGAAGATCAAGCAGATGTTGAATCAAGATTTTCAGGGATATAAATTCGACACTGGAGGAGATCAAGGAGTAGCATTATTGAGACATCTAAAATACATTAGTAAACCCCAAGCTTCCAAAATTTTAGACCTGTATGGGCCACCAATTAAGCCATATCATGCCCCAGAACTAGAATACTACAAAATGGGGGCAGACAAAGCTAGCTACGTATAGTAGAGTACTCTACACCCCGAGATACGGTCACAGTTGTTTGACATGTGAGGGTTTACTCTACAATCCATCAAGCAATCCTGGGTCAAGAATCCTAGGTGTCTCAATCTCAAGCAGGCAACAAGTTACAAGATGTATGATCACCCAACATATAATAGTAAGATGTCCCAAACTATACATACCCGGAAGATCATGAAGCTAGTACAAAATAAAGAACTAGCAGAGTACTTTAGAAGCATAAAAAATACGCCGGATGACTATACGCGGCATATTGGTGCAGAGCAGCGTAAAACAGAAGCCTTCAGAGCCATCAAGCGTGCAACAGAGCTCTTCCGCTAAAACACAGCATGAGATATGAAAGCTCAAAGGACCATCCGCGTAAGGCAGTACGTCCAAGCCGCTTCAGTGTAAACAGGGTGCTTCATCGCCTCCAGGGCGTAAAACTCATCCTCTTTCAGATACAGCATTAAGGTGTACAAGAGATGCTTCGTATTCTCCGAAGTGAACCTGTCAGACCCTGCAATGAAGATCCTGTAATGAACCTGACGTCTGGACTTCTTACAAAGGGATACGGCTCGACTACCCAGACGACGGCTATAATGATGGCACAGCACTACGACCCAGGCTGTCAAATACTGCCATCCCCTTTGCGTAAACTGCTTTTACAAGCACAAAGGGATACGCTGCCTTATTTTACACAGGCAGACACGAGCTGTTTACGTTCTGCAGTAGACAAACCGCCTGCCACATCAAAAGCTGCACTCCGTACGGGGTCGAGGCACGTCTCTACGTCTAAATGCACAGAGCGGTGACAGTTTCTCAAGGCACGTCTCTGCGACTGATGCGCAGAAGGAGTCGCAGACCTTCAAAGACACGCCTCCACATTTAATGCACAGGATGGTGGCAAATCTCGGCATTTAATGCAAGAGATTTGATTATATCTTCAAAAGCCGTAATTCCGGCTAAGACGTCCCCATCAGCACTCTGGCATGGTACGCAGCGGCTTCTACGCCCATCCAGCTCCTACGCCTACTCGGTCCTGTGCTCACTCGGTCTCTATGACCACGCGACTTCTACGCCTACTCGGCTTCTACGCCTGCTCGGCTTCAACGCCCATTCGGCTTCTACGCCTGCTCGGCCTCTATGACCACTCGGCTTCTACGCCTATTCGGCTTCTATGACGGTTTGATAACTATTTGGCTTCTATGCCATGGTGACATTCATTTGGCTTCTATGCCAACCTCTTCTACACAATGGATACCTACCTACGTGGCTTCTACGCCGTGATCTTCGTAGCGATTATACGCGTTTTGTCCCTTAGTTGGACCCGCGTCACACGCTCATTCAAAGGATCATCTATACGCAGGCATTGGTTACTTTAACCGTTGTGTAAAAGGCGGGTTTCGTATAAACCCCATCCTGAATACATTTTTTATTCTTTCGTTTAATACCACAAACAAGATGGCGACTCTGCTGGGGACATCTTTCTCTTCTGATGAGGAAGCAATTGCTCAACACGATGCGGTGTCTATAGGAACCGTGAAGAAGATACTGTTCGTCCAATTCGACCAGTCTGCCTACGAAGACATGCTTCGAACCGGGGGTAGCTCTCACCCTCTCTCCGTCCAAGACAACAGGAAGCTGCGCAAGGTCTGGATGCCCAAGATATCCTCTACCATTCCTGTGGACTCTCCGATCTCTCCGACCTCTCCGACCAATGAGGTTGTAGCATTGCTCCCTCCATGCCCTGTACGTAAAATTCAGTCTCCCGCTACGCGCGGTACAGACGAAACTTCGAACAAAGCCTCAGCGCTAACCCGGAAGTATCCACTGCGCTCTACGCGTAGGAACCAGTCTCCCGCTACGCGCGGTACAGATGAAACTTCGGGCAAAGACTCAGCGCTAACCCGGAAGTATCCACTGCGCTCTACGTGTAGGAACCAGTCTCCCGCTACGCGCGGTATAGACGAAACTTCGGGCAAAGCCTCAGCGCTAACCCGGAAGTATCCACTGCGCTCTACGTATAGAAACCAGTCTCCCGCTACGCGCGGTACAGACCAAACTTCTGATGATGCCTCAGCGCCAAATCGGAAGTACAAATCACTCTCCAAGCGCAAGACAATATCTGACCTCTACGAGGAACCAGATAAGCACTGTGATTTCCGCAAAGGAAAGCAAGCGGCGGAGTACTCAACTTCTCGGCCGTTATGCCAGCGAAGAAGCAATCTGCCTACCCTCCGGATTACGCGGAAAGCCGACGGCCGACTGAGGACCTCTTCAGCTTTACGCCAGTCTGAGCAAATCTCCAAATTATGCCAGGCGGAGTCCCACGACGTAAAACAAGCTCAGGTTGCGGGAAGGCACCCTCTACGGGGATTATTCGCCACCCAGATGGCCAACCTATTGTACACAGGTGGCGTAGGAAGAACCATAGTGCCCAATCTCCGCATGCCCACTGATGGGAACAGAAGGAACAAGCCGTCGTCTTCTTCCTCCACTCCTCCTGACCTGCGCGAATATCTAATCCAGAAGCGTAAGGAGAGGGGACCTTCCAACATGTCTGTTACGCCCCCTAGCGAGCGATATTGTAATAGTCATAAGATTGTGATTGACTGCTGGTGAGCAAAACGGTCGGTTTTCGACCGATTAAGCTACTCTCAGTCTCTCTAGGAAGAAGAGCTCATGCATGCATCCGTGAACATGGCTTCACACATACCTAGAGGAGGGCCGAGCTCAAGACGTCATCCCGCTAGGCCTCCGAGCCGAAGGAGATTCGAAGATCTCCTTAGGAACACTGAAGCTGGGGTATTCCAAAACACCCGTGCAAGGTCACATCAACCAGCTTCGTACTCGTCTGATTCCGACGCTGGGGGTCGCCAATCTCCCAGATCAGACGCTGAAAGTATAGAGTCAACTTCTGCAGCGACCTATACTAGTCCTTCGATGACTTCCAGGGAAAGGAGAGTTTACGCCGTTGAAGATGAACGCGAGGAAGCTTCGCCGTCAGGAAACACGGAACAACGCATCACTGTGCTGGAGACATCTCTGAAACAAATGCAATCCATGATGGAGAACATGCACCAAATGATGCTAACTCAGCACGCAGCTGCCATGTCTCAAGCGTCGGTCCCGCCAACTCAGATACGTGTGGGGGTGGACTTACCACCATCCAACCCGAGCCAAGAGCCTGCTCTAGATCAAGAGTCAGCAGTTCCTCCGCTTCCTCACTCGGAGAATATATTACCTCCCATTGGAGTCACGATGCAACCAACTCTGCGCTACACCGTAGTCCCGCTTCCAACTAAAAATTCGATGTAGGCAGTACGGGAGTTGAAAGCCCAGTTCATCGCCTTGAAGCACAAAGATTAGCTCAAGAAACTGGGAATTAACCAGCCTTACCCAGCTATCTGGGAAGAAGTCCCTTTCCCTCCGAGGTACAAACCTCAGACTATGGCTCTGTTCAAGGAAAAAACATCACTAAGTCAGTACATGAACTATTTTAGTATGATGACGGTGTTGCTACAAGGGAACGACGCCCTCCTCACTCGGGTGTTCAAAGGCTGCCTCTCAGGAGTAGCCTATCAGTGGTACCGTAGCTTGGCGGACAATTGTATTACTTCCTTCGAGGACTTCAAAGCTTTATTCTTCACGCGGTTCTACGAGGGTGGAATGGACATGTCTATGTCCTCTCTCATCGAAGTCAAGCAGAGGGAAAAAGAGGACGTTCGCACATTCGTCGAACGTTTTCGTCAGGCCACCTTACAGATGCCTCCAGAAGTTCCAGACTCTGCGTTAGTAGACATTTGCAGGAAGAACCTCATTTCCGTAGTCTCGGTGTTTACAGGACCATATCAGTTCCATGATTGGCCCTCGTTCATCATCTCGGCAGTGGCCGCCGAAGACAACAGTCGCAAGGCACGCGACAATGGCATTATGATCTTTGCCTCTGATAGAGGTAAGAGGTCATCTCCCAGCAGCGACCATCCTCGCAGCTCCAAAGGAAAAGAAGCTCTGGCAGTCAATACGTCCAGACAAAAGACTGCAGCGACGACGCAGACGAGACCCGGGACTTCCAGGCCCGTCGAAGTCTACTCTTTTGACGACGACGATATTCCAAGTATATTCGAGTGTCTCGTCAAGAGTGGCAAGATCACCCTTCCGAAGCTAAGGCGGCCCCAAGAAATCGGCAATACTGACGACCCCAAATACTGCATCTTCCACAGATACGTACACCACCCGACAAAGGCGTGTTACATACTGAAAAGGAAGATCCAGGGGTTAATCGATGCTAAGGCCATCACTCTGCACAATACCGAGAAGACGGTCACGGCCAACATGATCTCTCTGCGGTTTGGCGATCTGCCTTCCCAAAATTTCTCGGACGGCATCACACCCATTTTTCGGACCACGATGAACATCATCAATCTCCCTCCAGCTAGGGGTCAAAATTATGACCTGGTACCCCTAACCACCCGGCAGGGCGAGATTATGTGGGTTCATCCAGATTTGGTGTCAGAGCTCGAGGAGGAGACTAATGCTAATAAAGCTACGTCTAGAGAAAGCTCCAAATACAAACCATGCCATATGGTCGCAACTCCTTCGCCATCAGACGAAGACGAGGTATTTGCTGCAACCCGTTCAGGGAAAGCCTACCTCAACGACTACGAAGCAAGTCAGGAAGATGCGCCGGCAGACGCTTCGGCTGCCAAACCTTCAGGACCAGGCCCCATCGTACCAGATGCCAGTCCTTCAAAATCGACTCCGGCGGACAAGGGGAAGCAAAGAGAAGTGCGCTTTGATAAACCTGTAAAAAACATTCCAAACAAAGGTTTTGAGAAGCACTACAACTTCGACATCTTGGCCCAACTGGCTAATACACCAGCCAGGCTGTCCATCTTCGAGCTACTCAGGCTCTCCCAAGGCGCTCGTCTAGCCCTGAGTGAAGCACTGATGCAGGCGGAGGCATGCTTGACCCAGCTCAAGTCTCCCGACGAAGAACCAGTGGCATGTCCTCAATGCCACAGTGTGATGGAGGTGGTCCCAAATATCACTTTCACCCAAGATGACATGCTGTTAAAGCATAACAAGCATGACAGGCCCCTCTATTACACCGGGTACGTCGGTTCCATGGAGGTCGATCGGATTCACATAAATTTGGGATCGTCGATCAGCATCATCCCTCACAGTCTGCTCAAACCATTGAGGATTCCTACCAACGAACTGGCTTACACCTCCACTACAATCGTGGGTTTCAACACCGGAAGAAGTAAGCCGTTGGGGAAGATTCGCCTGAGGATCCAGATTGGCAACCTCAGATCGGTGGCCACGTGTTATGTCATCGATTCAGAGGTGTCCTATAATATTTTGCTGGGAAGACCGTGGATCCACGACCACAACATCGTTCCTTCAACTCTATATCAATGTCTTAAATATGTAGACCCCCAAGGAACGGTACAAATAGAGGTTGCCGACCTAAACCCGTTTAAAGGAGTAGAATCCTACTATTCCGATGCCGTGTTGTACTCTCAAGACCACACGGAAGAAGTGTCGGGCAAAACAGAGAAGAAATCCCACCGGTAGCCAGGAGAACCCTCTGTCGCACTACCGCTGTCAATCAGAGTGAAAGGGCGAACCACTCATCCAGAAGCCAGGGAACCTATGGCTATTCACCTGAACAAATCCAGGTCAAGAAAAGGGAGTAATCCTTTAGCGGTCACTCCGAACCAGAAGCCTCCACCTTTGGTCATCAACCTTCGACGTAACGAGCACTCGACCGATGTAAATGCGACCACGAACGGAGTTCCAGATGATAATAAATATCCTCTTTTCCAGTACGTTAACGCTCAAATTCCAAATCAGGAATCCACTCCCCATGACGAGGTAGAACCCATAGCACGGAAATTCTTGGAAGTTATGAACTCCTACCGTCCATATGTCTGGGAAGTAGCGTCATCATCCAACATCGTCACGACATATGGACCACAGGAGGATTCTATCTTCATTGTCCCGCCTACCTACAGCAGCCAACGTTCAATAGTCTTCGGCCGCATGCGCAATCAACCAGCTATCCAGGAAGATCCTTTCGATGACGATACTGGAAAAATGTAGGTTCACCGATACAGCCCGCAAGCATTGAGGATCATGCAAAACATGGGCTATGACTTGGAGCGGAAGCCAGGCCTCAACTATGGAAGGGGCAGACGAACGCCGCCGTGCGGCGACCCCCACTATCGACAAACTCATTTCGGGTTAGGATATGCCACCTCCCTTACGACTTCTAAGTCAGACGAGGACATCTTTTCCTCCTCCAAGAATGGCTCGTCGCCCTCCGACTCACCTGATGCTCTCGAACAAACACTATCAGTGAATATGGTAGTGGCAGATCCCTTTGAAGCAGATGAACAGGATCCTGAGCCGTTTGAGAATGACTCTTGGGCCCAACAAATGGATACGCAGTGGAAATTCCGCTTCGAGCAAAGAGAACCTCCCACCAAAGACGAAGTTATCCAGGTTGATGTTGGGGGTGAACTTTCGCCAAAGCCGATATTCATCAGTAAAAATCTTTTCCCAGCTGAAAGGGAAGAAGTTATCCAGTTGATAAAAGAATATATCGATGTCTTTGCGTAGAATTATGAGGACATGCCGGGCCTTGACCCGAAGGTGGCTACTCATAAACTCAATATATTGACCGACTCGAAGCCTATGAAGCAGCACCAACGCCGGTTCCGCCCGGATATGATGGACGCCATCGAAGCTGAAGTCAAAAAATTGATAGCCTGCGGTTTCATCCGGGAAGAACAACATCCTGATTGGGTCACCAATGTTGTCCCAGTCATGAAGAAAAAGGGAAAATATGTATCTGCATCGATTACCGAGATCTGAATGCAGCCTGTCCCAAGGATGAGTTCCCTCTTCCCATTACGGACATCATGATCGATAACACCTGCGGTTTTGAACGCATGTCTTTCATGGACGGATTCTCAGGATACAATAAGATCAAGATGCATCCTGAAGACGAGAAGCACACTGCCTTCCGGACCCCGTTGGGAGTATATTGCTATACGGTCATGCCCTTCGGATTGAAGAACGCCGGGGCTACATACCAACGGGCTATGAGTAGCATATTCCATGAGCATCTACGCAAAATAGTAGAATATTACGTGGACGACATAGCCGTCAAGAGCCACCTCAAAAATGATCACATTCAAGACTTGAAGACGGTATATGAGTTAATGCGCCAACATCAACTCAAGATGAACGCTACGAAGTCCTTTCTGGGTGTATCTAGTGGCAAATTCCTGGGATTTGTCATTACCGCCAAAGGCATCCAAGTGGACCCTGACAAAGTCCAGGCCATCATATAAATGCGACCGCCCCGCAATCTGAGGGAACTCCGGGGATTTCAAGGCCGTCTGGCTTATATCCGAAGGTTCATATCCAACCTCTCGGGAAGATGTCAGCCCTTTTCGTATCTCATGAAGAAAGGTGTATCCTTCATATGGGACGAAACCTGTCAGCAAGCATTCAGGGATATCAAATGCTACCTCACCAGTCCGCCGGTTCTGGTGCCTCCCGTCATGGGAAGACCATTCTTGCTGTACGTTCGAGCAATGGATCATTTGCTAGGAGCTCTTCTCGCACAGAAGAACGATATAGGGCATGAACAGGCTATCTACTACCTCAGCAGGATGATGGTCGGAGTCGAACACCGGTACAACCCAGTGGAGAAAGAATACTTGGCTCTGATGTTCGCTATCCAGAAGATGCGGCACTATGTCACCGGCCAGACTATCCATATCATCTCCAGGATCAACCCTCTTCGAGTACTGATGAGCAAGCCAAGTGTTTTTAATTCCCGGCTCGCAACTTGGGCGATGTTGTTAACTCCATATGACATGGTATACGTCCCGCAGAAGTCTATCAAGGGCCAAGCGCTGGCCGACTTCCTAGCTGTTCATCTGATCCCGGAGGCCTCCAAATTATACGAAGACATTCCCGACGAAGTTGCAGAATGTAATTCCGCAATGGAAAGTGACGCATGGCAACTGTTCTTCGACGGCGCCTCCAGGACTGGTCCCCAGGGAAACGTAGTTTCAGGGGTAGGAATCGTCCTGGTCACTCCTGATAAACTCGTCATCTACCGAGCATATTCTCTTAACGAACCATGTTCCCATAATGTGGCAGAATATAACGCTCTGTTAATCGGGCTCCAAGTCGCTAAAGAGCTGGGGGTCGAGTCCCTGGAAGCTTTCGATGATTCTTTGCTTATCGTCAATCAAGTCAGGGGAATATATGAAGTCCGAAATCCAGACCTCATCCCCTATCACCAAACAACGGTCGAGATAGCCGTGACGTTCAAAGAATTCTTCCTTGAGCATGTACCTCAATCTCAGAATCTGGAAGCTGATGCCCTAGGCAGTCTAGCTGCGGATTTAGCCACTCCTATAAGAAGGCAGGATTCGGTAATCCTTCTTAACAGAGATTTATTCTGCGTGAAGAACAACTTTCACATAGAACGCAGCTACGCTGTGAGCACAGATCCCCCTAGAAGAGACTGGAGAAGTCCCTTCATGGATTTTGTCGCATACGGAATTTTGCCGGAGGACCCCAAAGAAGCAGTATCCGTCAAAAGACGATCATTACGCTTCTACTTCGAAGCATCTTCACAATGCCTATATCGCCGGACCTACGACGGACTGCTATTAAGATGTCTCTCTGACGACGAAGCACAGCAGATTATCCAGAAAGCCCACGATGGCGTATGCGGAGCGCATCAGCCCGGTCCTAAGCTACAGGATCGTATCAGGAGAATGTGCTATTACTGGCCCACTATGATCACAGACGTGATCAACTATGCAAGATAATACAGAGCCTGTTAGGTTCATGCAGACTTCATACATCAACCGTCTGAATATCTACATCCTACGGTTGCATCCTGGCCTTTCGAAGCATGGGGTATGGACATCATTGGTCCTATTCACCCGTCTTCTTCCAGAGGTCACCGGTTCATACTGGCCATCACAGATTACTTCTCCAAATGGGCAGAGGCGATCCCTCTTGCTGAGGTAAAGGCGTCTGACGTAATCAGCTTCATCAAGCATCATGTCATTTATCGCTTTGGGATTCCCCGAAGGATAATCCATGACAATGGGCCTCAGTTCATCAGCCAAGCGTTTTATCGATTTTGCGATAAAAATCAAATACATAATATTGCCTCTACGGCATATTATCAAGCTGCTAATGGTTTGGCGGAAGCTTTCAACAAAACTATTATCAAACTCTTGAAGAAGTTCGTCTCTTCAAACAAAAGAGACTGGAATGAGAAGCTGGGCGAATGTCTCTGGGCATACCGCACAACGGTACGGACACCGACAAGTTGTACCCTATTTTCACTGGTCTACGGGAGCGAGGCAGTTCTTTCCATTAAAATCCAGATCCCGTCGCTCAGGATAGCCGTGACTAATGAGCTGACCCAAGAAAAGAACGACCTACTAAGGCTTCAAGAGCTAGAAGGATTAGACGAGAAACGCCTCCAAGCTCAACAGCGCATCTTGCTCTACCAAGCACGCATTTCCAGAACTTTCAATCGTAAAGTAAAGGAAAGAGTGTTCAAAGTCGGCGAGCTAGTTTTAGCCGTAAGAAGGCCGATGATCCTTACTCACAGGAGTAAAGGCAAATTCCAGCCCAAGTGGGAAGGCCCTTATGTGATCGAGACAACGTTCTCGAACGACGCTTATAGGTTAGCCCAGCCTAATGGAGACCTGTAAATGGCTCCTATCAACGGTAAATTCCTGAAGAGGTACTATGCTTAACCTCCTCTGCTCAAGTGAAATATAGCGAGAATCTCAAAGTCTGACCAAACTATCTCCAAAACGAAACTAGTTAGGTCATATTCTATCATGTCAGTATGACCTCTGAATAGGTATGTCCTACTAGAAGTTTATCGAGAGTCTATCACATCCATACTACCTCTGATATCACTCTCACCCAAACCTGTCATTTACATTCCGAAATGATGGGTCCACAAAAGTCAGAAAAGATTCGCTTTATTTATTTCCGAAAAGAGCAGAATTACATTGGGGAAGCAAAAAGAAGGAAGGGCACATCATTGTGGGGGAGCGGTCAGATCACGAATCAGCTTCGCCAGTGTAGCCACCCTCTCGTCCCTGGAAACCAAGGCATCAGCGCGGGCCTGTTCCAGCCGTGCCTCGGGATTGTTCGTAAAGGACAGTTCGGCCCTTGCCCGAAGAGAGTCAGCTCGGGCAGCTTCTGCACGCTCCAGGTCCCGTCGCGCTGTGCTCAGTCGACTAGTCGCTACGTCTAGACCTGCCAACGACTGAGAAGCCCACTCCTCTGCCTGAGCGAGTTTCTCCTTCAACTTGCGAGCCCTCGCTGCATTCCCTTCATGCTCGGATTGGCACTTCGTCTAAAGAGCAAGAGCCTCCTCCACGACATATTTTCTTTTATCCATCTCCAACTTATGTACTTTGATGGAGTTATCTAGGCTCTCCAGCTGTTTGGTAAGCCGCGCAGTCATGAAGTCGTATCTGGCCTGGACCTCAGCTTCAAAACTGCCCCGAGTCAGCTGCAAGTATTCGTTAATAGGTTGCTCCAACCCATTAACCATCGCCTCCAGGGCGTCAGCTACCCCAGAATCGCCAAACTCCCTGACCGCCCCAATCAAAAACTGGGAAGCCTTCTTCAGACGATCAAAATCCAGGTTCTCGCCATCACCATTGATATCAGCGTGTTCAAACTGGTGTAAAAGAGGCTGGTATACAGCTCGGTCAGCGCAACCAGATCTGGTTGGACGCCAGGAGTGGCCACGATATTGGCGAGTTCCCCTCCAGGAATGATTGCAGACGAGGTGGCCACAGCCGCCGCCTCGACAGGTGGTATGACCGAAGAAGGTGCGACAACGACGGTCGAAGTCATCGGCATACTCGCTAGAGGCGAGGTGACGATGACGGGTTCGTCCTCCTCTTGAGGTGACGAAACTACTCTGGGCGAGCTGGCCCCCGAAGGTATTTTCTCCTCAAAGTCGAACACCTCCGTATCATCGTCAGAAGCCCGAGCAGAACCAGAAGACGCTTCAGCGCCATACTTCCCGTGGACGCCATCCCCTGAGAGGAGGACAAGAAAGTTGATGTAGCTATATCACGCCTTAATGACGCAATACGAACTGTCATAACTGGAGAAGGAGGTGGGCCAACCGACATCGCCAGGAGCTCTACCAAGCCTTCACCAAGACGCGGTCGGGGTTCGTCAGCTGGAACCTCGCTAGTCATGCTCACGGACGCGGCAGGAGTTTCATCCGTTGCCGGTCTAGGGAAAGATTCTCCCATTTGCCTCGGCCACGCAGGCGATTTCATTCCACTACCGGAGGCAGTGGCAACAACGGCAGCCTCAAGTAGGAGTTCTCCGACACCGCCAGCCGAAACTGAGGGTCCCTCTCCGAGAGGTGGGGAACCTCCAGTCAAAGAGACATCCCCAAAAGGAGAGACAACAGGTCCCTCTCTAGGAGCCTCAATGCCAGGAATCCGGAGAGGGCGATCAACCGTCTTCTTCTTCCTCTTGCGAGGGGAAGTCTGCTTCGAAGAAGGAGCCCTTCGCTTCCCAGATACCACCAAAGCCCCCGCAGGCGGAGGCACTTCACACCTCGGCACCGACACCAGAGGCTCATCCGGAGTGACGGACTCCTCACCCTCGTTAGATAAAACCGAGTGGACTTCGATTCTTCCCCCAGGCTTGGGAGAGGGCACCCTAAAGCTTCTACGAATGTCAAAATCGCGATGGAAGATGTTGATCGCCACGTAAAACTGAGTGTACGAATGGAGGATCCGCAGCTCCGTGGAGAGGGTGACGACCGGCACGGTAAAGATTGCTCCCGTGCAGTCCATGATAAAATACCGCCATCCCCTGGCTCTATCAATGAGTCCGCCCCTGGACCTGAAGCTGGTGATGGCATTGCCCACGTGCAGCTGATCGTACCCAAACTGCCTGGCGAACCGACTGGGCAAGTAAGGCTCGAAGAAGCAATGATCTTCGCTTCTGTATAACAGATGGGAGGGTCTGATGCAGACCAACCAATTAAAAGCTTCCGGGGAAAGATTGGTCTTTTCTCCACCTAAATCCTCAAGCCTAATCCCCGACTGATTGCGATGTACAGAGGGGACAGTGCAGAGGAGCTTTCAGCAGTGACCGAGGCTCAGCGCCAGCCGACAGTCTAAGACTGTGTTCACATTCCAGAGGGAGTCCTTGTAGTTCAGCAAGAAACTACCCCCCGCGCTACTACCAGGGCCGGAAGACATCACCCTGGGGTTGTGGAGGATTAACCATCCCATCAAGTACAGGTATGGTAACTCTAGCCGGGGAAAGCTATCACGTCGAGCTTCATCGACGAGCAGTCCGTCAGTCATGGCTCTCAGGCTAACCTGTATACGGCACACCATGGCAGGGAGCAAGCCCAGTCTTGCCCCAAACACCAGACGAACGGCGGACCACAGGATGTTCCGGTGAATGCGGTTCGCGGACGCGATGTCGGGCACCACTACTCGACGCAGCCATAGGGAGAGAAAGCCAGCCAGCTTGGCTTCCTCAGACAAAGGCCTGCGGCAGCACCTCAAGTAACTATAGGCCTTAGTGCCTTCAGGGTACTTCCCTACCCCGTCATTGAGAAACTGATCTGGAGCTTTAGCCTCCTCCATAAGATCCTCGACGACCTGGGCACTGAGCACGTCCAAACAGTTCACGGGCTCATTCTTGCCCCCGAAACTTTCTCCGACTTGACGGCCCTGGCCCGGTGGAAGAAGAGGTAGGACATCCACTTAGTGGTGTGAGCCAAATCAGAAGACTCATTATAAAAAGCAGTGCAAGCGAAATAGTAGCACATCAGCTCCTGATACACCTCTACAACCCGAGGGTCCGAGTCCTCCAACTCCCGGTTGGTGGGAACATACTCTTCATACGGGGTATCCCCCATCGGCAATCTCGAGATCGCTGCCATTTCGTGGAGGGCCAAACCCAACTCCCCCAGTGGAGTGGCAAAAGTCCCGGTGAGCGAAATGTATCGCTCCATCAGTGCCAAAAACAGGTTAGGGTTGGGAGGCAACCCAACACTCGTCGCGCTCACAGCAGCATAAAGTCCTATGACCTCCAGCTCTCTTCGAAAATGCTTCAGAGCCCAGTCAACTAGGCAAGTCCATCGGAGGTTTGCTGGGATGATCCACCCATTGCACCGAGGATTCTCCTTGGGGTATACCCCCCCTCGCACCATGAAGTCGTTGCAGAAAGTCGGCAATTGGACTGGCTGGATCACTGAACTGTCTTCACTCGGGACGCTGCCCGGGCACAGTCCCCTGAACAGCGTCACGACGCTAGAAGGGCGGCTGACAAACGACCCCTGGTCAGCTCCTTTCAGGTGAAAGATCTTCCCCGGCTTGCCGTGAAGATCGGGAGTCAAAGTCCACGATATCCTCCTGGAATGTGTGGCATGGAAGAAAGCCGAGATGGGATAATCTCTCGGCATCGTGGGCAGATACAAGACCACGCTCTCGGCGAAGAAAATCCAGGGTTCTCTCTTGGGCTTCGTCTGGGACTGTTTGTCTATCATATCCCCAAAGAGAAAGGCCGGCTTGATGTACTGCTCCCCGTCTACGTACGTTAGGGGCTCCCCGTTGATCATGCTCAGCAGCATTCGCTCACCCTGAGCCGATATCAAGATCCCCCTTCCTTCAGGATACTGGGGTCCGGAGATAGGAAATGTCACGTGCGACAGATCCTCCAGGTAGTTCGAGTGCAGCATCCCGGCAGCAGAACCCATCACCTCAGCCAGTGGAGACTCATGCAAGTTATCTGCGAAAGTGCAAGAAAAATACGTCATTACAAATCTTGCAATACAAAGACCAAGAAACGACAGTCTGTGCTTTACGCCAAGACTGTACAAAATTTGGTCATTTTACGCCGGAAGTCACATCCTGAAGCGTAATTGGCGGTATACTGTCCGTGCTTTACGCCAGACTGCCAAAATTCTAGTTATTACGTCGGAGGTCCCATCCAAAGCGTAGAACTAAAATTTTATAGTATACACCAAGTTTCCGGCAGTCAGAGCTTTTACGCTCCTAACTGCAAAAAATATGGAGTTTTTATGCTGGCACATTAGAAATGTGGGCGTAAAAGATGAAAACGTCTCCGTGCGTCATCTTCCTCAAAGAGGCTATCAGCACAGAAGACGACCTAGCGCGATCACGTTCAACATGTACGAAGGATTTTTTGTCGTTCTTTGTCATCCCCAATGGCTATACCTCTAAGGCCGGGTGCGCTACTCGTCGGCAGGAGCCTTCGCTCAGAAGGAAGTTTACCTTGCCCGATCGAAGACTCTCTCGCTGGGGCAGAAGAACAAGAAGAAGAGCCTGTGCTCTTTCCCTTGGTGGAGGGGGTTTGTTTCGGCGCCATTTCTGAAAACTCGGAGTACTCGGAGAAAGAACGAGGGAAAAAATTCAAACAATCGAGGCTCTCTTTCGCAGAAAACGGATAAAAAGTTTTTCTCTCAAAAGCTTGGGATATATATAGAGTTTGGGTCGACTCCGCGAATCCTCAGATGGGCTCCTCGAAACCCCAACCAAATCTCACAAATTAAATATTTGGTTATGATTGGGTACTACGTCAGCCCACTACTCTCGAAAGACGGACAGTCAGCAAATTCGAAGAGTTTTTTGTGCAAAAGCAGGTCAGCGGTTCCTATGCTAAAGAGCTTTCTACGCTCGACAGCAACAGATCTACGATTTTACGCTCGCAAGCTACAAGTCTATGGTTTTATGCCCGGATGCCTTTGTGCTCGGTAGCTTTTATGCTCGAGAGGCTACAAACCTACGACTTTACGCTCAGCAGATACCAAATCGACGATCTCGCGCTCGATAGCGTTTAGTTTACGCTCGGAGGCAACAGATCCGTAACCTTACACCCGGAAGATTTCTTTTATTCACAGGCTACAAATCTACAGTTCTACGCTAAGGAGCTTTCTACGCTCGACAGCAACAGATCTACGGTTTTACGCTCGCAAGCTACAAGTCTATGGTTTTATGCCCGGATGCCTTTGTGCTCGGTAGCTTTTATGCTCGAGAGGCTACAAACTGTCACGCCCCAGTCCCAAAATGTCAGGAACTAGGCCACGTGTCACTAGCCAGCTGACACGTCACTAAGGGCTTAATCCACTTTGATGGACCCAAAGGGACGTGCTACGTTGTCCTAAAATACTACAAGTATAGAACAGGTAAAACTATCTCATCCACAACAAAATGTCAGAAAAGCAAATGCTGAAATATATATATATATATAACTGAGTCTGATACAGTACACAACTGGTGAGAATACAAGCCTACTACAAATACTGATAATAGCGCAGAAAAATCAGATAGACTAAGCAATGTCTATCTGATCAAAACATCTCCATCTCCAGGTAGTAGCATCTAGGGTCAAGCCTACTCTGAGGGTATCTCCTCGAGCTCCTCCTCGGTAGCACATCTGGCCTCCTGATCAGGCCCGTACACTGTGGGGTAGAAAGCCTCATCTAGATCTGGCAAGGAACCAGGTCCTCAGTGGGACGTAACAAGATACAGAAAAATGACATGCCATGTAATGTAAATACTGAATAAAGAAATAACATAAATACAGGGTGCTAACCATACTAAGTGAAAATGCAAGTAAAGATCCAGTAGTACGCATGGGAATGTATGGCTAGACATACGCTGACGTAATTCACCAATCGTGGCGACTGGCTAGTATAGGTGTCGTATGCCCCCGACTCAGGGAACTCTGCAATCGACCATCTCCAAGGAGCATGGTGCGAAGGTATAGAACATTTGTGGAGGGGGTGTCCCATACGTCAACTAGTTATCTTTCCCATCCCAATGAAACTAAATGTCAAGTCGTACATTTCCTGAGTTATTCTAATCCGTGATGCGGGTCACACGTACTGGTAGCTAACCAAATACGCAGCTCACATCCATATATGTAAATGTAACCATGTTGCGTGTTCTCGTGATAGGGTCTAGGAGAATATATTAGGATATTCTCTCAGCTGTTGGAGAGTCTGTAATATCATGTCAACATAACAGTTGACTGTACCCAAGGCAGTCTCAGGTGATCATGGTATATGAATTTCAGAACAAAGTAGATATCAACAATTTAATTTAAACAATACTTGGCAAGGTATACTTGCCTACTCCCTGATAGTGTTGAAACCCTGATTTTACAGTCAGTTGTGAAGGTGCTGGTGACAGGGGGTCACTGGCTGAGCTGAAGTTGGCTTCTGTTAAAATAGACAGGGTTCGTAAATATCGTAGTTGTAATATAAAGCATATATATATACTTATATACACATATATAATATAGGTATATATATATAGTATGTATATATATAGATATAATATATATAGCAGTATATATAGTATAAAGAACAGACAAATGCAAGTATAATAGTAGCAGGGTATATCCACTGTGATAGTAATATTATCAGGGTGTATCCTCTGATATATAATAATAAATAAATGAAATGACAGAGCAGAAATTAAATACATATATATTCAGGGTATATCCACTGATAGATATATAGGTAAACTGAAAAGACAGTGCAGAATTTAAATAAGTATATAGATATATTTATATATAAATATATAAGAAATAAAAGACAATGCAGGAATTAAATACATATATATAGGTACTTTATTATCCAGTACAATATATTATATATATAATATATAGATAATGACATTGCAGAAATATAAATTTTCATATCTATAATAAGCTGTATTATCCAACTGGTATTTAATATATATACATATAGATAATATATATATATATATAGATAGATATATATATATATCATAGGTTCAGGAAATTAATGCAGAAAAATAAATAAAAGAAAAATATGCATAGTATACATATATACATTATACTAGTAATATGTTATATATATATGATATATAACATATTATTCATACTATAAATATATGTATATATACTATAGATATATATATAATAATACATAATAGTATATAGTAAATATACATATATATATATACATATATAATATAATGATAGGTATATATATACATATATTTAGTATATATATATAATACTAGTATATACAGTATTATTATACTGTATAATAGCATTTATATATTATAGAATAATATATATATATAGATATACATATATACATTTAAATATACATATATATATACATATACATATACATATACAAATATATATATAAATACATATATATATAGGGTTTAGGGTTTACCTACTGGCAGGTGGGCCCTAGGGGTTGTCGACGGCGGGTGGACGACGGCGGAGCTGGCCGGAGGCGGCCGAAGGAAGGAGAACAGCAACAGCAGCAGTTAACAGCAACTGCAGCAGCAGCAGCTTGTGCAGGGGATGGCCGACGGAGGAGCGGCGGAGGTGGCCGGGCAGGCGGCGGGTTTGGAAGAGGGGAGGGTGGCGGTCAGGTTGGTGGTGGTGGCGGAGGTCCACGACGGCGGTGGCGGTGGCTGGAGGCCGTCGGAGGGAGGAGTAGCAGCAGTTAGGATTAGGGGGTGGTGGCTACTGCGGGGGCTAGGGCGGCCGGAGGCGGCGTCGTGGGGGGGTGAGGTGGTGGTGGTAGGTAGGGGAGGTCGGGGCGAGTCGAATGGAGATGGTGGCGGTGGTCGGCGATGGCCGGAGGCGTCGGGGGAGGTGGCTCGGGTGGTGGTGGCTGTGGGTAGCAGTGAGGGAGTGGGGGTTTGTGGAGGCTGTGACCGGCGGAGCAGGGTGGCTCAGGCGGCGGGGCTTGGCCGGAGGAGAGAGGGGAGGGTGGCGAAGGGTTCGGCGGTGGTCTGGTGGGCGGAGGGTGGCGGTGGTGGTGGTGGGATGGGTTTGAATGGAGGGGGAGGGTCGGGTTTTATAGGGGTTGGGGTGGATGGCAAAGTTGTAAATACTTTGAAGTTCAGGGGTAAATGGGTAATTTGGTATTTTGGGATATTTTTGGCTGGATTTCTCTGGACTCCTGGGTGGGTCCCACACACCTTTGGTCTAGCCAATATGATTAGGCCACCTAGCATGCAATTTGCATTTTAACCCCTAACTTTTCAATAATTGCATAAATGCATAAATTTGGTATTTTGCGTAATTTTGCAATTTACCTGATTTCAGATACTGATTTCCCGTAATTCTGAATTGTACAAAAATGAGGGAAATAGCTGGGGAAAATGTTTTAGACCGTATAGGGTGAGTCTGGGCAGAGGCAGGGTCTGATATTGCAGGTGATACAGTCATGGTATTTATTTATTTAATAAATACTGCGCACGGTGTTCACTAATTATTTAGAGGCTACTAGGGTCCTAATTTCTCTACGGTGTCAATACATTAATTGTAGTATATTCAGTCTAGAATATTATCGTATTTTTGTTTGGG
This sequence comes from Iris macrosiphon, assembly GCA_036927795.1. Classification (NCBI taxonomy): domain Eukaryota; kingdom Viridiplantae; phylum Streptophyta; class Magnoliopsida; order Asparagales; family Iridaceae; genus Iris; species Iris macrosiphon. The sequence continues at coordinate 18,724,626 of JAYESA010000005.1, read as the reverse complement.
AAAAACAGGTGCCTACTGGTCCTCAAATCTCTAGGGGTACAGAGATGGGTAAAGAGCAGAAAATTAAATAGGAAATAAATACGTACGTTTGTAATGATATTTGTGCGACTAAAACGAAGCACCAGATGAGGTTTCTGAAAGTTGCTAAAAATACAGAAAAAGTAGTCTAGCAAGTCTAGGACAGGGATGTGAAATTTGTTTAGGGTTAACAGCTAGTGTGATGCCCTAATTAATTGTGTAATAAACAAGTGCACAATCAATAGTTTATATAATAAATAAAATTTTAAAAAGTTGCACTAATTCTAATTAGTCAAAATTAATCCTAAATTACTAAAATCTGGTCGAGGGAGTTTACAATCTACCCTCCTTAGAATATTTCGTCCTCGAAATAAAAACAACTATATAATGAGAATGAAAAAGGACATAAGATGATTAAGGAAGATTGAATTTGAAATATTGGACATACCCTGGTTTGGAAATAGGTGGGGATAACGCTGACGAATATCCTCTTCTCATTCCCAGGTGGATTCACCTGGTGCATGATGTCTCCATGCAACACGAACGAGAGGAATAGTCTGGCCTCGCAACACTTTCTCGCTACGGTCCAGAATCTCTACAGGCTCCTCCTGATAAGATAAGCTTGGCCCGATGGTGATCTCTGAGTAGTCTAGCACATGACTCGGGTCTGGAATGTACCTCCTCAGCTGAGATACGTGGAAGACGTCATGTACTCCCTCCAAGGTCTGAGGTAGAGCTAGCCTGTAAGCCACTTCTCCGACGCGATCTAGCACATCGAAGGGTCCAATGTACCTTGGACTTAGCTTCCCTCTTCCTCCAAATCTGATAGTTCCTCGAGTAGGTGAGATCTTCAAGAACACATGTTCCCCTACTTGGAACTCTAGAGGTCGGCGATGAATGTTGGCCCAGTGCTTCTGCCTGTCTTGTGCAGCTCGTAGGTGTCCCTGGATCTTCTTTACTTTCTCCACCGTACGAATAATCAGTTCTGGTCCCAAGATCTGTCTCTCGCCAACATCGCTCCAGCATACTAGGGAAAGACATTTCCTTCCATACAAAGCTTCAAAGGGAGCCATTTGAATGCTCGCTTGATAGCTGTTGTTGTAGGAAAATTCCACCAGGTGTAGATGATCTTCCCATGATTCGCTGAAATCAAGCATGCAGGCTCTCAGCATATCTTCGAGTGTCTGGATGGTGCGTTCTGATTGGCCATCTGTTTGTGGGTGATACGAGGTGCTGAACTTGAGGCGGCTACCAAGACTTTCTTGCATACTTCGCCAAAAGTAAGATATAAATCTCGTATCTCTGTCAGATACTATGCTGACTGGTACTCCATGCAGACGCACTATCTCCTTCATGTACATGTCTGCCAAGACTTCTGTAGATTGTCCAACTCTAAAAGGTAGGAAATGAGCAGCCTTTGTGAGTCTATCTACGATTACCCATACAGCATTACGACCACTAGGACTTCTTGGGAAGCCCGTAATAAAGTCCATCGTAATGTGTTCCCATTTCCACTCAGGTATTGGGAGGGGTTGAAGTAGACCGGCAGATCTCTGATGCTCAGCCTTGACTTGCTGACACACCAGGCATTTGGCCACAAAGCGTGCTATCTCCCGCTTCATTCCATGCCACCAGTAATATTGTCGCAGATCTCTGTACATCTTTGTGCCTCCTGGATGTATAGAGTAGGTTGAGCTATGAGCTTCTGACATAAGCTCATTACGAAGTTCTCCATTTGGAACATAAAGACGATCACCACATCTTAGAGTCCCATCTTCGTGTATGCGACATCCTGTCTGAATTCCAGCCTCTGTTCTTTGTCGAAGCCTCTGAAATCTTGCATCTGTTGGTAGAGCATCTTTGATTCTTTCTACCAAAGTTGATTGCAGCTGATAGTTTGATAATTGGCCGTCAAGTCCTGGCAAAATGACCTCTATTCCCAAATTTTCTAGATCTCTCAGAAGACCTGATTGGGTGATCATAAAGAATGTCGAGGGTCTTCTGCTTAGAGCATCTGCCACCATATTAGCTTTCCCTGGATGGTATTGTAGATCAATTTCGAAATCCGTCATCACTTCGAGCCATCGTCTTTGTCTCAGATTTAGGTCCTTCTGGGTGTAGACGTACTTCAAACTTTTATGATCGGTGAATATCTCCACTCTTTCGCCATATAGATAGTGTCTCCATAGCTTCAGGGCGAAGATGACTGCGGCAAGCTCCAGATCGTGAGTGGGGTAATTCTTCTCATGAGTCCTCAACTGTCTTGAGGCATAAGCTACAACCTTCCCATGTTGCATTAAGACACAACCAAATCCTTTTCCGGATGCATCGTTATATATGATGAAACCTCCGGATCCATATGGTATAGTCAAAATGGGAGCTGTAGTCAGACGTTTCTTCAAGTCATCAAAAGCTGTCTGGCAATCTTCAGTCCATATGAACTCCTGCTCCTTGCGAGTAAGACGGGTAATCGGCTCCGCGATTCTTGCAAAGTTTTTTACGAACCTCCGGTAATATCCGGCAAGTCCTAGAAAGCTCCTCACCTCTGAGACGTTGGTCGGGGTTGGCCACGTCTCAACAGATGAGATCTTTGCTGGGTCTACCGAGATGCCTTCTCCTGTGATAACGTGTCCAAGAAATGCGACACGGTCCAGGAAGAATTCACACTTGCTCATCTTAGCATAAAGGCTCTCCCGTCTCAGCGTCTCTAATACCAACCTTAAGTGCTCTTCATGCTCCTCGTGGCTTTTTGAATACACCAGAATGTCGTCGATGAAGACTACCACGAACTGGTCCAGATATTGGTGGAAGACTCTGTTCATCAGGTTCATGAATACGGCAGGTGCATTAGTTAGTCCAAAAGGCATCACCAGGAACTCGTAATGACCATAAGAGTCCTGAATGCTATTTTTGGAATATCTTCCCTGCGTACCTTAACCTGATGATAACCTGATCTCAAGTCTATCTTCGAGAATACCACGGCTCCTGTTAGTTGATCGAACAGGTCATCAATTCTCGGCAAGGGGTACTTGTTTTTGATTGTCAGAGCGTTGAGGGCTCTGTAATCAATGCACATGCGATATGTTCCGTCCTTCTTTGGTACAAACAACACTGGTGCTCCCCAGGGTGATGCACTAGGACGAACAAATCCCTTGATCTGTAGTTCCTCCAGTTGAAGCTTCAGCTCGTCAAGCTCCTTCTTTGCCAGTCGGTATACATTGGAGGATACTGGTGCAGCTCCGGGTATCAGCTCAATAATGAACTCCACTTCTCTGTCAGGCGGTAGGCCTGGCAATTCTTCTGGAAATACGTCCTCGAACTCTACTACAATTGAGGGAAGTGCTGTCTCCATCGCCATGTAAGCTCTAGGAGTCTGGCCTACTCCTTGCTCAATAGTTCCTCGGACATATTCGAACTCTGGGTGATCTGGGGGTCTAAAGATAACACTACCCTTTCGGCAGTCTAGGATAGCATCGTTCTGGCTTAGCCAGTCCATGCCTAAGACAACATCAAAATTTGGCATTGGAAGTACCAAAAATCGCGCTCTTAGTCCTCTACTACAAACAACTACCGGACAAGTTTCGATAATGTTGGTAACTGGAACAATACCTCCTCCAGTAAGTATTTTCCAACACTTGGGTAGCGGAAAAGTGGATAGCTTGTGCATGGCTACGAAACTACTGGATATGAAAGACAAAGTAGCCCCAGAATCGAATAATACAGTTGCAGGTAATGATGCAACTAAAATGGTACCTGTTATAGTTTCCCCTTCAGGTTCTTCTGCAATAGCAGCTAACGCAAAGGCTTGTCCCTGCCTTTGTCCTCCGGCTTGTTGTTTGGCCTTGAACTGGGTCTCCTGAGTAGGCAGAGGTGCTCCTCTCTGATATCCTCCTGATGTGGAGGGAAGCATCTTCTGAGCTTGTGCTCCTGGCTTCTGCCCTTGTTGAGGTGCTGCATCTCTACGTTGTGGGCAGTCTTTGGCCATATGATTTTTAGCTCCACATAGCAGGCATAATCCCAGCTTCTTTCTACAGTCATTGGCAAAATGCCCCTTCTTGCCACAAAAGTGACAAGTCGGGAGCTCCCTCTTCTGGTAAGGCCCCGTCGTCTGCTGCGTCTGATATTGGGGACGACGTATAGGTCCTCCTGCTCCGTGCTGATTCTTGGCCGGGAAGGTTGGATTTGAGCGTCTGGCTCCTCGGCCAATGGCTTCTTGCTCCCTGGCTTCTGTAAGAACCTCGTTGTAGGAGATTCTCGACTGCGTTGTTGTGTACCTCTGGAGCTCGTGGTTAACGCCATGGTGGAATCTTTTAGCCTTCTTCAGCTCGTTCGGGATCAGATCAGCACCGAAACGACTTAGTCTGCTAAACTCCGCGTCGTAGGCATCTACCGTCATGTTTTCTTGCTCCAGGTGCAGAAACTGGGAGTATAGGGCATTCTGGACTGTCGCTGGAAAGTACTTGGCGTTGAAATCCTCCAAGAATTGTTGTCAAGTTTGGTCTTTTTTGACGCTGCGCTCTATGGATTCCCACCAGTGATGGGCGTTGCCAAAAAGTTGGCCCATCACAGCGGTCATCCATAGGTCGGGAGTGAGTTGCGATCCTTCTAGCAGCATTTCGGTGTTGGAGATCCAATCGGAGATCTCTTCAGGAGTCTCGTTGCCTTTGAAATCCCTCGGGCTCATTTGACGGAAGCCTCGAACTGTGCCCGCTGGTTGGACAGGTACTGGTGTCGGAGTAGTAGTTCTCTCCAAAGCCGTCATCAACGTCTGTCGCAGAGCTTCAGTTTGCTGCCACTGAGACTGTCTCAGGGCCTCAGTTTGTTGCCACTGGTTCTGCAACATAGTCTGGAGAAACTGCAACATTTGAGGTTGACCCTCAAGTTGTGGCATCAGGATAGGCAAGGCTGGAGGTGGTGACAAAGGTGTCTCCGCCTGCGGTGTTGGTGTCGTCTCCTGGCCAGAATTCTGGTGATTGGACAGAGTTCCTTGGGCACTTGGCGAAGGGTCTGTTGCTTGGTCAGCCCCATTATTCGCAAGTTTCCCGGGTATGTCCATATTTCTGAGGAAAATAGGATAATTAGAAAACACAAAAGAGATAAATAATGATAATCAAGCAAGATGCAATAATAGAATTTGTAGAGATGGTGTCAGTGTGGATGAGACCTAATATTCCTATCCTATTGCAGGCATTGCTGGGTATGTCATCATACCACTAGCAAATAAAACTTGACCTGCATGGGCCACCACTAAAACCATGTCACGCCCCAGTCCCAAAATGTCAGAAACTAGGCCACGTGTCACTGGCCAGCTGACACGTCACTAAGGGCTTAATCCACTTTGATGGACCCAAAGGGACGTGCTACGCTGTCCTAAAATACTACAAGTATAGAACAGGTAAAACTATCTCATCCACAACAAAATGTCAGAAAAGCAAGTGCTGAAATATATATATATAACTGAGTCTGATACAGTACACAACTGGTGAGAATACAAGCCTACTATAAATACTGATAATAGCGCAGAAAAATCAGATAGACTAAGCAATGTCTATCTGATCAAAACATCTCCATCTCCAGGTAGCAGCATCTAGGGTCAAGCCTACTCTGAGGGTATCTCCTCGAGCTCCTCCTCGGTAGCACATCTGGCCTCCTGATCAGGCCCGTACACTGTGGGGTAGAAAGCCTCATCTAGATCTGGCAAGGAACCAGGTCCTCAGTGGGACGTAACAAGATACAGAAAAATGACATGCCATGTAATGTAAATACTGAATAAAGAAATAACATAAATACAGGGTGCTAACCATACTAAGTGAAAATGCAAGTAAAGATCCAGTAGTACGCATGGGAATGTATGGCTAGACATACGCTGACGTAATTCACCAATCGTGGCGACTGGCTAGTATAGGTGTCGTATGCCCCCGACTCAGGGAACTCTGCAATCGACCATCTCCAAGGAGCATGGTGCGAAGGTATAGAACATTTGTGGAGGGGGTGTCCCATACGTCAACTAGTTATCTTTCCCATCCCAATGAAACTAAATGTCAAGTCGTACATTTCCTGAGTTATTCTAATCCGTGATGCGGGTCACACGTACTGGTAGCTAACCAAATACGCAGCTCACATCCATATATATAAATGCAACCATGTTGCGTGTTCTCGTGATAGGGTCTAGGAGAATATATTAGGATATTCTCTCAGTTGTTGGAGAGTCTGTAATATCATGTCAACATAACAGTTGACTGTACCCAAGGCAGTCTCAGGTGATCATGGTATATGAATTTCAGAACAAAGTAGATATCAACAATTTAATTTAAACAATACTTGGCAAGGTATACTTGCCTACTCCCTGATAGTGTTGAAACCCTGATTTTACAGTCAGTTGTGAAGGTGCTGGTGACAGGGGGTCACTGGCTGAGCTGAAGTTGGCTTCTGTTAAAATAGACAGGGTTCGTAAATATCGTAGTTGTAATATAAAGCATATATATATACTTATATACACATATATAATATAGGTATATATATATAGTATGTATATATATAGATATAATATATATAGCAGTATATATAGTATAAAGAACAGACAAATGCAAGTATAATAGTAGCAGGGTATATCCACTGTGATAGTAATATTATCAGGGTGTATCCTCTGATATATAATAATAAATAAATGAAATGACAGAGCAGAAATTAAATACATATATATTCAGGGTATATCCACTGATAGATATATAGGTAAACTGAAAAGACAGTGCAGAATTTAAATAAGTATATAGATATATTTATATATAAATATATAAGAAATAAAAGACAATGCAGGAATTAAATGCATATATATAGGTACTTTATTATCCAGTACAATATATTATATATATAATATATAGATAATGACATTGCAGAAATGTAAATTTTCATATCTATAATAAGCTGTATTATCCAGCTGGTATTTAATATATATACATATAGATAATATATATATATATATATATATAGATATATATATATATATCATAGGTTCAGGAAATTAATGCAGAAAAATAAATAAAAGAAAAATATGCATAGTATACATATATACATTATACTAGTAATATGTTATATATATATGATATATAACATATTATTCATACTATAAATATATCTATATATACTATAGATATATATATAATAATACATAATAGTATATAGTAAATATACATATATATATATACATATATATATATACATATATAATATAATGATAGGTATATATATACATATATTTAGTATATATATATAATACTAGTATATACAGTATTATTATACTGTATAATAGCATTTATATATTATAGAATAATATATATATATATATATACATATATACATTTAAATATACATATATATATACATATATATATACATATATATACATATACATATACAAATATATATATATATACATATATATATAGGGTTTAGGGTTTACCTACTGGCAGGTGGGCCCTAGGGGTTGCCGACGGCGGGTGGACGGCGGCGGAGCTGGCCGGAGGCGGCCAGAGGAAGGAGAACAGCAACAGCAGCAGTTAACAGCAACTGCAGCAGCAGCAGCTTGTGCAGGGGATGGCCGGCGGAGGAGCGGCGGAGGTGGCCGGGCAGGCGGCGGGTTTGGGAGAGGGGAGGGTGGCGGTCAGGTTGGTGGTGGTGGCGGAGGTCCACGACGGCGGTGGCGGTGGCTGGAGGCCGTCGGAGGGAGGAGTAGCCGCAGTTAGGATTAGGGGGTGGTGGCTACTGCGGGGGCTAGGGCGGCCGGAGGCGGCGTCGTGGGGGGGTGAGGTGGTGGTGGTAGGTAGGGGAGGTCGGGGCGAGTCGAATGGAGATGGTGGCGGTGGTCGGCGATGGCCGGAGGCGTCGGGGGAGGTGGCTCGGGTGGTGGTGGCTGTGGGTAGCAGTGAGGGAGTGGGGGTTTGTGGAGGCTGTGGCCGGCGGAGCAGGGTGGCTCAGGCGGCGGGGCTTGGCCGGAGGAGAGAGGGGAGGGTGGCGAAGGGTTCGGCGGTGGTCCGGTGGGCGGAGGGTGGCGGTGGTGGTGGTGGGATGGGTTTGAATGGAGGGGGAGGGTCGGGTTTTATAGGGGTTGGGGTGGATGGCAAAGTTGTAAATACTTTGAAGTTCAGGGGTAAATGGGTAATTTGGTATTTTGGAATATTTTTGGCTGGATTTCTCTGGACTCCTGGGTGGGTCCCACACACCTTTGGTCTAGCCAATATGATTAGGCCACCTAGCATACAATTTGCATTTTAACCCCTAACTTTTCAATAATTGCTTAAATGCATGAATTTGGTATTTTGCGTAATTTTGCAATTTACCTGATTTCAGATACTGATTTCCCGTAATTCTGAATTGTACAAAAATGAGGGAAATAGCTGAGGAAAATGTTTTAGACAGTATAGGGTGAGTCTGGGCAGAGGCAGGGTCTGATATTGCAGGTGATACAGTCATGGTATTTATTTATTTAATAAATACTGCGCACGGTGTTCACTAATTATTTAGAGGCTACTAGGGTCCTAATTTCTCTACGGTGTCAATACACTAATTTTAGTATATTCAGTCTAGAATATTATCGTATTTTTGTTTGGGAAAAACAGGTGCCTACTGGTCCTCAAATCTCTAGGGGTACAGAGATGGGTAAAGAGCAGAAAATTAAATAGGAAATAAATACGTACGTTTGTAACGATATTTGTGCGACTAAAACGAAGTACCAGATGAGGTTTCTGGAAGTTGCTAAAAATACAGAAAAATTAGTCTAGCAAGTCTAGGGCAGGGATGTGAAATTTGTTTAGGGTTAACAGCTAGTGTGATGCCCTAATTAATTGTGTAATAAACAAGTGCACAATCAATAGTTTATATAATAAATAAAATTTTAAAAAGTTGCACTAATTCTAATTAGTCAAAATTAATCCTAAATTACTGAAATCTGGTCGAGGGAGTTTACACAAACCTACGACTTCATGCTCAGCAGCTCCGAATCTACGATCTCACGCTCGGTGGCTTTCTACGCTCAATAGGCTACGAACTGAGGATTTTCAGCTCATCTACACTACGGATCTCTGACTTTTCGCATATCCGAACAGCAAGGCGGTCGATTACAAGAGTTCACACAGAAGATACTCCTTCTTGACCTCAACATATCCTAAGTACCCGAAGCATACAGAGTTCAAGCATTGAGAAATAACTTTTCTCGGGTCGAATTGGAGGATCATCCAGACTCCAGTCTGAATATCTCGTCTATCAAGATGGCAACTCAGTTTGACAGCCATTTCTCGACCCTGTTCCAATGGATTTTTGAGAAATCATTCTTGAAGACGAAGTCTGAACAAAAATTCTGTTCATCAGAAGTAAAAACAACAGTTCAGAGCTCTACGCGGTTCCTCAGTCCTAGCAACAGGACAGTTCTAAATGTTCAAAATGCTCAACAGCGTTCTATGGACTATTCGCTATGCGTAAGAGGACAGGACCTAGCACTCTTTCTAAGGAGTCAGCATAAAGAATCAGACGTGTCGAAGCTACACATATTCAAACTTCACAGCAACGTATGGCAAAACGATCATATGCAGCGAAGAAAGACAACTTTATTAAAGATTAAAATCATGATTACATATGAGGAAAATCCTGTCTACAAGGGGTTTTTTCTTTATTTTTTTTATGGTTACATCTGAGGAAAACTCCGTCTACAAAGGATTTCCCCATCGTCGCCTGAAGGCCGCCCTCGGAATCTGTTCTGACAGGTTCTTGCATTGGTGGTCTTCCTCTTCTTCCCAGAAGATGGTCAGTGGCGGGAGAAAACAGAGTTGGGGCTCGCATAAATTAAGCAGACCCCATACTCCGTGCGCCATGGCAGATTGGGTTGAGGTATTTTAAACCCAACTCAGTCCTAGAAGACGGCTGTTACAGCTTGTCTTCTCTCTCATCCCCGAGAGTATAACAGGAGAAGACACCGCTTGCAAGCCGTGTGGTCCAATACGACCCTTCCCTTCTCCTGGACGAACAGCCATACAAAGTTGCTGATTATCCCGAGCAAGGGAGGCTAAGATATCCTTCCATGATCCATCATTGTAGTGGACACTTGCTCGAAGACACCATCTTTTTCGGCTCCTTACACGCTGGAAGAACATGATCTCCTTCTTCCTCAGATCGACCCGACGAACTCCGGCGATCATCTCTGCGTGGTGATGGAAATATGGGGAGAACATGTTAACTCTTCCAGCCTTTTTATAGGCGAAAGAGGTCACACCGGTCCCCAATAAATCTGCCATAAAGTCAGCATCGACCGTTTCAACGCTCCATTCAGAAACGTTTTGAGTCACGAGGAGCGGTTCATGCTTCATTCAAAGCGTTCCAAATTCCGAGGAATTTGAAAGCTTTGAAGGGGGTCTTGTAGAAGCATGAAAAATACGCCGGATGACTATACGCGGCATATTAGTGCAGAGCAGCGTAAAGCAGAAGCCTTCAGAGCCATCAAGCGTGCAACAAAGATCTTTCCGCTAAAATGCAGCATGAGATATGAAAGCTCAAAGGACCATCCGCGTAAGGCAGTACGTCCAAGACGCTTCAGCGTAAACAGGGTGCTTCATCGCCTCCAGGGCGTAAAACTCATCCTCTTTCAGACGCAGCATTAAGGTGTACAAGAGACGCTTCGTATTCTCCGAAGTGAACCTGTCAGACCCTGTAATGAAGATCCTGCAATGAACCTGACGTCTGGACTTCTGATAAAGGGATACGGCTCGACTACCCAGACGACGGCTATAATGATGGCACAGCACTGCGACCCAGGCTATCAAATACCGCCATCCCCTTTGCGTAAACTGCTTTTACAAGCACGAAGGGATACGCTGCCTTATTTTACACAGGCAGACACGAGCTGTTTATATTCTGCAATAGACAAACCGCCTGCCACATCAAAAGTTGCACTCATCTCCGTTCCTGGGATCCATTTCTCTACAACCAAAAGATAAACTGTAAGAACGCACAGAGGAATCAATACAGGATGCAGTTCAAGTAACAATTTCGAGTTCGATATAGAGTTCAACAATGGGTTAAATAATGGATGAGATCGTAGAATTTATTCTATCCTTAGGGCAGGCTGGTTCAGTTCCTAAGTTGAAAATAAATAATTTTTTCGTAGACCTGCATGGGCCACCACAAAAACTATGTCACGTCCCAGTCCCAAAATATCGTGGGACCAGATACGTGGCAATGGCCAGCAGTACGTACCGATGGACCAACCAAATTTAATGGATCCATCAGGGCATACTTAAGCTGTAAAACAAGTCTACGATAATCATGGTACAACTAATCTCATCCACACAAGATATAAAATATGATCCACAGAATAAATAAGAAGGTAAATCATCATCTAGTCTCAACAAAGTACTTCGGGGAACAACCCGATAAATCTCTAGTACAATGGTTCAGCAGACCAGAAAATAATGACTGAAATAAATAATAAAAGCTGAGCATGAGCATGGATGCTCAAGAGAAGTCTTCAGCTAAGACCTCGTCCTCAGATGGCGGTACAGCTCCTGGATCGGCTCCTCCTGCTGCGGTCCCGTATACCTCGGGATAAATCACGTCTGCAAAATCTGGGGACAAAATCCATATCCAGGTCCTCAGGGGACATAGCAAGGTACAGAAAATAATACAAGCCAGAATATAAACAGTGCAGCAAATAATAAGATAAACAGGGTAAGTATGTAAACATCTGTATAAATGCAAGAGAGAATATCCGTAGTACTCAGGTTGAACATCTACAAGCTCTGTGTAGGGGAGCCTGTAGCAGTGGTGTCAAGAGGTGGTCTAGCTCAGCGGGATACTGAGTAGCCGGCATAACATAGTCAACCTGTAGCCTGTGGGTCTCTCCAGCATTAGATGGAACAATAGGGAATACTAAAATAACCAGCTAAATGATATGCAAGATGAGAGCAGCACTAGAACTCAGGCTAAAGCATACTACAAGCCCTGTGTAGGGGAGCCGGTAGCAGCAGTAATAATGAGTAATGGGCCAAGCTCGGGCTTCAGAGTCTTGGGCCTCACAATAGTAGGGGTGTATATATATAATCAGCCTGTAGTCTGTGTGTCTCTCCCCACCCAATGTAACCACACAAATCATGAACATAACGTCTCACGTCCATGTCAGCGGGGTCATAACTAATGCACAAGTCATAATGTATCTAGAATATAGTATCTCTATAAGTCCTGTATCCTATACAGAATCACCACGAATATCTCGGGAGGATCCTGTTCCATGAACAGTATCGAGTGTCCTGGGTCATAGTGTACTTGGTAAGACAAGTACGAGAAGATAAAATGTCACGTATGTCCATCTCTAGATGACAATACCCAACACCGCGTACGATGTTGGCACCCGACTGATAATCGAACGCTAAGTATGTCATACGGTCCTAGGTTAAGCATGCATAGTAGTATAATGAAGCAAAGAAAATATGTAACAATACTGCAGAGTTGGCAAGGTACACTTGCCTGATGTTTGAATGTCAACAACTGTCCCTGTATCAGTGGATCCGGTAGGTGCTACTCCAAAAGCTGTAATAAATATTACCAACAGTCTCAGAAGATATCAAATAGCTAGAAACGCTTGTCCTTAAGTCCAATTTGGACACAAGGGCAAAAATGACATTTTTGGGCCAAAACGGGGTCCACATGTGGGCCACTTGCACCGAAAAGTGCGTCAGGGTAAAAGGTCTCTAAATTCTGCAAACTCAGTGTCTACAAGTCAGGAACGATGATATGAACCCAATGGAACTTCCAGAATTGGATTCCGATGAGCCGATCACAAAATCGCCCGTCAAGTAGAGCCTGTGGGGCCCACGATACGCAATTTTGTCAACGTTCTCAGAATCGGACCAAACTTGGGTCACATGACCAGCGTATTGCTACGAGTCCGATGGCGCAAGTTTTGTCTCGATCTGACGTGTGTACACAAAGTTACAGCGTGTTCCAGAAAGGTCGGATACGGAGTGTCGTCAGCGGATACGCGTTGATTCCGGGGTGCACGCACCTCCGAATCTACTTCTGCGAAATCCCACACGACCGTATCAACGACGCGCACAGTTCGGTAAAGACCGCGTGCGACCAAGTCATCCCGTTTGGCGGGGCGCACTCAGTTCCGGGGTGAAACGGTGTATTGTTTTTCCTGTTTTTGGATCGCGGTGTGCGATCACCACAGGACGCGATGCACCGGGCGAGTTACACGGGCACCGAGAGGGTTATACAGTCTACGCATAGCAACTGACGGAATTGAAAACAGAGATACGCGTTGGGAGAAATCGGTACCTGAACAGGGCTCCGTGAATCTGTTTTTCACGTGTCCAAACGTCCACGTCGTATCCTGCGTCTCTATTCGCTGTGTCCGCGTGACTGCTGCGAGTCCAGACTAGGGTCCTGATCTGGAGACAGCGGGGTGTCGCTCGGGATGAGGACGTTGCTCGCCGATGGGAGACGGGGGAGGGCTGCTCCGTCGGCACGACGGATCCGTCGAGAGTTCTACTCCGGCGAGGTCGGTTTAGGAGGGGAAGTGTCGGCTCTGGGGAGAGGTGATCGGCTGCGGGTGGTGGAATCGTCGACGTGGGTTAGCACGGCGTCGGAGCGACAGCAGCGTGGTGGGGGTTCAGTCGTGGTCGCTGGACGATGGGGGAAGCGTCGGCGCCGGAGTGGGGTGATGAAACGTCGGGCTCGGCGCGAGGGGGTCGGTAGCAGCGAATCTAGGGTTTCGGCAGGGGCGAGTTGGAAGAAGACAACGGCGCGGCGGCTAGGGCTTGGCACGAACGCCGAGGGAGGGGATTTATAGGCCTTGCACAGTACAATCCGGGGGCTAGGGTTTCCCATGCGGGTTTCGGGTTGGTTTGGTTCGGGTTTGGTTTGGTTCGGGTTCGGTTCACAATCCAATAGCTTTTAGTCCTAAAATCGTTGCTCCGGAGTCCAATAAATTTACCGAAAAATGCCACGCGTCCGGTTTTCCATTTTACACAATAATTTATTACTTCCAGAATATTTTAACACCCTTTGGCCACACTTAAAATTCTTTAAATCACAATCATCTTTGTTTTAATTTCCAGAAATACCAAAATCGAAGTAACTTATTTTCAAATTATTCTCAAAAATTTAGGGTGTTTACAGCTTCAACGCCCATTCGGCTTCTACGCCTGCTCGGCCTCTATGACCACTCGGCTTCTACGCCTATTCGGCTTCTTCGCCTATTCGGCTTCTATGCCGGTTTGATAACTATTTGGCTTCTATGCCATGGTGACAGACATTTGGCTTCTATGCCAACCACTTCTACACAATGGATACCTACCTACGTGGCTTCTACGCCGTGATCTTCGTAGCGATTATACGCGTTTTGTCCCTTAGTTGGACCCGCGTCACACGCTCATTCAAAGGATCATCTATACGCAGGCATTGGTTACTTTAACCGTTGTGTAAAAGGGTGCTGTACTTTCCATTCCTCGGTTTCTACACCGACGGAGTGGTCACTGTCACTAAAACTCTATAAATAGAGACCTCTATCAATGAGGAACAAGGTCGACAAATTGGAAGGTCGGATAATTGGTCAAAAAACCAATATCAGATCCAGGAAGAAAGATCGAAAGAGGTCAAGAGAGAGAGAGAGAGAGAGAGAATCCGGAGCTCAGGCAGAGAGCAGGGATCGACGACTTTGGCATCGTGCATCCACCCTCTTTTGTAACCCTCGAAGCTGCTTCCTGTCTTCTACGGCACTTCTTCAATATCGTGTGGTCCAAGGGCTAAAGTGATCGACTGCAGATCAGACACCTATAGCAATATTTACCCAGATTAAATAAATTGTACTCCCATATCCTCGTATAGGATCAAATTATACAAGTTTGTTTGTAAACCAAAGAAGGCGGGTTTCGTATAAACCCCATCCTGAATACATTTTTTATTCTTTCGTTTAATACCACAAACAAGTACAATGTTACATGATTAGTTCTAGCTATAGTCTAGAATATGCTTTACATGTAGGCCCACGGGCTAGAATGTCATGTTCCAAAACATAAGCTGAACACGTGCTCGGTGGCTAAATGACCCAAAAGTATGAAATACAGATCAAGCGGGTGATAAAAAGAAACACACTTATGTTCTCGGGTGCTCCTGGTGTTCCACATCTTGAAGCGGGAATTACGGAAGATCCTATGGCGTTGCTCCAAAATCTGGTCATACAAAACCAGTGGAGTCAGACCCCAAAACATCAAGTAACATAAGGGAGCCAAACTTATGAACTAAAACCAGCATACAGATAAATCAATAAGAAATAGTACAAGGAACATTTAAATAAGTGCAGCAGGTAAAAATAATAGTTAAACATGCACTGGAGTATTAAACAGGGATATCTGGAGTCATGCGTTAATTACTGTTCTCAGGATCAATTGCTGAAAAATAAATCAGGACGGGACGAGACTAGACTAAAAATCAAGCAATCACGGACAATCATATCCTACGGCTTGCTATCATTAGCTAACTAGTATTATCACAGTCCTAGTTACTAACACATATAGTTTGTAATTTTATACAACCACATGTACTGCAGATTATCCGGGTTATCCAAACGAACATGCACATAAAATAGGTTTATCAAGTTTGATCATTTCTTATCTTTTCTGGTAGTGCAACAGTCGACAGTGTGCTGAAATTGTGTCCCACACGACGGAGAGCTCCAAATCTATCAGGTGTTGTTGGGATACCGGGATTGCATGTAGCCAAAAAATCTCTCTAGATAATTTCTAGATTATTATTCTAGTTATTAGCCTGGACAATTATTAACAATTTTCGACCGTGGTTCTCATGAATCTGCCTTAAACATGATGTAAGACAGGATAGTAACTTGACGAGTACAATCAAAATCAATCACGATGATATATGTCATACAATACAGGTGCTACTAATAGGCTTGATCAGGACAGTTATAAGAATTCTCAAGTCAGGAGTGCACTAGTCGAGCCACTATAAGGATTATCAGGTTTAGGAGTATCAGGGTTATCAGTACAGGATCAGGATTATCAGTATTATCAATAATATCAATTTTATGCCAAGTTTCAGGAGTTCATTAATAATGTACAATCACTAGATCATGTCAGGAAATCAGGATCAATATCAAGAATGATATATTCAGGAAAGAACCAGGATTAACTAAAATAACTGAATTAAAGAGAACTAGGGAACCATCAAGAGTTGAACATATTAAAGAAAATATTGGCATACAGGTGTATAAATTAACAATTTAGGGTTGGCGCATAAATCATACAAGAATAACATTCGCGTACAATGGGTCAAAACCAACATTGGAGCACAAGCGGCGTTGGCACAAAAATGAGAATTGGCGCACAAACGGGCGTTGGCGCACAAACGGGCGTTGGCGCACAAATGAGCATTGATGCACAAACGAGCGTTGAAGGTCTACTAATAGACAAAAACATGTCTCAAGGCATGGCACGACAGTCAAGGCAGCACTGCAGTCGAGGACATAATTCTCGAGAATGGTCAGAAGTCATTGCTTAGTCATTAAGTAATACGAAGGGCTACAAAGTGCGCCGCGAAGAATGCCACATAGTGCGCCACACAGCAAGTGCACCATTCTCCGTAAGGGGCAAAAGTGCGCCGGTAAGAAAAGTTCACCAAAATGCGCCAACTCTGCAATAACTGCAAAGTGTGCCAACTTGGCTTTTAAGCAGTGGCATACATTCTTAATAACTTGTAGACCCATTCAAAAGTGCGCCAAGTATGATTGACGTATTTTTGAAGGAATTGTCTTAGTACAAAACAAACGTAGGAGTAAAGAAATGCCCTCATAGCACTTAACATATCTTGGCGCACTTTCTAAGAAATTTGTAGAACACACACAAGTGCGCTCACTGGAACTTCGCTTATGCAATAAGGGTTCCCTGTGTACTTTTTGTATATATTCTCAGGCCAACGTACATTCTCCGACTTATTGTTCTCGAGCTCCATGAGCAAACCAATCCAGGAAAAACTAAATCATCAATGAGGCAAGTTCTAAGCTACTAAAGATATGTAGTTAACAAAGCTAACAAAATAAATGTAAACTCGGGTTATCACGAAGCTCCAAATTCATCGGTTCACTCGGTTGGCAAGATGTACTTGCCTACAGCCAAGTTCTAGCCTAATACCAACACTACCAAGATTACCCACGGCCAAGGCCAAGCTCGGCTGCTCTTGGTGAAGGCTGAAGAAGTGAAGAAGGAAAGAGAAATAACAGAAATGGAAAAGGAAAGAAAAGACAAATATTTGCTTATATAGACAAGGAATTGATTGTAGGCCATTAGATCATAATCCAGGCCTCTCACCCGGGTTAATCACAACCACCCACCAAGAAAATCAAGGGACCAACGATCCAAAGCATGCAACTAAGAAAAACTTACACAAACAACCTAAACATTGCATGAATGGCATAAAGCAAGATATAAGCAATTAAATAATAAATAAGCCATACATGTATAATACGCATATACCAGGTACGTATACTAGAACAGTGATGCTCAGCCTTGACTTATTGACAAACTAAAATCAGGAGACAAATTGGGCTATCTCCCTCTTCATACCATTCCACCAAAAATGCTGACGAATATCTCTGTACATATTCGTTCCTCCTGGGTGAACAAAATACTGAGAACTGTGAGCTTCTTCCATAATCTTGCGACAAAGGTCTCCACTTGGTACACAAAGTTGATTCCCAAAATGGAGAGTTCCATCACTGTGAATGCTCAGTTCTAATCTACGTCATGCCTCATAATCTGCTCTGAGATGCAGAAGCTTGATATATATTGGTTGTGCTACCTTGATTCTCTCTACTATACTGGACCAAACTTGCAGACTAGTCATCAATGTCGTGTTGTCAGGTATTACTACTTCTATGCTCATATCCTGAAGATCTTCTAATATTTCTCAATGCTTCATGAGAAAATAAGCTCATGCTCTCCGGCTTAAAGCATCTGCCATGATATTAGCCTCCCCTGGATGATACTTATCACTACCACATTTTCTAAAAAATGGTATTTTGGTCATTTTATAATTAATTAAATATTGTATATGTTGTAATATTATTTATTGTATTATTAATTATTATTAGATGTTAGTTTATTATTTTAGACTTGTGTTAGTGGACCTAACTAGTTTATATTAGATCCATGGACCAACATTTGATTCTAGTTAGAATTGAGCCCAATAATAAGCCCAATCATTAGGAGGAGGATTAATTAAGTTAAACCAATTAGACTAGAACCTTCCCTCCTTAATTATTTCTTCATGAGAGACCCCAAGGGGTATTTTAGACTTTACATAGTAGCTTGGGGAAGGGGGAATATGGTCGGCCATATTTAAAAAATGGGGGGAAATTTCTCTCTTTATTTTTATTTTAAATCTAGATCTAGAATTTTTTCTTCCAAATTTTTTCATTCCTACACCAAATTTTACCCAAATTTCTTTCCAATTCCTTTTCAAATCAACTTGAAGGCTATTAAAGCAAGAATCTACAAGGAGAAAGCAAGGATCTACAAGGAGGAGCAAGGATCTACAAGTTGGAAGCTCTTTTTATCCAATTTGGAGGTTTCATTGGGAATCCACCTCCCAATAGGTACAATTCAAATTTTCTCCTCTAATTAGACTCTAAATCTATGTTTTAATTATTAGGAATCACCCCATATACTAAGGCTACCCATAGGAATTGGAATTAGGTTCATAGGAAGCCTATGGAGAAAGTTATATGGTATTTTGTATCAATTTTGGGTGAATTCCGAGATTGACACCTCTTGTATTTGTCAATAGGTCAATAAGACCAAATTGACATGTGTTTAGTTGTGTGTGGGTAGTGTCGTGTCCACAATTGGATACGTGTAGGCCGTATCACGGGAATTTGGTGATACAGATTGATTTGGGGGTTTTCCTCCGACACGGGGGGTTTGAGCATGTCACATTTTGACACAGACACGTAGATGAGTAGTTAGCTCTTCGTATTATTCATAATTATTAGTTTAGACTTGCTCGTATCCTTCGGGATATGAATGGTTGTGTGGTGGAGCCGTATCGCAAGCGTATCATAGATCTATTGTGATACGGGTGCGATGCACTCTACGTGTTTATTTTCTTTCATTTCAATATAACTTGGTTATAGCTATTACACTGTTATAATTGTATGGTATATATATATATATATATATATATATATATATATATATATATATATATATATATATATAATAGTAATATTGTGTTTATATGTATATATATCTATAATGTTATATATATATCTATAATGTTATATATATATATATATATATATATATATATATATATATATATATATATATATATAATACTATATATATATATATATAATACTATATATATAGTGATTGGTGTTTATATGTACATATATCTATATATATATATATATATATATATATATATATATATATATATATATATATATATATATATATATATATATATATATATATATATATATGTTTGGTAATCTATGTATAGATGTGTGTGTGTGTGTGTGTGTGTGTGTGCGCACTAGGGGGTCGGATTGCTGGTCTCAGCAAGAGCAACAACAGCTACAAAAGCAACAGCAGTTGCAGCAGCAATAGCAAGGGCAGCAGCAGCAACAACTATAGTAGCAATAAAAAGAGCAGCTAGAGCAGCAACTTCACGATGTGAACTCAAAGGGGAGATTGGCCTTGACTTATAGCTCAAGTCAGTAAGTTGTATAGGTATCTAGTTAGTTATATGTATATACATATTGTTAACTAGTTAGTTATGTACATATATATATGTATTGGTTGTTAGTAAGTTATAAATATATAGATGATATATATATATATATATATATATATATATATATATACATATATATAGAAGAGTACTAGTTAGCATTGTTAGTAGTATTTCTAGATTACCTTGTGTGATGTCAAGGTAATGAGAGTAAGGTATCTTACGGGTATTGAATATCCGAAGGGGTATGTTAGCATATTAGTTTAGTATAGTATTATCATAAGTTAAATACATATTAGTGTATAATGAGGAGTATAGGTAGTAGTAATAAGTTAGATTTTGAATTACCTTGAGATACCAAGGTAATATCAAGGTATTGATTTTTATTCAAGGGATTGGGTTGAACATTAAGATGAGTGTATAGGTGGTGTGATACCGCTTTGGTTCAAAGCCAAGGTACCCACTTAGCATTAGTTTAGCTAAGAATAATATATATTGTTGATTGCATATATATAGTATAATATTTTTATATCTAATAAATTTACGTATCTTATGATACGGTATCTTGTTGGTTTTCTAGTATCCTAGTATAACTAGTATGGCCTAGTTACATAGTGTATGGACCCAATATCCTAGAGATGGACTCATACAACCTAGAAATAGCTAGTTTGACCTAGAGTTGACCTAGTTTGACTGTTTTGACTTAGAAATGGCTTTATGACCTAGAAGCTGACTAGTTTAACTTATTTTTATTCTGAAATCTTGTATTGATGTAATATTCCATATTTAGGTCTTTGAGGTACCGTATCGGACATCTTTGATACTATTCAATATATTTCAGGCAAGTACATTCTTTGATAGCTTCTCATTCATGATATCCCCTATGTCTCTTGTATTTAATGTAGATATCCTTAATTTTTTGATATGATGGTTATACAGATTGGGATATCCGGATCTCATCATGAGATATTATTCCTTGGTATTTATGGTGTATCTTGTGCAAGCCTTGTTTTCTTATTTTTCTTGTACAAATATAGACATTGGTTCATGAGAAGAGTAGCGCCCTTCTTGTGGAATTTTGTGTCATAATGTACCATGGTTGGATCTACTATACCAGTCGGGGACGGAGAGTATATAGTGTAGATATGTGATCATACCCTCCTTGTGCATGTCTTATTCCTTGAATAGTATTAATCATACACCGCACGCATGATTAACCAGGCCATAATTTTTGTGCAAGTTCCTAAGCCGATCATATGTTAAAGCTGGTACTCACTCACTTAGTAGTAGTATTTCTTGTTCATTCCTATGTTTCCCCTTCTTGTATATATCTCCAGTATTCCTTTATTTAATATCTCTTGTACCTTTATATTGCATGTTGTATATTCACTCTATTTACTATTACATAGTTTATATCATTTATAAAATTATTGTTAGAGATGTATTTTGCTCCTTTCCTGACTGGATATATTTTTTCCAGATGACACTGAGGAGTGGTACCCCACTCACTACGAACCTCAGGATGTGGTTGTCTTAGAGCCAGAGACCTTGGCTCAGGAGGGTCTCATCCTGACTAAGACCGATGACCCATGAATCGTAGCTTAGTAGTTAGTTCTTTTGTACTGGATTTATCTCAAGCTCTGTTATTAGTACTTCTCTGACTCATTGGATATTATTTTTCTTGTGAGCTATATTTGTGACTTCTATTCTTTTATCATAATCGTGATTTATTCCATCTATAGATCTATGATTGAATATATTCATATTACATTGGTAGCATTGTTATGTCTTGATTATTAGATAGATAGTTTATCCAAACAGTGTTCTACCGTCGATGTTGCGGCGTAGGCTGGGTGTTGTTCACTACTTGCATCCATACACCGGGTGTGGGTCATGACACATTTTTAGTGGTGGCCCATGCAGGTCTTCGAGATCGTAATTAGTGCGATTCGTAGTACTGCTCTTAATTGAGTGCTATTACGAGCCTGTTTCAGGATATAGGATATAGGCTATAGGCTGAGAATACTCAATTACATTTAGGAAAAAGTCTATTGATTTATTTCAACTATTCTTCCTTGATTTTGGTAATTAATCTTTAACTGTCCTTCTTTGAATGCATACAACATGTGCCATATTGATTCTTTCCTTTTATTTTGCCTCAGGATGCCGCCTAAGACTAGATCACAGCTGAGAGGAGCATTTTCTAAGAGATATGTGACTTCCTGAGGGCTTGCACCAGTCACTCCTCTGGTGATTGGCATATTATCTGCGTTTGGGGGTCCACCTCCAGGTCAGAGGACTGTTTCGACGGTATCTGAGGGACTTCCACCTCCACCTTCCATGCCGACGGATGCGACTCAGGTGTTCGTATTGTTTTGCAAGATGATAGAGGCTCAGAGGGCCCAGTCCGAGGTATACCAGAGGCAGACCGACGTATTGCGATAGAGCATTGAGAGTGCTCATCAGCTTTCCCTTACTGCAGTAGAGAGAGGAGTTCCAGTCTAGCAGTAGGTTATTCTGCATGTTGCCCAGCTTCAGCCAGGAAATATCCATAACTTCAAGAAGTTGGAACCTCGGGTCTTCAAGGGGACTAAGGGCATCGTCTACGCTGATGATTGGCTCGATGATATTGAGCGTCTCATGAGGGTGTCCCGTCTTGCTGAGGATCTGAAGGTTGAGGCAGTAGAACTTTAGCTATTCGACATCGTCCGCACTTGGTTTCGGAATGACCCACTTTGTGCTGATGCGGAGCAGTCTTGGGAGGTGTTCAAGGACCTCTTCAAGAGAAAGTTCTTTACTCGGGCAGACATGTTAGACTTAGGGAGGAAGTTTGAGAGCCTTACTCCGGGGAGCATGTCCGTGGAGGAGTACGTCGCAGAGTTTGATAGGCTGAGCCGATTTATGGAGTATTTGGTGAGGGAGCCAGAGGTTTGAGCTATCCGTTTCTGCGAGGGTCTGAACTGGGAAGTGAAGATCCTCATTCCATTTTTTTTATGAGACCTATTCGGAGATACTTGCGGAGGCACGCAAGGTTGAACAGGAGTTGGGTTTGAAATCCAAGAGAGATTGCGATCTTTTCTGGGGGGCTAATAGCAGCACAGTGACTGCTAAGCGTCCTTATTTTCAGTCCAGGCCTTTTCAGCAGCCACAGAAGCATCCGACTCTAGTTTGGATACCGTTTCACCAGGCACCACAGCAGTAGAGACAGTTACAACAAGCTTCATGCCACTACTGCAAGAAGCCCAGCCATTTCTGGGAAGTTTGCAGGAAGAGGTTGGGAGTTTGTCTATATTATGGTGTCGAGGGGCATCAGCTGAGAGAGTGTCCTTCCAACCCTCGTCGTGCAGTTCAAGGAGCAGCTCCGGCTCTGAAGACACAGGCGAGACCACCTGCAGTATAGCTGAGGGGACCGCCGCTTCCGGCCCTGCAGCAGCGTTATGCCCAGCACCAGCATCAGGGAGGTGCACATCAGAGACGAGTATTTGCTATGACAGTCGAGAAAGTCGAGCCCACCGGAGATATCATCGCAGGTTCTATTCTTCTTGATTCTATTTCAGTTTTAACTTTATTTGATAGTGGTGCTTCCCATAGTTTTGTATCTATTTATTTTGCTCTGAAGCATCATTTGGTAGCTGAGTCTTTGCTTAATACTTGCAAGATCATGACTGAGGAAGGCATTATCCTGGTTAATGATATTTGCAAGGATAGTAGATTTACTCTGTGAGGCCAGAAGCTGAGTGTATATCTACTTGTAATGCCACTTTCGAGCTACGACATTGTACTCGGGACGAATTGGTTGAGTAGGCACCATGCTAGTATAGATTGTAGAGGAGGTAGAGTTTTGTTTAGCCCGCCAGGAGAGCCAAAGTTTGAGTTTGCTAGAGGATCTGTAGAGCAGAAAGAAGGCATTATCTGTGGAGCTATGGTAGAAGACAAGGAATTTATGTATCCTTTGATAGCAGAGTTCTTAGATGTGTTTCCTGAGGAATTGTAGGGATTGCCGCCATATCGAGATATTGAGTTATCCATAGACTTGGTGCCAGGTGCTGAACCAATTTCACAGCATGTCTATAGAGTGAACAACATCGAGCTGGTCGAGATGAAGAAGCAAGTGGATGAAGAGTTTTCACTATTGAAGAAGAGGTTGACTTATGATCCTATTTTGTTTGGATAGAGTTTATTTGGATGACTAGACTCACCAGGAAGGATGCAGAGTTTGTTTGGACAGAGAAGTTTCAGGTTGCTTTTGAGGAATTGAAGAAGAGTTTGACGTATGCTCCTATTTTGACGTTGCCATCAGGGTCTGGAGTTTTCACTATTTATAGTGATGCATCGTGAAAATGTCTGGGTTGTGTTCTTCAACAGAATGGGAAAGAGATTGCCTATGCATCTAGGCAATTGTATTCTCATGAGAAGAACTATCCTACCCACGATTTGGAGTTGGCAGCAGTCATCTTTGCCCTGAAGTTGTGGAAACACTATTTGTACGAATAGCGTGTGGAGATCTTCATAGACCACAAGAGCTTGAAGTACGTTTTCACTCAGAAGGAGTTGAACATGAGGCAGCATCGGTGGCTGAAACTGATAAAGGATTTTGACATATCTTTGTAGTATCATCCTGGAAAATCCAATATAGTTGTTGATGCCTTGAGCAGGTATCTAGTAGCTATGTTGTTGATTCAGGATCGGTATTTTTTGGAGGATTTGGAGAGCTTGGGCATTAAGGTGATAGTTTCTGGTTTTGCCATACAGATGTGGGGGTTGCAGATACACTCAGAGTTGATGAATATGATCAGGGCAGCCTATTATGAGGATGTATCTCTGAGAAGCATCAGAGCTCAGGTGAGAGCAGGATTAGAGGATAATTTTACCATTGCACCGAGTAGAGCCAAGAGCTAAATGACACGCGGAAGCTATTTAGAGTTTGTGATGAAGCGAAGGATCAAGTTCGAGGAAATAAATCGGGCGCTCTGATACCAATATTATCATGCCCCAATCTCCCGCAAGCTCGATCGTCCCGCTGAGCGTGAATCACCATGTTGCAATGCTCCCGCAGGACAATCGTTCTCATTGGGACGAGATGTCGTAAGAGCCTGGAGTTGCGCTCGCACAAGACGACGGTGTCAAACATCAAAGTTATCATCGAAACGACCAAGTTGCAGCGAAAGACAAGTATTGTGTACCAAGCACACATCAGAGTATACGCAGCGAAGCTCTCGATAGGGTCCAATAAAGATGCCACAAGAAAGAATTTCATAAAGGAGAATGCCACACTCTTGCTTTTTCTCTTGCCCACAAAGAGCCGTATCCTAAGATACGCAAGTTTCTAATATGAAAATAGGGTTTTAGATATATATATGCAAGTCAATAATTATAATAATATAACAAAATAATGAAACTATGATACATTGGCCTTGCACCAAAGCGTATCACACCTATTTCGATATCCAAACTCAATACCTTGGGTATCGGCCCAATACCTTGGTGATACCTTGGTATCCCGAGGTAATCCAAAACCTCTATATTATAGCTAATACAAAACAACCCTCAATACTGACTATATTAATATAACTAATTTATATGCTTAACCATATACTAACTATATAATATTACTACTAACAATAATTATATACCATAATCCATATAACTAACTACTATAAATAACAACTAATACAAAATATGTATATATCTACATATGGTTAACTATATAGCTAATTCCCCAAAAACTAAACTACACTAAATATAACTAACTATCAAAACTATTTAACTACTAACATACATAATATGCTAATATACATATCTAGCTACCAATAGCTATACGCACTAACTATTTCTAAACCACTAACTAACCTTAACACTAACTACTAACTAATGCTAAACCACTACCAACTCAACTAGTTAACCATTACCTCAATACCTGGTGACTAAAACTGAGCTTACTGACTTCACTGATACTTATACCTTGCTGAAATACTAAAGTTGAACTTCCTATAGATGGCTGCAGTGTTGATATCCTGCTGATACTATATTATGTGCATGCGGATTTGGTCTGTGCATATTTTGCTGAACTGATGAAGGCTTGTTGTGCTCGAGATGCATGATGAATGTTGTGCCACTGAACTAAAACTGCACACTGAATTTTAGCTAGCTGCTGAACTTGTGTTTGCTGATACTGTACACTTAATTGTATCCTTGTTGACTGTACCCTCTCATGATGATACTGCAGTTGATCTTCAGTGCAGTGCTCTTCAGTTAACTCACCTCAGTTGGAGTATGCTGCTACTGTAGGTCCACTGCAACATGCTTGCTGGATTTTCTGCTGTAGGGTGATATTGTGCTGTAGTGAATGGCTCGAGCTGCATACTGAGTTACAGTTGCACATTGCTCTGATGAACTGAATGCTCCCTGATTTTTAGTGTGTTACCTACAGCATGCTGCTCAGCAGTTGCTCCTTGGTTTCCAGTGCTCTGCACTTGAAACTCCACTGCTGAACTGTTGCAGTGTACTGTAGTATCCGATACGGGCACTGCTCAACCTTGCCCCCTTTGCTGACAGTGTGCAGTGAGAATTTACCCTGGATGCAATGAATCCTATGTTGTTGTGCACAAGTTGATTTTGGATTGATGCTGCACTTGCTATATGCTCAGTGGCTCGCTGTGCAGCTGCTGCATCTTGTTTCTCTGCTGCAATAATCGCCTTGCTGATATCTTGCTGAATGCCTGAGAATGCACACGATGTGCGGTTCCACTGCATAATTGCTGCAGCCCTCTCTCTGTTTTGTCACTGCAGTGTGTTGCATTGCTCAGGCTCCCCAAGGCTGCCACTGCCTCTTGTTGTGTGTGTACTGATATTGCTGAGTTTTCTGATACTGTGAAGGCTGCACTGATACACAGTGCACCGATGCACGAGCTGCCCACAACTTGCTCCCTGTTATGGGCATCCGCTGCACAGTGGTACTGATGGCTGATACTGCTGAGCACCCTTGCTCGACAACACATCCCCTCTTGCACTGGCACACATACATGGCCACAATGCACAAACACATATCTCACTCCAATACAAGTATATATCAGTCTAGTTACGTATGTATATATACACTCCCTCTATATATTTAATATCTATATCTACCCAACTCTAAGTATATGAATATATATATCCTCACTACTATATATATATATATATATATATATATATATATATATATATATATATATATATATATATATATATATATATATATATATATATACTCACACACATACATATATACAAGTAAACACTAACACACACATTCACACTAATCATATACACTACACACTCAAACACATCTAAAATAACTAGCTATACTTATATATATATATATATATATATATATATATATATATATATATATATATATATAAGTGTGTTTAATTATATGTGTGTTGACTTATATAGAGAGATGCATAGATGAGGAGTATATATATATATATATATATATATATATATATATATATATATATATATATATATATATATATATATAGAGAGAGAGAGAGAGAGAGAGAGAGAGAGAGAAGTATAGCTAGTTATTTTAGATGTGTTTGAGTGTGTAGTGTATATGATTAGTGTGAATGTGTGTGTTAGTGTTTACTTGTATATATGTATGTGTGTGAGTATATATATATATATATATATATATATATATATATATATATATATGAGTGTGTTTAATTATGTGTGTGTTGACTTATATAGAGAGATGCATAGATGAGGAGTATATATATATATATATATATATATATATATATATATATATATATATATATATATATATATATATATATATATATATATATATATATATATATATATATATACACACACACACACACTTATAGACACACATATATACAATAATCACTAAATACACTATTATATATGTATGTATACCCTTAATGATCATAATTATATATAATTACTCATGCATGTATAACAAAAAGGGCAAAACCACAAACACATGGAGTGCACCGCACCCGTATCACACTTCTCTATGATACGCTTGCGATACGGCTCCAACACATAACCAAACGCATCCCAGAGGACACGAGCAAGTCTAATGCACTAATTATGAACAATACATATAGTAATTAGAGTGTCTACGTGTTCGTGTCACAATGTGATATGCACAAGGCCCCGTGTCAGGGGAAAACCCCCAAAATCAACCCGTTTCGTCAAATTGACGAGATACGGCCTACACGTATCCAATTGTGGACACGACACTAGTCCTAAACAAACAATCAAATATCAATTTGGTCTAATTGACCAATTGACAAATACAACATGTGCCAATCTCGGAAATCTCCTAAAATTGGCACCAAAATGCACATAATTTCCACCGTAGGTCTCCGATGAACCTAAAACTAATTCCTATGGGTAGCCTATGCATATGGGTTAGTTTTTCATGGTTAAATCCCAGATCTAGAGTCTATTAGAAGAGAAAAAACTGAAATGTACCTATTGGGAGATGGATTCCCAATGAAAAGTCTCCAAATGCAAATTAGCTCCTCTCCTTGTAGATCTTGGCCTCCTCCTCCTTGCTTCCTTCTTGTAGATCCTTGATGTAGAAGCCTCAATGAAGAACTAGGGAAGAGATTAGTGAAGAATTGGTGGAGAATTGATGAGGGAATGGAGGGAAATTGGAAGAGGGAAAATGTAGATATTAAATTTGGGGAAAATAATGAAATTAGAGCACTCTCTCCTCCTAATTATGGCTGGTCATAAACCCCTCTCCAAGTAATGTAAAATATCTAAAATACCCCTTGGGTCTCTCATAAAGAAAATAATTAAGGAGGAAAGGTTTTAGTCTAATGGTTTCACTAATTAATCCAACCTCCTAATTCATGAGCCTAATTCATGGGCTCAACTAAACTCATCCAAAATATTGGGTTCATGCATCTAATAAAATAGGTTAGGTCCACTACACAAGTCTAAAAATAAATACTACGTCTAATCAAACAATAAATAATGCAACAATAATTAATTACTCATGCACAATATTAAATACAGCTTTCCTAAAAATAAAATTCCTGTGTCAATTACCAAACTACCCTTGATTGTAATAGTGAGGGTGACAATCCTACCCACCTTAGAAAAAATTCGTCCTCGAAATTAAAGATGATCGTAACCCCCTCTAGGTCAACCCCAGTCTAAACTAAAACCTACATCATGCACTTTAAAAGAATCACTAACTATGGTCTCTGTCCATCATAGTCTTGCAGTTTCCGACAGAGTATACTAATTACATAATAACACGCAAGCAGTCTATAGGGCAATAACTAAACACATAACAATAGATGGAAAGAAAATAAACAGAATGAAACTAGCTAACTGATCACCTGAAGTGCCATCCTTTCTGACTGCCATTGCAAATGCCCCGCCCTGCTGGGGTGGCTCTTTATGTTGGTGCTGATTAGTCTGTGGTACCACAGGTGGCCTAGCTCCACCTCTTTGACCGTGATCTGGTCTATACGGGTTGTTGGAACACTCTTTCACCTGATGGTCAGGGGAACCACAATACAAGCATAGTATGAGTCTCTTCCGATAGTTCTCCCAATCATGCCCATGCCTTCCACAATAGGCACAAGGAAAATTCTGTTAAATCTGCCTCTGAGGTTGTTGTGGTGCCTGATGTACTGGCTTCTGAAACTGTTGTATCTGCTGCGCTGGTGCCATAACTGGCACAAGGTACTACTGATGCTGATATACCCTCGGCTGCTGAAAATGGGTACACTTTGTTGGGCCTGCACCACTACTCGCTCCTCCGGTGTCTCTCGGCCTCTTGGAGACAAGCTCCAAATCATCTTCCGCCCGCTGCACATGTCTCAAAATTTCCTCAAACATAGCGGTAAGGCCTCCATTAGTTTAAGACTTAATCTCACTGTTCAGTCCTTTCCTGAACTTCCTAGCTCTGGCCCGAGGATTTTGTCCCTCAATAAATCGTCCCAATCGGCAATACTCTGCCGCATACTCGTCCACCGTCAAGTTTTCTTGGATGATGTTCTAAAATTGACTCTCCAAGGTACTCTGAGCCACATCCGGGAAAAACTTCTCTTTGAACAGCTCCTTGAAAGCTTTCTAAGTAATTCCCGGCGTTGATATCCTTGGGTCTGTCATGAACCATGTTAAAGCAATATCGAATATTATATAACCCGCTGCCTCTATCTATAGCATCTCTGGAATCTGCGCCAGTCGCAGGTTTCGCTCGATGTCCTCGATCCACTCGTCTGCATAGATAATCCCCTTTGTGCCCCTGAAGTCCTTCGGGCCCATCCTCTAGAAGTCGATGATGGTACCCGGCCTCGGTTGATGCAGAATAAACTGAGCTGACGGTGGCTGGGTTGCGGTATCTCTCTCAACTACTGCGAGCATGATCTGGTGATCATTCTCCACGCTCTGTCGTAGGACCTCCGACTACCGCTGTTGCGCCTCCATTATCTGCTAAAAGAGCACGAACATCTGCGTCTGATCAACTACTGGTGGTGGAGGTGGAAGACCCTCGTAAACAACTGGAGCTACCCTCCGAACTGGAGGAGGAGCACCCCCAAAGACGGCTGCTGAGGCTCCCACCTGAATCGGTGAGGGGACCCTCTCAACTGGAGAAGAAATAGTAGTAGCTTCTACCCTCTCCGCAGTAGGCTGGGAAGTAGTTGAGGAAGCTGCCGCTGTTCCCGAGCGATAGAATCTGATCTTCGGAGGCATCCTGAAGACAAATTGAAATACGAAATCAATATTGAATATGATACGACATCATCAAGGAAGGACAAAAATTTCCAAGGAAAGCGATATTCAGAATAAAAATGACAAGATACAATTATGTTGGAATTTTTTTCTAGTTGTGATTGAGTATCCCTCTCATCCTAGTATCCTATATCCTATCCTATCGCAGGCTCGCAGTAGTATAACTAAGTCGTTGCACTACCATGACATCGCACAACTTGCGAAGCCTGACCAACATGGGCCACCACTAAAAATGTGTCACAACCCACACCCGGTATAGGGGCACGAGTACGTGGGTACGTCCAGCCTACGCCGCAGAATCGGCGGTAGAACGCTGTCTTGGTCTACTGTACTATCTTATCTCACACAATGTATATAAATACTGCCATGTTATCTCAATTCCTAATAATACTCAATCACATATAAAACTAAAGGAAGATGTACGCACGATATGGAATAGAAAGAAAAGAAATACAAGTCTCAATACATCACATGACCATCTCAAAACTAAACACAACTCCAGATCTCCAAACAATAATACAAACCAATGTCTAAATAGAAATAACTACTACAAAGTATAGAAATCTAAAAGGCCTCAGTCTCTGGCACTATCCTCGGGTGACACTCCATCCGTCGGTCCGTAGTGAGTGGGACACATCCTCTCTAACCATTCATCTGAAAAATATCTTTCAATCAAGAATGGAGCAAAGTACAACCCAATAGCAGTTCCAATTAATTGATAATGACTATAAACAAAAATAGAGAATATAATACAAGACGAGAAA
This sequence comes from Iris macrosiphon, assembly GCA_036927795.1. NCBI lineage: Eukaryota > Viridiplantae > Streptophyta > Magnoliopsida > Asparagales > Iridaceae > Iris > Iris macrosiphon. The sequence goes on along the minus strand of JAYESA010000005.1, from coordinate 18,693,271 downwards.
TAATGAACAATATCAACTATAGTGGATAAACAGGTAAACAATGAACAATATGGTAAATACTGATCACAATGAATAAAACGAGACAATAGAATAAAATAATGAACTAGAATGTGGTGAAGAACAGTAACTATGCTAAGTGATTGAAATACTAGATAGATATGTGATCGGCTTGGGTGAACATTGTCTACTTTAACGTTGGATAAACATTGTCTAAGTTAAACATTGAACATTGTCTAGGATTTGATCACATACCTAGCTAACACTTCCCCTTTTCCCTAACTAGTACAATGGATCCAACCATGACACGTTGTGATACAAGATACTCAAGTCTATGTAAAAAAATAAACCTTGAACACGAAATATTGAACATGGAACATTGAACATTATCTAAGTTAAACATTGAATCATTGAACACGAAATATTATCTAAGTTGAGCATTGAGAATATGAGGAACAATGAACAATATATATATAACATCCCATGACTGATCCATGTGTATACTAGTCCATGTACCAATGTGTCAAGAGTCATGTAAAATATTTCTAGATACTTGCATTATAGTAATTATCAAATAATGGAAACTATCAGATAATGTACTCGTCTGTCGTCCAAGCAATGAATGTCAAACTGTGTCCTAACTGGTGTCACATAAACCTATATATGGAATATTGTATTAATACGAGGTGTTGGAATGAATTTAAGTTAAATTAGTCAACATCTAGGTCACAAAGCCATTTCTAGGTCAAACAGATGAAATCTAGGTTGCAAGAGTAACACTAAGTCACTAAGTCACCAAGTCTATACACTATGAAACTAATCCATACAAGCTAACTAAGATACAACAAGGCACTCAAAGAGCCGTATCCTAAGATACGCAAGTTTCTAATATGAAAATAGGGTTTTAGATATATATGAAAGTCAATAATTATAATAATATAACAAAACAATGAAACTATGATACCTTGGCCTTGCACCAAAGCGTATCACACCTATTTCGATACCCAAACTTAATACCTTGGGTATCGTCCCAATACCTTGGTGATACCTTGGTATCCCGAGGTAATCCAAAACCTCTATATTATAGCTAATACAAAACAACCCTCAATACTAACTATATTAATATAACTAATTTATATGCTTAACCATATACTAACTATATAATATTACTACTAACAATAATTATATACCATAATCCATATAACTAACTACTATAAATAACAACTAATACAAAATATGTATATATCTACATATGGTTAACTATATAGCTAATTCCCCAAAAACTAAACTACACTAAACATAACTAACTATCAAAACTATTTAACCACTAACATACATAATATGCTAATATACATATCTAGCTACCAATAGCTATATGCACTAACTATTTCTAAACCACTAACTAACCTTAACACTAACTACTAACTAATGCTAAACCACTACCAACTCAACTAGTTAACCATTACCTCAATACCTGGTAACTGAAACTGAGCTTACTGACTTCACTGATACTTATACCTTGCTGAAACACTGAAGTTGAACTTCCTGTAGATGGTTGCAGTGTTGATATCCTGCTGATACTACATTATGTGCATGCTGATTTGGTCACTGCATATTTTGCTGAACTGATGAAGGCTTGTTGTGCTCGAGATGCATGCTGAATGCTGTGCCACTGAACTAAAATTGCACACTGAATTTCAGCTAGCTGCTGAACTTGTGTTTGCTGATACTGTACACTTAACTGCATCCTTGTTGACTGCACCCTCTCATGATGATACTGTAGTTGATCTTCAGTACAGTGCTCTTCAGTTAACTCACCTCAGTTGGAGTATGCTGCTACTGCAGGTCCACTACAACACGCTTGCTGGATTTTCTGCTGTAGGGTGATACTGTGCTGTAGTGAATGGCTCGAGCTGCATACTGAGTTACAGCTGCACATTGCTCTGAAGAACTGAATGCTCCCTGATTTCCAGTGCCTACAGCATGCTGCTCAGCAGTTGCTCCTTGGTTTCCAGTGCTCTGTACTTGAAACTCTACTACTGAACTGCTGTAGTGTACTGCAGTATCCGATATGGGCACTGCTCAACCTTGCCCCCTTTGCTGACAGTGTGCAGTAAGAATTTATCCTGGATGCAGTGACTCCTATGTTGTTATGCACAAGTTGCTATTGGATTGATGCCGCACTTGTTGTATGCTCAGTGGCTCGCTGTGCAGCTGCTGCATCTTGTTGCTCTGCTGCAGCAATCGCCTTGTTGATATCTTGCTGAATGCCTGAGAATGCACACGCTATGCGGTTCCACTGCACAATTGCTGCAGCCCTCTCTCTATTTTGTCATTGTAGTGCGTTGCACTGCTCAGGCTCCCCAAGGCTGCCACTGCCTCTTGTTGTGGGTGTACTGATATTGCTGAGTTTTCTGATACTGTGAAGGCTGCACTGATACACAGTGCACTAATGCACGAGCTGCCCACAACTTGCTCCCTGATGTGGGTATCCATTGCACAGTGGTACACTGATGGCTGCTACTGCTGAGCACCCTTGCTCGACTGCACATCCCCTCTTGCACTGGCACACACACATGGCCATAATGCACAAACACATAGCTCACTCCAATACAAGTATATATCAGTCTAGTTACGTATGTATGTATACACTCCCTCTATATATTTAATATCTATATATACCCAACTCTAAGTATATGAATATATATATCCTCACTACTATATATGTATATATATATATATATATACTCACACACATACATATATACAAGTAAACACTAACACACATATTCACACTAATCATATACACTACACACTCAAACACATCTAAAATAACTAGCTATACTTCTATATATATATATATATATATATATATATATATATATATATATATATATATATATATATATATATATATATATATATATATATATATACTCCTCATCTATGCATCTCTCTATATAAGTCAACACACATATAATTAAACACACTCATAAATACATACAAGTATATATATTTATATATATATATATAGACACACATATATACAATAATCACTAAATACACTATTATATACATATGTATACCCTTAATAATCATAATTATATATAATTACACATGCATGTATAACAAAAAGGACAAAACCATAAACACATGGAGTGCACCGCACCCATATCACACTTCTCTATGATACGCTTGCGATACGTCTCCAACACACAACCAAACACATCCCGGAGGACACGAGCAAGTCTAATGCACTAATTATGAACAATACGCATAGTAATTAGAGTGTCTACGTATTCGTGTCATAATGTGATATGCTCAAGGCCCCGTGTCAGGGGAAAACCCCCAAAATCAACCAGTTTCGTCAAATTGACGAGATACGGCCTACACGTATCCAATTGTGGACACGACACTAGTCACAAATAAATAATTAAATGTTAATTTGGTCTAATTGACCAATTCAGAAACACAACATGTGCCAATCTCAGAATTCCTCCAAAATTGGCACCAAAATGTATGTAACTTCCACCGTAGGTCTCCGATGAACCTAAAACCAATTCCTATGGGTAGCCTATGCATGTGATTTGTTTTTTCATGGTTAAATCCCAGATCTAGAGTCTACTAGAAGGGGAAAAACTAAAATATACCTATTGGGAGATGGATTCCCAATGAAAAGTCTCTAAATGCAAAGTAGCCCATCTCCTTGTAGATCTTGGCCTCCTCCTCCTTGCTCCTTGCTTCCTTCTTGTAGATCCTTGATGTAGAAGCCTTAATGAAGAACTAGAGAAGATATTGGTGAAGAATTGGTAGAGAATTGATGAGGGAATGGAGGAAAATTAGAATAGGGAAAATATAGATCTAGAATTTGGGGAAAATAATAAAATGAGAGCACTCTCTCTCCTTCTAATTATGGCTGGTCATAAACCCCTCTCTAAGCAATGTAAAATATCTAAAATACCCCTTGGGCCTCTCATGAAGAAAATAATTAAGGAGGGAAGGTTCTAGTCTAATGGTTTCACTAATTAATCCAACCTCTTAATCCATGGGCTTAATTCATGGGCTCAACTAAACTCATCCAAAATGTTGGGTTCATGCATCTAATAAGATAGGTTAGGTCTACTACACAAGTCTAAAAATAAATACTACGTCTAATCAAACAATAAATAATACAAAAATAATTAATTACTCATGCACAATATTAAATACAGCCTTCCTAAAAATAAAATTTCCGTGTCAATTACCAAACTACCGTTGATTGTAAAAATGAGGGTGACAGTACCTGAAATAATGCCCATAAACGTGGATCAGTACACAGCCGTACTGGTGAGCGGGATAACCCACTCGTCTAAGCCGACACTAAGTAGAATAGTGACTGCAAACAGTTATATGATGATCTTTTTTACTTGAATCCTAGATTCATTTCATGGCATAGGTATGACATGTTAAGAAAAACTGTAAAGTAGGTTAAGCATGCAATCATTCAACTCAAGCCAATAAACAAGCAGATATAGTCAACTCAAATAAAAACTAGCATGCAAACCGTCCTACTCAAACCCAAGCAACACGAGAACCTATCGAACCATTATCCAAGCCTCAATATCCATCCTCAAACTAAGCCACAATCCAAACCATATAATCCAATCTTCGATATACACACAATTGCCGAGGCAAGGTAGCTGTCGCCTACACGAAAAGCACAAACCAAAGCAAACTAACTCTTATTTATATGAAGTCACTGGCCAAGCCATAAAGGACTGTCCAACTGCAGTTCTACTCGATCCAGCACTGAGTAGCTAGCCCGCCTGGTCGCATCGAACTGACGGCACCCATCTCAAGTTCATTACTGCATATCATCCCCAGACAAATTGACAGTCAGAGAGGACCATTCAGACTCTCGAGAATATATTGTGCACCTGTATACTAGATTTTGGAGGATCTTGGGAGGACCATCTCTATTTGGTAGAGTTTGCTTATAACAACAGCTACCAGGCTAGTATAAAGATGTCACCATTTGAGGCTCTGTACGGTCGGAGATATCATACTCCCTTGTCACGGGATGATGTTGGAGAGAGAGTTTTGGTAGGGCCAGAGATGGTTGTGGATGCAGCGGAGAAGGTTAAGCTAATCAGAGACAGATTTCGATTGGCGCAGGACAGACAGCGGCATTGGGCCGATAGCCACCAGAGACCTTTGGAGATTAAGGTATAATTTAGATTTTTGTTTTGTGCTTGATATTGGTTATTTGTTATAGATTAAGTTCTTAAGGTTGTGTTTTGTTCTAGGTGGGTGGTTTGGTATTTCTGAGAATTTCTCCGACACGAGGCACAATTCGTTTCGGTGGAGGTGGGAAGCTTAGTCCGAGATTCATCGGACCTTTCACTATTCTCGATAGGGTCGGTGCAGTTGCTTATAGGCTAGACTTACCACCTATTTTGGAGGGAGTTCACAATGTGTTTCACGTGACGCAGTTAAGACAGTAAATGGCGGATCCTAGTCACGTATTGGATCACTCGAAGATAGAGGTAGGCCCTACTCTTAGCTATCCAGAGCAGCCAATTGAGATTCTGGATCAGAGAGAGAAGGTGCTGAGAAACTAGACCATTTTCTTGGTACGCGTCGCATGGAGGCATCACTCTCCGGGAGAGTCTACTTGGGAGAGAGAGGATGAAATGCGAGAGCGTTACCCATATTTGTTTGTGCCTTGAGGTATATTCTTTCCTGATTCTGTTCTGTTTTTATTTTCTGGGGGTAGTTTCGTCTTTAAATTTCGAGGATGAAATTATTTTAAGGAGGGTAGACTTGTCATTACCATATTTTCTAGGAAAGGATATTTTGGTTATTTTATAATTAATTAAATATTGTGCATATTTTAATATTATATATTATATTATTAATTATTTTTAGATGTTAGTTTATTGTTTTGGACTTATGTTAGTGGACCTAACTAGTTTAGATTAGATCCATGGACCAACATTTAATTCTAGTTAGAATTGAGCCCAATAATAAGCCCAATCATTAGGAGGAGGATTAATTAAGTTAAACCAATTAGACTAGAACCTTTCCTCCTTAATTATTTTTCTATGAGAGGCCCCAAGGGGTATTTTAGATTTTACATAGTAGCTTGGGGAAGGGGGAATATGGCCGGCCATATTTAAAAAATAGGGGGGGAATTTCTCTCTTCATTTTTATTTCAAATTTCTTCATTTCCACATCAAATTTTACCCAAATTTTTTTCTAATTTCTTCCCAAATCATCATTAGAGGCTATTGAAGAAGGATCTACAAGGAGGAAGCAAAGATCTACAAGGAGGAGCAAGGATCTACAAGTTGGAAGCTCTTTTCACCCAATTTGGAGATTTTATTAGGAATCCATCTTCCAATAGGTACAATTCAGTTTTTCATCTTTAATTAAACTCTAAATCTATGATTTAATTATTAGGAACCACCCCATATGCTAAAGTTATCCATAGAAATTTGAATTAGGTTCATAGGAGGCCTATGGAGAAAGTTATGTGATATTTTGTGTCAATTTTGGGGAAATTCCGAGATTGACACATCTTATGTTTGTCAATAGGTTAATTAGACCAAATTAACATGTATTTAGTTGTGTGTGGCTAGTGTCATATCCATAATTGGATACGTGTAGGCCGTATCCCTATAATTTGGCGATACGAATTGATTTGGGAGTTTTTTTCCGACACGGGAGTTTGAGCATGTCACATTTTGACACAGACACGTAGATGAGTAGTTAGCTCTTCGCATTGTTCATAATTATTATTTTAGACTTGCTTGTTTCTTCGGGATACGAATGGTTGTGTGGTGGAGCTGTATCGCAAGCGTATCATAGATCTAGTGTGATACGGGTGCGATGCACTCCACGTGTTTGTTTTCTTGCATTTTAATTCAATATAACTTGTTATAGCTATTAGGGTGTTATAATTGTATGGTTATATGTATGTATATATATATATATATATATATATATATATATATATATATATATATATATATATATATATATATATATATATATATATATATATATATATATATATATATAATATTAATATTAATATTAATATTAATATTAATATTAATATTAATATTAATATTGTGTTTATATGTATATATATTTATATTGTTATATATATATATATATATATATATATATATATATATATATATATATATATATATATATATATATGTTTGGTAATCTATGTATAGATGTATGTGTGTGTGTGTGTGTGTGTGTGTGTGTGTGTGTGTGTGTGTGTGTGTGTGTGTGTGTGTGTGTGTGCTAGGGGGTCGGATTGATAGTCTCAGCAAGAGCAACAACAGCTGCAGCAGCAACAGCAAAGGCAGCAGCAACAGAAGCTGCAGCAACAATAATAAGGGCAACAAAATCAGCAGCTGCAGTAGCAATAGCAAGGGCAGCAGCAGCAGCAACTACAGTAGCAAGAGCAGCAACTTCACGATGTTAACTCGAAGGGGAGGTTGGCCTTGACTTATAGCTCAAGTCAGTAAGTTGTATAGGTAAACAGTTAGTTATATGTATATACATATTGTTAACTAGTTAGTTATGTACATATATATGTATTGATTGTTAGTAAGTTATAAATATATAGATCAGAGATATATATGTAGAAGAGTACTAGTTAGCATTTGCTAGTAGTATTTTTAGATTACCTTGTGCGATGCCAAGGTAATGAGAGTGAGATATCTTGGGTACGGATATTGAATATCCGAAAGGGTATGTTAGCATATTAGTTTGGTATAGTATTGTCTTAAGTTAAATACATATTAGTATATAGTGAGGAGTATGGGTAGTAGTAATAAGTTATGTTTTGAATTATCTTGAGATACCAAGGTAATGTCAAGGTATTGAGTTTTATTCAAGGTATTGGGTTGAACATCAAGATGAGTGTATAGATGGTGTGATACGCTTTGGTTCAAAGCCAAGGTACCCACTTAGCATTAGTTTAGCTAAGAATAATATATATTGTTGATTGTATATATATATATATATATATATATATATATATATATATATATATATATATATATATATATATATTATAATAATTTTATATCTAATAAATTTGCGTATCTTATGATACGGTATCTTGTTGGTTTTCTAGTATCCTAGTATAGCTAGTATGGCCTAGTTACATAGTGTATGGACCCAATATCATAGAGATGGACTCATACAACCTAGAAATAGCTAGTTTGACCAGTTTGACCTTGAGTTGACCTAGTTTGACTATTTTGACTTAGAAATTGATTCATGACCTAGAAGTTGACTAGTTTAACTTATTTTTATTATGAAATCTTGTATTGATATAATATTCCTTATTTAGGTCTTCGAGGTACCGTACCGGACATCTTTGATACTATTCACCAGATTTCAGGCAAGTACATTCTCTGATAGTTTCTCATTCATGTAATCCTCTATTTCTCTTGTATTTAGTGTAGATATCCTTGATTTGTTGACACAATGGTTATACGGATTGGTATATCCGGATCTCGTCATGAGATGTTATTCCTTGATATTTTTGGTGTATCTTGTGCAAGCCTTATTTTCTTGTTCTTCTTGTACAAATACAGATATTGGTTCATGAGAAGAGTAGCGCCCTTCTTGTGGAATCTTGTGTCATAACGTACCATGGTTGGATATACTATACCAGTCGGGGGATGAGAGTATATAGTGTAGATATGTGATCATACCCTCCTTGTGCATGTCTTGTCCCTTGAATAGTGTTAATCATACACCGCATGTATGATTAAACAGGCCCTAATTATTGTGAAAGTTCCCAAGTCGATCACATGTTAAAGCTGGTACTCACTCAATTAGTAGTAGTATTTCTTGTTCATTCCTATGTTGCTCATTCTTGTATATATTTTCAGTATTCCTTTATTGCATATCTCTTGTACCTTTATATTACATCTTGTAATATTCGCTCTATTTACTGTTACATAGTTTATATCATTTATAGAACTGCTGTTAGAGATGTACTTTGCTCCTTTCCTGACTGGATATATTTTTCCCAGATGACACTGAGGAGTGGTACCCCACTCACTACGAGCCTCAGGACATGGTTGGCTTAGAGCCAGAGACCTTGACTCAGGAAGGTCTCATACCGACTGAGACAGATGACTCAGGACTCGCAGCTTGGTAGTTAGTGTAGAAGCATGAAATATGCTGGAGAATTTTTTGCGTATTTTACAGTCAAAACCCCCAACATACATGAAGTTCCTCCCTGCGTAAAACAGAGCTTCAAGGTTGTTTGGCGTAAAATAGGGCCTCAGACCTCCCCGCGTAAAACAGAAGCTTCAAGGTTCTTTGGCGTAAAATAGGGCCTCATACCTCCCCGCGTAAAACAGAAGCTTGAATATTATTTGGCGTAAAATAGGGCCTCAGACCTCTCTGCGTAAAACAGAGCTTTAAGGTTATTGGGCATAAAATAGGGCCTCAGACCTCTGCGTAAAACAGAACTTCAAGGTTGTTTGGCGTAAAATAGGACTTCAGAGCTGTCCGCGTAAAACAGAGCTTCAAGACAGGCTGTTCTGCGTAAAAGGTTGCTATACCTTCCTGCGTAAAGTTTAAAATATGTTATTTTTAATGCAGCGTAAAGTTGTACGAGGAAACTCTTCGTATTCCTCGGATAAAATTGTTAGTCAAATCAGTGAACCTGACATCCGACAAAAGTACTGCAGGGCTGTGATGATAATTTTTGCACAGAGACCCAAGTTATAGTTTTATGACATATTCTTGATACAAGTCATTTTTACGCAAGCAAAGGAAGAAAGAGGGGGTCTCCTGAATACGCTGCCTATTCTACATTAACAGAAATGAGTTTTTACGCTCAAGATAAGACAAAATCAGACACCACGTCAAAAGTTGTTTCTTGTACAGAGCTCGAAGCATATCTCTGCATTTAATGCACGAGATTGAGGCATATATCTGCATTTAATGCACGAAATTTTGTTCTATGTTCAAAATTTGTCATGACTGGGAAAGCTAAGACTGAGACTAATATGCTGACATCACCATCCTTGCATTTTCCGCCAACCAGGCTATTTTCAACTATAGGAGTACGCCGTATGCTATCTCCTCGAAATACGCCAACTCGGCTATATTTGCAAAGGTACGTTGATAAGGCTATTTAGCCCAGAATACGCTCAAGACCTCAGTCGTGAAGGATAATTGGCTATTTTATGCTGGTTATCTATTATTCATGAATCATCAAATTTTACGCGAGGAGCAGTTACCTACGTGGCTTACATGCCATGATCTTCGAGAAGTAGTTATACGCATTACCTTATAAAGGGATACGTGTCATACGCAGATTCAGAAGATTATTTGAACGTGGGTAGCAGTTATTATAACCGCAGCGTAAAGGAAGCAATCTTCTTCACAGTTTGGCATTTTACGCCAACAAGACAGTTATTTGGCTTTTACGCCAACCAGGCAGTTACCTACGTGGCTTGCATGCCATGATCTTCGAGAAGCAGTTATACACGTTACCTTATAATGTGATACATGTCATACGCAGATTCAGAAGATTATTTGAACATGGGTAACAGTTATTATAACCGTAGCGTAAAGGAGGCAATCTTCTTCACAGTTTGGCCTTTTACGCCAACAAGACAGTTATTTGGCTTTTACGCCAACCAGGAAGTTATTGGATTAATCTCTATAAATAGAGACTCCAAGACAGAGAGCACAGAGGACACAACACACAGAGCACAGAGAGACATGGACAAAAACAAAAAGAGGAGACAAAGGTATTTTGGCTGACAACTTTGGCAACAGGAATTCGACCCTTCTTGCAACTTTTCTTTGACCGACTTTTGCCTCCAGTTCAGAGAAAGTTTGAAGCTTCTTCTACAGCACTTCTTCATCATCGTGTAGTCCACGGAACAAAGTGATAGACCGCAGATCAGACTTCCATAGTAATACTCCCCATAATTATTTTTATTGTACTTAACATCCTCATATAGGATTAATTGTACTTTTCTCTTTTCTAGTTTGTAAGCAAAGGTTTCGTACAAACCTCTTTGTTTATCTCCGCAAATAGTTAGTTCTTTTGTACTGGATTTATCTCCAGCTCTGTTATTACTACTTCTCTGACTCATTGGATATTATTTATCTTGTGAGCTGTATTTGTGACTCTTCTATTTTTTTATCATATTCATGTTTTATTCCATCTATAGATCTGTGATTGAGTATATTCATATTACATTGGTGGCATTGTTATGTCTTGATTATTAGATAGATAGTTTACCCAAACAACGTTCTACCGTCGATGCTGCGGCGTAGGCTGTGCGTTGTTCACTACTTGCATCCCTATACCGGATGCGGGTCGTGACAATACTGAAGGTCAATATCATAGTTTGTCACCAGCTCTAGCTATCTCATCTGCCTCATATTGAGATCCTTCTGGGTAAAGAGATACTTCAAACTCTTATGATCAGTATAAATCTCTACTCGATCTCCATATAGGTAATGTCTCCAAAGTTTGAGTGCAAAGACAACTGCTGCTAACTCCAAGTCATGTGTTGGATAATTCTTTTTATGGTCTCGAAGCTGCCGAAATGCATAAGTTGTAACAATGTCATGCTGTATAAGAACACACCTTAGTCCTTTTCCTGACGCATCACAATATACGGTAAAACCACATGTCCTATCTGGAAGAGTCAAAATAGGTGTCGTGATCAACTTCTGATTGAGCTTCTCTAAAGAGATTTAACATTTATCTGTCCAATCAAAGCGCACATCTTTCTTTATCATGGTGTCAAGGGTGCAGAAATTCTTGTAAAACCCTGTCCTAAAAATCGTATATACCCCTTTTAATTATTAATTTTTAATTTAATTGTAGTAATTAGTGGCTAATTAGGAGAAATAGATTTTTAGTTATTTTTATTTTAGGTGTTGGCGCACTTAGAGGGTTTATGGGACCATCAGGAATTTTTCAGAATTTATTTCATGTAGGAGACCCCATGAGCAGTTGCTAGCTTAACGGTGTGCATTATTATAATCTAGAATTTTTCTTATGAGTATATATATATATATATATATATATATATATATATATATATATATATATATATATATATATATATATATATATATATATATATATATATGTATATACAAATATATATATGCATATATATATTTAAAAAGAAAAAGGAAAAGAAAAGAAAAGAAAAAAAAGAAAAATAATAAACTAATAATAATATAAACTAATACCAATCCAATTCTTAAAGCAAACTTAAGCAACTATAAGCAAACTATTCCTTTATGCACCACAGCCGCCCAAATTCCTTAGCCTTCAGCCGCTTCCCATACAATTCCAAACGCCCCCACCTTTTCTTTGCTCACAAACACAACAAGTATTCCAAATGCCCCCTTGCCCGCGGAATCAACCCGACTCCCCTCTCACCCATTCATATATATATATATATATATATATATATATATATATATATATATATATATATATATATATATTTCTCTAAACCCTAAACCTAATCATCCAGACCCTCCCTCTTCTCATCTAGACCTAGAGATCGCCGACACCGCAGCTGGAGCACCCCGCCAGGCCGTCCAAACAAATCCCAACGACCGCGACCCGGCGCACTGCAGACTTCCACAGCGAGGTACCGGTGTTTCGGAGTTGTTTTCCGTCAACTCGCTCAACCAAACGCCACCCCGTCTTCACATGTATGCTCACCCCTTAACCCACTTCCATATCTGTGTGCTAGTAGACCTCGAACAACACGAAACCCAAGACAAAAATAGTGCCAAAGTTGGCGGAAACAGACCAAATTCTGGGATCGCAGAAAACTGCGGTGACCACCCATGTCTCCGAGTTCGTATCTCCGACCACAGATATCCAAATTCGATAAAATTTTTTTGTATGTGTAGACCACTTGACCTAGTTTAATTTCTGTTAAATAATCCTAGATTATTAACTGCTGTAGACAGAACTAAATTCGTCATAAGCCCCGCTAACCCACTTTTTCCAGATTTCTTAAAGTTGTGAAACGGAGTGCGCCCCGCCAAACGGGACCGTCCCATCGTGTACCAAGTGTACCGAATGGTGCACACAGCATACTTAGATACGTAAAAATTCGCGAAGACTAATTCGGACGCGTGTGCGTGCCGGAATCAGCCCGTATCCGCGGACACACCCCGTGTCGCAACTTTTGTAAAAGTCGCGCGCATTTTGTGCACGCTCGTCAGATTATGACGAAACTTTCACCACTGGACTCAAGGTAACGCGCTGGACCTGTGACCCAATTTTCACTCAATTCTGAGACAGTTGACCAAGTCACCAATTGGCGGGCCCCATAGTTGACTTTTTGGGCAAAATTGTGTTCGGCCCATCGGAATCCATATTTGGACATACCATTGGGTTCGTATTGACATTTAGAGTTGTTTGACCTATAATTTGTCTCATTTAGAGACTGTTACCCTTGGCACACTTTTCGGTACAAAGTGGGCCACGTGTGGACCCCACTTTTACTCGAAATTACCGTTTTGCCCCTGTGTCCAAATTGGACGAAAGAAAAGTACTTTTTAGCTATTTTGCTCATTCTGAAAACGTTGGTGATGTCTATTTCAGCATCCAGAGACGTTTGTTCGGAGGCCATTAGTTCCAGATCCCGTGTCCTTGATATTGGACGCTTACACTTTACAGATTTCTTGCCAGGCAAGTATACCTTACCATTATATTGTATTTATATTTCATATAATGCATGCATGTTTATTTCAGTTTATTTTAGTTTATTATTTTAACTGCTATATAAATTGCGCGTCCAAGAAAACTTTGGTGCAACGACGGTGTCGTCGTACTATATTTTTATTTATGTATATGCATTGGACCTACTTTATGAGACTACCCCATCTTCATGAGGCATTTATGTTTCATTGGCCATGACACTATTCTTACACGAGTGTGAGTCACATGTAGGATACGGACTTGCGTACTCGGTTGGCCACTGGTACGTATAGGTCGTGCGACGGATAGGGATAACTGCCAATAGAAACTTTGTATGCTAGTAGACCTGGCGGTTATTAGAGGTTTATTATGTCATGGACATGACATACTTAGAGCATTGGGTGGAGAGAACAACAAGTACCGTATTTGAGCTCCTTTGCACTTTTCTCCTGTGCGCCCGGATTCTCCGCCGGAGATACGGGTGGTGATGACCACTATATATTATATTATTATCAGACGGGCCTCCAGCGTTCGAAAGACGACGTGCCTTTTTAGGCCCCAGGATATCCAAAAGAGAACCATGCCAAATCCCAGTTTTCAGCCAGATAGCTCACTTGTGGGGAAAGATGTTCTTAACTGCATTCACTTAGACGGTTAGGCGACCCCATTGGATGTTTATATTTTAGTACTTTATTGGCATGTATTTTTTGTATCTTGTTACGTCCCTCTGAGGACCTGATCCCTTTTCAGATATAGATGAGCAGGAGTACCCGCAGGAGTATGGACCTGGACCTGACGCTACCTATCAGTCTGAGGAGATCTTACCTTCGGATTATATTTGATCCATTGTAGCTGTTTAGAGATTCTAGTTTTTATTCTCTTCGAGACATTTATTCTTATATTAGAGTTTATTCTCTTCTCTCTTTAGTAGTTTATTATAGTCGATTTGCAGTAGATTTGTTTCCATCCGACTATCACACTTTGAGATTACTTATTTGAGACTACTTCTTTGATATTCAGTTATTGATTTCCATTTATCTATTATTTGTACTGTGGATGAGATATAGATTTGCGTGTGACTTGTTGTGACAGTATATTACCACTGTGGATTGGATATTTATGTACAGCGTACGTGTGTATATGGTTTCTATATATTGGAGTTTGTATACATACGGCTGGCGTGTTACGTTTTCCTAGTCCTACGTATTTTGGGACTGGGGCATGACATATTTTTAGTGGTAGCCCATGCAGGTCGAGAATATATTGTCTCGGTTACGTAACTGTACCGAATAAGACTGCATATAGGAATAGAGTATAAGGATCTCATCCACGCTTGACTGAAACTCATCCTTCCTATTTAATACTTGCATCCTGTTTGATTCCTGTACTTTTTCTAATCGTTTCGTACATCACCTGCATAGAAATGGATATGCAAAATGGATGTACAGCCGCCAATGGCGACACAACTTCTGGAGTCAATGGTCAGACTCAAGGAGGGACCCCAACGATTCCTAGGCTTCCGGGGCCAGATGGACAGACTCACACTCCAGTTCCATCTGATCTTCCTGCTTCACCTATTGGGAACCTTCCAGCTTTTCCAGTACCGCAAGATGGCCAAGCGCAGATGTTCCAATTCTTTCAGATGATGATACAGGAACAGAGGCAACAGGCAGCCGAGCAGAGGCAAGAATTTTTGGCAGCACTAGAGAGGATGGCTGCACAGGCTACTGTACCAGCCCAAGCACTAGCTCCAGTACCTCGAGCTAGGGTTGGTTCAGTAAAGGACTTTATTCAGATGGGTCCGAGGTCGTACAAGGGCACTGAGAGCTCGGATGAGACTACCAACTGGATCACTCACACGCAGAAGCTACTGGAGGCATCGCAGTTACCTACAGACCTATGGATGACGGATGTACGGACGCTTCTAGATGATAATGCTCATCACTGGTGGGAATCCATGGAGCGCCAGTTGGGTACTTACCAGACTTGGGAGCAGTTCTTGGAGTGCTTCGAGAGGAAATACTTTTCGGATACCGTCAGAGATGCATTGTACGATCAGTTTCTTCACCTAGAGCAAGGGAACCAAACAGTGGACGAGTATGATGCCGAGTTTAGTCGACTCAGCAAATATGGCGCTACTTTGATACTAGATGACTTGGCTAAGGCTAAGAGGTTTCATCGAGGACTGGCCCAGGAGCTACAACATTATACAAGCTCGCAGTCCCGAGTCTCTTATGCTGAACTACTGACAGAAGCCAGGTTGCAAGAAACCATTAGCAGAGAAAAGGGAGGTCAGCTGAGGACACAACAAGGATCAGCAAGGATACAACAGGGACCGGCAAGGACACAATAGGGAGGACCTATCAGACGTCCCTTGGCACAGCAGCATCAGCAACACCGAGCAGCACCGTACCGAAATCTGGAGAAGCCCTACTACAGTTATTGTGGGAAACATGGATATATATCGAGAGATTGTCGGACTCGCTTGGGTCAGTGTATGAGGTGTGGCTCCGGACAGCACCTGGCGAGAGACTGCCAAATGCAGCAGACACTTCCACCGCCAGTTCAGAGATTAGCGCTTCCAGCACCAAAGCCAACTCAGCAGATGACTGGACCGGGAGCACCTCGACCCCCGGCAGCAGGAGGATTTCAGAGAGGACCACCGCTACCTACCCAGGAGGAGCAGTATATGAGGGCCGGACATGGACAGCCGCAGAGGAACGGGCGAGCTTTTGCATTGGAGGTAGATGACATGGATCATGAGATGGATGTCATAGCAGGTATTACCCTTGCTTTTACCTTTCCTGTTGTGACATTATTTGATACGGGAGCCACCCACTCATTCATATCATCTAGTTTTATTGCCAAACACAATATTGCTTCTACACCATTATCTAGTTACGTTAGAATTCTTACCAGAGGAGGAGTTGTACCAGTTAGCCGAGTTTGTAGATCGGGCCCTATAGTGATACGTGGCAGAGAGATGAACGCCCAACTCTTAGTCCTTCCAATGCCATCTTTTGATATTGTGCTTGGAATGGACTGGCTAAGCAAGTACCACACTTTCTTCGATTGTTTTAGAGGAAGCATTCTTTTTAAGGTACCAGGCCATCCTGAACTTGAGTTTGCTTGAGGATCTACAGAAATCCTTGATGGTATGCAGCTCGCAATGGACGATGTTGTCTATCATCCTATTATTTCAGAATTTCTAGACGTCTTTCCAGAGAATTTGCCAGGACTACCCTCAGACAGAGCCGTAGAGTTTTCAATAGAACTAGCACCCGGAGCAGCACCTATAGCATCGCATGTTTACAGACTGGCGAAGAAGGAGATGGACGAGCTGAAGGCACAGTTAAAAGAACTAGAAGAGAAAGATTTCATCCGACCGAGTACATCATCCTGGGGAGCACCAGTGTTGTTTGTACCCAAGAAGGATGGGTCAGTGCGTATGTGCATTGACTACAGAGCCTTGAATGCAGTGACTGTGAAGAACAAATATCCATTGCCACGCATTGATGACTTATTTGATCAACTCAATGGAGCCAAGGTGTTCTCAAAGATAGATTTGAGATCGAGATATCACCAGGTGAAGGTACGGAAGCAGGACATTTCGAAGACCGTATTCAGAACATGATATGGGCACTACGAATTTTTGGTCATGCCATTTGGATTGACCAATGCTCCAGCGATCTTCATGGACTTGATGAATCGAGGCTTCCACCAATACTTGGACCAGTTCGTGGTCGTCTTCATAGATTATATACTTGTCTATTCGAAGAGCCACGAGGAGCACAAGAAGCATTTGTGGATTATTCTAGAGACTTTGAGGAGAGAGCAGTTATATGCAAAGCTCAGCAAATGTGAGTTCTTCTTGGACAGAGTTACATTTCTTGGGCATGTTGTTACAGAAGATGGTATTTCTGTTGATCCAGATAAGATCTCAGCAGTTGAGACATGGCATGTTCCTAAAACAGCAGCAGAGGTGAAGAGTTTCCTTGGACTTGCGGGATATTACCGACGGTTCGTGGAAAACTTCTCAAGGATAGCGGCACCTATGACTCGTTTGACTTGTAAGGATCAAGAATTTATATGGACCGACGAGTGTCAAGCCGCCTTTGAAGAGTTGAAGAAGCGACTGACTACAGCACCAGGATCAGGAGGTTATGTGATCTACAGTAACGCATCAGGGAAAGGCTTAGGATGCGTATTGATGCAGCATGGCAAGGTGATTGCATATGCATCTAGGCAGTTACGAGTACATGAGAAGAATTATCCGACTCATGACTTGGAACTTGCAGCCGTTGTATTTGCTCTGAAGCTATGGAGACATTACTTATATGGGGAACGAGTAAAAATCTATACCGACCACAAAAGCCTCAAGTACGTCTTCATGCAGAAGGAGTTAAATATGAGGCAACGTCGATAGCTCGAGTTGATGAAAGATTTTGAGTTGGAGCTATATTATCATCCAGGCAAGGCTAACATGGTAGCAGACGCGTTAAGCCGGAAACCAACAGCTTACTTCTTGACAGCACAAAGGGAACTATTGGAGGACTTGCAAGAGCTTGGCATTGAAGTGATATTACCCCGAGCAGATGGGACACTAGCCAACTTGCAAGTACAATCATCATTGGTAGAGAGGATTAAGGTAGCTTTTCCTACAGACGCCAGATTCAGGAGACTGAAGGAAAGGACAGAGGCCGGAGAGCAGACCGGATTACGCATTCATGAGGATGGGACTTTATGATGTGGTGATCGTCTTTATGTTCCAAATGGAGAGATTCGACAGGAGCTGATGGCAGAGGCTCATAGTTCGATTTATTCTATTCATCCTGGAGGCACCAAGATGTATCGTAACTTATGACAACACTTTTGGTGGCATGAAATGAAGAAAGAGATAGCTCGCTTTGTAGCTAAATGTCTGGTATATCAACAAGTAAAGGCTGAGCACCAGAGGACAGCAGGATTATTGCAACTACTTCCAATTCCAGAGTGGAAGTGGGAGCACATCACTATGGACTTCGTCACGGGCTTTCCCAAGAGTCCAAGTGGAAGAAATGCAGTATAGGTAATAGTGGACCGACTCACCAAGTCAGCCAATTTCATACCTTTTAGAGTGGGTCAGTCTACAGAAGCTTTAGCTGACTTATATATGAGGAAGATCGTGAGATTGCACGGCATACCAGTCAGCATTATATCAGACAGAGATTCACGTTTTATATCGCACTTTTGGAGGAGCATGCAAGAGAGTCTTGAAACTTGTCTGAAATTCAGTACATCTTACCACCCGCAGACAGATAGGCAGTCAGAGCGTACTATTCAGACATTAGAGGATATGTTGAGGGCTTGCATGTTAGACTTCGGAGGATCATGGGAGGACCACCTACATCTTGTGGAGCTTTCTTATAACAATAGCTATCAAGCGAGTATTCAGATGGCTCCGTTTGAAGCATTGTATAAAAGAAAATGTAGGTCTCCTGTGTGTTGGAGTAACGTGGGAGAACGTCAGTTTCTGGGATCCGAGTTGGTGGTCAACACCGTAGAGACAGTCAAGAAGATCCAGGGACACTTGCGAGCAGCGCAAGACAGGCAGAAGCAGTGGGCAGACCTTTATCGTCGTCCCTTGGAGTTCAAAGAGAGCGACCATGTCTTCTTAAGGATATCACCGACCAGAGGCACCATTCGATTCGGAGGGCGCGGTAAGTTGAGTCCAAGGTATATTGGACCATTTGACGTGGTCGAGAGAGTTGGAGAAGTGGCATATTGACTTGCACTACCACCTTCACTTGAGGTAGTACATGTCGTGTTCCATGTGTCGCAGCTCAGGCGATATATGGCAGACAGCAGTCATGTACTCGACCATTCAGAGATCACCATTGGGCCGAGCTTGTCATACCAAGAGCAACCCGTGGGAATCCTTGATCGTCGAGAGAAAGTGTTGAGGAACCAGTCTATTCCATTGGTTCGCGTAGCATGGAGGCATGGCGCGCCAGGAGATTCAACTTGGGAGCGCGAGGACGACATGCGCAAGCGTTACCCGAACCTATTCGCAGACCAAAGTATGAATTTATATTGTTAATTTATATCTTATACCATCCTTGCTTTCTACCGTGGCTTAATTTTAATTTCGATGACAAAATTTTTATAAGTTGGGTAGAATGTAAAACCCCTGTCCTAAAAATCGTATATACCCCTTTTTAATTATTAATTATTAATTTAATTGTAGTAATTAGTGGATAATTAGGAGAAATAGATTTTTAGTAATTTTTATTTTAGGTGTTGGCGCACTTAGAGGGTTTATGGGACCATCAAGAATTTTTCGAAATTTATTTCATGTAGGAGGCCCCATGAGCAGTTGCTAGCTTAACGGTGTGCATTATTATAATCTAAAATTTTTCTTATGAGTATATATATATATATATATATATATATATATATATATATATATATATATATATATATATATATATGTGTGTGTGTGTGTGTGTGTGTGTGTGTACAAATATATATATATATATATGCATATATATATTTAAAAAGAAAAAGGAAAAAAAAAAGAAAAGAAAAGAAAATAATAAACTAATAATAATATAAACTAATACCAATCCAATTCTTAAAGCAAACTTAAGCAACTATAAGCAAACCATTCCTTTATGCACCACAACCGCCCAAATTCCTTAGCCTTCAGCTGCTTCCCATAAAATTCCAAACGCCCCCACCTTTTCTTTGCTCACAAACACAGCAAGTATTCCAAACGCCCCCTTGCCCGCGGAATCAACCCGACTCCCCTCTCACCCATTCATATATATATATATATATATATATATATATATATATATATATATATATATATATATTTATTTATTTATTTATTTATTTATTTATTTATTTATTTCTCTAAATCCTAAACCTAATCATCCAGACCCTCCCTCTTCTCATCTAGACCTAGAGATCGCCGCCACCGCAGCTGGAGCACCCCGCCAAGCCGTCCAAACAAATTCCGACGACCGTGATCCCGCGCACTGCAGACTTCCACAGCGAGGTACCTGTGTTACGAAGTTATTTTCCGTCGACTCGCTCAACCAAACGCCACCCCGTCTTCACCGGTATGCTCACCCCTTAACCCTCTTCCATATCTGTGTGCTAGTAGACCTCGAACAATACGAAACCCTAGGCAAAAATAGCGCCAAAGTTGGCAAAAACGGACCGAATTCTGGGATCGCAGAAAACTGCGGTGACCACCCATGTCTCCGAGTTTGTATCTCCCACCACAGAGATCCGAATTCGATGATTCTTTTTGGTATGCGTAGACCACTTTACCTAGTTTAATTTCTGTTAAATAACCCTAGATTATTAACTGCTGTAGACAGAACTAAATTCGTCACAAAACCTCGCGAACCCACTTTTCCTAAATTTCCAAAAGTTTTGAAACGGAGCGCGCCTTGCCAAACGGGACCGCCCCGTCATGTACCAAGTATACCGAACGGTGCGCGCAACGTAACTGGACATGTAAAAATTTATGGAGATTGATTCGGACGCGTGTGCGCGCCGGAATCAGCCCGTATCCGCGGACACACCCCGTGTCGTAACTTTTACGAAAGTTGCACGCATTTTGTGCACGCTCGTCAGATTGTGACGAAACTTGTGCCCTGGACTCGTGGTAATGCGTTGGTCCTGTGACCCAATTTTCATGTAATTCTGAGACAGTTGACCAAGTCGCCAATTGGCGGGCCCTACAGTTGACTTTTTTGGCGAAATTGTGTTCGGCCCATCGGAATCCACATTTGAACATACCATTGGGTTCGTATTGACATTTAGAGTTATTTGACCTATAATTTGTCCTATTTAGAGACTGTTACCCTTGGCACGCTTTTCGGTGCAAAGTGGGCCACTCGTGGACCCCACTTTTACCCGAAATTATCGTTTTGCCCCTGTGTCCAAAGTGGAACGTGCATCGACGATCTCTCCAATTTGATCACGGAGAGGAGGCGATCTCGTGGACGACTTTTTGTGCCGCGTTCGAAGAGGAGTTTATACCCCCTCCAGTACAATGTCAAATGGAAAACGAGTTCGTGCAACTGAGGCAGGGCAGTATGACAGTGAAGCAATACTCCGCCGAATTCAACCGACTCTCTAAATTCGCTAGGGCCTATTTACCTGATGCAGCAAATCGAGCTAGAAGGTTTGAAGGTGGTTTGCGCCCTGCCATCCATGTGCACGTGGTCAATAATCAGTACGGGATAATGCGTGAAGTCATGAATCACGCCCTATCTCTGGAACCGCAGTATCCTCACGTTTCCACCGGCGCTGTGCATACCTACAATCACAAACGCCAAGGCAACGATAGAGGAAACACCGCTGCAAAGCACCATAACCACGGCGGTCCACGGAGCGGAAACACAGGGCAACCATGTTCTTATTGTAAGAAACCAGGGCACACAGCTGAAACGTGCCGCAAGAAACTCGGGCAATATCTCATTTGCGGTGACTCAACCCACCAAATTCGTGATTGCCTAAACTATTCAGTTCATCATCCTTAACGGTAAGCATTATTCTTAAGTTTCGGGACGAAACTTCCAATTGGTTGGGTAGGATGTAGCGCCTCGTTCCCCCGGTGCGGGGAGCGCGGCTAAAAACCACAAACGGTATCGTTCGATCGGGATAGATTGAACTAAGAACTCATCCTCGTTATGAATTTGTTTCTTCGGAATCGATTCCCATATTCAGTGGACCGCGCCCCAAGGATCGACTTAGCGGCAGAGTCAGGAGGGACCTCTCCGCTGTTATCTTTTAGCGGCAGAGTCAGGAGGGACCTCTCCGCCGTAATGCAGGTGAACGAGCAGTAGGCGGCTTGCGAGCGGAGTCGTGAAACGCCTCTTTCCTTTTTCCTTCCAATAATCTAAGTGAGTGGCTACCATCCCGATTAGCTAGCCCTGCTTACAAGTCTTCACACCTAAAACGACTTGCATTCTTGTTGCCCCGATCAAACGATACCAAGTAACAATAAAAGAAACCAAGATAAAAGAGAATAGGCTTGGATTATATATATTGCTTGCTTGTTCGTTTGGGAATGTTCTATACATACTTCAAGTTTATTTAGAATGCATCTTCTTCCATAAATTATGCTAAGTATGGAATACACTTGTTATGAAATAAACTGTAAGGAAGACTATGCAAAACGAATCCTGCAATGTTGCTTATCTCATGTTCATGTTGCCTCAACTGCATCAATATTAATGTATCATGAACGATCGATCACGGACAACTTGTGCACAAGGTAACGGGTTCCTGCGGACGATTTCTGGGACACTGGCACTGATCCGGTCCGGGCGAAACTTCACGATAGTCTCACGCATCTGGACAAGGATAGTCTGCAGCCACTAACGAATCTTTGCTGCATTCCATCCTCGTTCAAGACTAAACGGTCCATTATGGCTTCTAGCCAGTGATCCCAACGTGTATATTTAAACATGTTGTAAAGTAACTTGTGTCTTCGTTGCAGGGAAGGCATGGTAAGTATTGTGCAGGTAATTCAGACGGTCAGGTAAAATCCACCGAACGGTGGCACATTCATTTCAGTAAATTCTATATGCTGCTTACTTGTAAATGAACTAAGGCAAGATAGAAACCCACAAATATGCATGCTTCATTAAAACAACGTGTTGATTGGTATAGTTCGGTTAGCTCACATTCACCAGTATGTTTCGACATGCTGACCCTCGTTGAAACAGGTTCTCTGCACCAAGGCGAACCGAGCGAGGAGCCGAAGTCGTCTTCCCGATCCAGTCCAGCTGTAGGCGCATCTTCACCGCGCCCCTTGAAGCATTTTGGAGTCAGAAGCTTGCAACTCTTCATACACAAATGCAGCTTCATGGCAAAGCCGTCCTCCAGCCTGGAGGTCTATACATTTTAAAGTTATAAAGGGATGTAATGTACAGGACTGCTATCTCATTTTGAGTCAATACTTTTGTAAGCCCGTGCGGCATATTAGCTGACTCGTTCAGGAGTTTGTAATAGATGTTCATTATCAATAAAGAGAACTTTTCCATGTTTCAAATCTGTGTTTCAATTTATCTGCGTACTCTGAATATGTGCTTGCTATGCAAATCATTAAAGCCTTGTGCGGGCGCAACCCCAGGCCCGTACGTCGGTCACGATTCGGGGGACGCCTCAACGATTCTACGGAATCGGGTCGTGACATAGTGGTATCAGAGCACAGATTCAAAGTTCCTTAGACTTCGTGCTGGAAAAGTTCCTTTAACGATCAAATTCCTGTGCGAACTCTTGAACTCGCTAGGCCAAAATGAGATACGTTCATGCAATAAGTCCATAATATATTATGATTCTAATGTAATTTACCTTCTTTTGAAAGAATGGCTCCAGTGTAATCTGCAGCACAAGCACCGAACGAAACACAAGAAAGTAGTTTGGGCACTTTGGGAAGCCCTCAGAGCCAGCACGGCATATCTCAAGTCGATCCGCTTGAGCGGATAATACAAATGTTAGAATCGCAACGACAAAGAGATGATGCTCGCCAAGCCAAGTTCGAAAGCAATTTAGAGACCCGATTCTTAGTCCAACAGAAGCAGGTAGATACCCTGCAACAGATCGTTCAGACTTTGGCTGCCAACCATTCCGCCGCAACAACAACGACTCCGGTGGAACAGCCCGTGCTTGAAGTAGAGACGCCGTAAATCCCAAGGCCGAGGGACGTGACTGCCTTCAACTTGGGCCACTTCAAGAAAGTCTGCAACACCCCATTCAACGGGACTGAGGACCCAGTGATAGCTCTAGATTGGCTAGCCGAGCTTGAAGATCACTTCGCTCTGCTAGAGGTCCCCGAAGAGAAGCGCGTCGCCTGCGCGCAACTTCATCTCTGCCTCAACGCGCACGATTGGTGGAACGTGCATCGACGATCTCTCCAATTTGATCACGGAAAGGAGGCGATCTCGTGGACGACTTTTCATGCCGCGTTCAAAGAGGAGTTTATACCCCCTCCAGTACAACATCAAATAGAAAACGAGTTCGTGCAACTGAGGCAGGGCAGTATGACAGTGAAGTAATACTCCGCCGAATTCAACCGACTCTCTAAATTCGCTAGGGCCTATTTACCTGATGCAGCGAATCGAGCTAAAAGGTTTGAAGGTGGTTTGCGCCCTGCCATCCATGCGCACGTGGTCAATAATCAGTACGGGATAATACGTGAAGTCATGAATCACGTCCTATCTCTGGAACCGCAGTATCCTCACGTTTCCACCGGCGCTGTGCATACCTACAATCACAAACGCCAAGGCAACGATAGAGGAAACACCGCTGCAAAGCACCATAACCACGACAGTCCACGAAAAGAAAACCCAGGGCAACCATGTTCTTATTGTAAGAAACCAGGGCACACAGCTGAAACGTGCCGCAAGAAACTCGAGCAATGTCTCATTTGCGGTGACTCAACCCACCGAATTCGTGATTGTCCAAACTATTCAGTTCATCATCCTTAACGGTAAGCATTATTCTTAAGTTTCGGGACGAAACTTCCAATTGGTTGGGTAGGATGTAGCGCCTCGTTCCCCGGTGCGGGGAGCGCGGCTAAGAACCACAAACGGTATCGTTCGATCGAGATAGATTGAATTGAGAACTCGTCCTCGTTATGGATTTGTTTCTTCGGAATCGATTCCCATATTCAGTGGACCGCACCCCAAGGATCGGCTTAGCGGCAGAGTCAGGAGGGACCTCTCCGCTGTTATCTTTTATTGCCTCGGATTTTCGATGTCGTTTGTTGCTTTCGTGCTTTGAGTTGGTTTTGGGATTTGCTTATTTTTCTTGAACGGTTTTGATGGTTTTCATTGTTTTCGTTCATTGAACTGCACTTCAATTTTGAGATTGGAAAAGAGGAAGAGGTATTAATCGAGCTGTTCGTAATGCAGGTGAACGAGCAGTAGGCGGCTTGCGAGCGGAGTCGTGAAACGCCTCTTTCCTTTTTCCTTCCAATAATCTAAGTGAGTGGCTACCATCCCGATTAGCTAGCCCTGCTTACAAGTCTTCACACCTAAAACGACTTGCATTCTTGTTGCCCCGATCAAACGATACCAAGTAATAATAAAAGAAACCAAGATAAAAGAGAATAGGCTTGGATTATATATATTGCTTGCTTGTTCGTTTGGGAATATTCTATACATACTTCAAGTTTATTTAGAATGCATCTTCTTCCATAAATTGTGCTAAGTATGGAATACACTTGTTATGAAATAAACTGTCAGGAAGACTATGCAAAACGAATCCTGCAATATTGCTTATCTCATGTTCATGTTGCCTCAAATGCATCAACGTTAACGTATCATGAACGATCGATCACGGACAACTTGTGCACAAGGTAACGGGTTCCTGCGGACGGTTGCTGGGGCACTGGCACCGATCCGGTCCGGGCGGAACTTCACGATAGTCTCACGCATCTGGACAAGGATAGTCTACAGCCACCAACGAATCTTTGCTGCATTCCATCCTCGTTCAAGACTAAACGGTCCATTATGGCTTCTAGCCAGTGATCCCAACGTGTATATTTAAACCTGTTGCAAACTAACTTGTGTCTTCGTGGCAGGGAAGGCATGGTAAGTATTGTGCAGGTAATTCAGACGGTCAGGTAAAATCCACCGAACGGTGGCACGTTCATTTCAGTAAATTCTATATGTTGCTTACTTGTAAATGAACTAAGGCAAGATAGAAACCCACAAATATGCATGCTTTATTAAAACAACGTGTTGATTGGTATAGTTCGGTTAGCTCGCCTTCACCAGTATGTTTCGACATGCTGACCCTCGTTGAAACAGGTTCTGTAACACCCTGTTCCGCTCAAGCGGACTGCCGTCTCAAACGGCAATAGTGCAGCTGTCTCGACCCGCTTTGCCTCAAACGAGAAGCAAAGAATATCCAGACTTGCCCCTACAGGAATCTCGGCTTAGGCTTTCAAAGGCTCGCTCAGGCGTATCGCTCTACCTAGGCGAATCATCGCTAAGGTGGGTGGCTACGGTGAACTTGTCTTTGCTTAGCCAGCACACATAAAATCTAGAATATTCATGCTAGTCGCTAGGTGATTCACCCCCTGCATGCTAATAAATCCAACGCACCTAGCTAAGGGAATAATCCCAACTTGTATTGCTATGCTAGAACATGGAAAATGAAATACTGCTTATATATGTTCAGACCCTCGCATGCTAAGTCCCTAACGATTTCATCTATCGGCTTACCTTCGGGTCCGAGCAAACATGCCTGCTTATGTTTCTTAGAAACGCATGCTTGTCTGCTTGAATATTACCGTATTTTCATCCAAATCCCGGGAGACTACTACGTAGTCGTTCCGTGCCTGAACGAACCTGCAAGTATCAGAGACCGCTAGGTCATCCAAGGCATCCCCGTACCAGGGGAATACATCAAGGCAAGTTAATCACTGTACAGAATCATGATTCAAGCATCTCCTGTAATCGTGTACTACTGTACTACTGTTCTACTGTACCACTGTACTCCTATTCTACAGTACTCGAGTATCACGTAAAATTGGAAAAGACCCTGACCTGCATGTCGTGGACAACTCAGAAACGAGGCATAGTTCCACGGACGGTCTCTGGGGCACTGGGGCCGCTCCGATCCGGATGGAACTCCACTGTTTCAGCCTACTGTACTGGACGAGATAGTGTGCAGCGCCCACCGTTCTTTCGCTGTATACCATCCGCTCCAAGGCTGAACTTTACTATATAGTCTACTGTACTAAACGAGACGGCTTGTAGCGCCCACTGTACTTTCGTTGCAAACTCTTCTAGTTTAAGACTAGTGTCCTTAATGGCTTTGCCAGCGACTCATGTTCATATAGATAAGTCACCCTCGCTTAGCGGCTATCAGCGTGCGAGTTACTGCATCGCATCAAATAAAAAACTGAACACCTGAACGATCATGTTAAAACGATCCTCGTGTTTGCATATGTTATGCCTCTTGAATGCTTATACTTGCCCGTGCTTGAATTAATAATGTTTGCCTCAATGTTTGCCTTGGACAGGGAAGGAGATGGTAAGTTGGTAAGTCTCGCCGTGTTTCCTCTCATGTTGCACGGCGCACTGCCCGACACGTTAGGCTATCCAATATTGCATGAAACTGATCCTAAGGCAACTAGAAAGACAACTTAATAGTTGTGCACGGAACCTGTATTACGTGTTTGGATTTGTCGAGCGGGCGAGTAGCTTCCCCACCAGTGCATTCAATCTACTGATAATCCACCAGCTTGTATGCAGGGTACGGAAGAACCTCGTTCGGTGCGGATGCCTCCTTCGTGCGTGCTAAGGCCAGGAGTTCCCTCTGAAGCCTTACAACGGTGCGTCCGGAATCAGAAGCACATATACAAGATATAATATTGGAACATAGCCCGAACTTGCCCGAACTCGCCTGATCATCGCCTGTATAATCATTCCACAATTGTAGCCACTTGGCACGCTTTATGTTTCAGAGAGAGAGAGAGGCTTGAGCGACTTGTAATCTCGGCTATACGCCGCCTGTAACACTTATTCATATCAATAAAAGAGCTTGCTTTACTTCAACTTGTGTTTCTGTGCTTCCGCTATATTGTCAACTCTCTGAACTTGTTACCAAATCGCTATGCGTTCATGACTCCGCTGCACTCGGACAATCTGTGCGACTCTATGGCTTAGAACTCTTGCCGCCAGCCAATGAACCATGGCCTTGCACGGGCGTAGATCACGCTCGTGCGGCATCACGCCCGAATGGGTCAAAGCGATCGTTCCGCGGGAGCGCTGGCGAGGGTGATTCTCGCCTAGCGGGAACGGCCGGAATAGCCTGCGGGAGATCGGGGCATGACATGTTGGTATCAGAGCTTGGCTTCTACGCCTTTGGACTTCAATTCGAAAATCTCTGTTTCGAAAGCTCGTTCGTGGGTTATGTGCACTCTCTCTCTCAATGCCTCGATGGGATGTTCCAACAATAAGTCTAAATACTTTCAAAATGCGTTTTAAATGATATGATTGCTTGTCTGGTTGTGTGCTACGAGTAGCCTTTGTGCCAACCTGTGCGCATCCTTGAGAGTATCGCTAGTAGCTTGTCCGATTTTTACTAACTCTAAGTTTGGTTGAATGCATCTATTCGAGGGACGCCTTGAACTAGTGCACCATCCAAGACTTAAGAAAAGGTGAAACTCAAGTGCTAAGACTTCGCTATCACTGAGCTGGTTGACGTGTTCACGCTAGAAATATATTTCGAAAGTGCACACGATCCAGTCTAAGCGATATACTGATTTGGAAGCTTGTGCAAGTGAATATCCAAATAAACAAGTACAACGACTTGTCTAGGATTGCCTCAACCCTAGATTACTGCTTATCCTCAGTAAGTCTCGAGGACAAGACTTTTTCTGAGTTGGGTAGGATGTAACACCCCGTTCCGCTCAAGCGGACTGCCGTCTCAAACGGCAATAGTGCAGCTGTCCTGACCCGCTTTGCCTCAAACGAGAAGCAAAGGATATCCAGACTTGCCCCTGCAGAAATCCCGGCTTAGGCTTTCAGAGGCTCGCTCAGGCGTATCTCTCTACCGAGGCGAATCATCGCTAAGGTGGGTGGCTACGGTGAACTTGTCTTTGCTTAGTCAGCACACATAAAATCTGGAATATTCATGCTAGTCGCTAGGTGATTCACCCCCTGCATGCTAATAAATCCAACGCACCTAGCTAAGGGAATAATCCCAACTTGTATTGCTATGCTAGAATATGGAAAATGAAATACTGCTTATATATGTTCAGACCCTCGCATGCTAAGTCCCTAACGGTTTCATCTCTTGGCTTACCTTCGGGTCCGAGCAAACGTGCCTGCTTATGTTCCTTAGAAACGCATGCTTGTATGCTTGAATGTTACCGTATTTTCATCCAAACCCCGGGAGACTACTACGTAGTCGTTTCGTGCCTGAACGAACCTGCAAGTATCAGAGACCGCTAGGTCATCCAAGGCATCCCCGAACCAGGGGAATACATCAAGGCAAGTTAATCACTGTACAGAATCATGATTCAAGCATCTCCTGTAATCGTGCACTACTGTACTACTGTTCTACTGTACCACTGTACTCCTGTTCTACAGTACTCGAGTATCACGTGAAATTGGAAAAGACCCTGACCCGCATGTCGCGGACAACTCGAAAATGAGGCATAGTTCCACGGACGGTCTTCGGGGCACTGGGGCCGCTCCGATCCGGATGGAACTCCACTGTTTCAGCCTACTGTACTGGACGAGATAGTGTACAGCGCCCACCGTTCTTTCGCTGCATACCATCCGCTCCAAGGCTGAACTTTACTGTATAGTCTACTGTACTAAAAGAGACGGCTTGTAGCGCCCACTGTACTTTCGTTGCAAACTCTTCTCGTTTAAGACTAGTGTCCTTAATGGCTATGTCAGCGACTCATGTTCATATAGATAAGTCATCCTCGGTTAGCGGCTATCCGCGTGCGAGTTACTGCATCGCATCAAATGAACAACTGAACACCTGAACGATCATGTTAAAACGACCCTCGTGTTTGCATATGTTATGCCTCCTGAATGCTTATACTTGCCCGTGCTTGAATTAATAATGTTTGCCTCAATGTTTGCCTTGGGCAGGGAAGGAGATGGTAAGTTGGTAAGTCTCGCCGTGTTTCCTCTCATGTTGCACGGCGCACTGTCCGACACGTTAGGCTATCCAATATTGCATGAAACTGATCCTAAGGCAACTAGAAAGACAACTTAATAGTTGTGCACGGAACCTGTATTACGTGTTTGGATTTGTCGAGCGGGCGAGTAGCTTCCCCACCAGTGCATTCAATCTACTGATAATCCACCAGCTTGTATGCAGGGTGCGGGAGAACCTCGTTCGGTGCGGATGCCTCCTTCGTGCGTGCTAAGGCCAGGAGTTCCCTCTGAAGCCTTGCAACGGTACATCCGGAATCAGAAGCACATATACAAGACATAATGTTGGAACATAGCCCGAACTTGCCCGAACTCGCCTGATCATCGCCTGTATAATTATTCCACAATTGTAGCCACTTGGCACGCTTTATGTTTCAGAGAGAGAGAGGCTTGAGCGACTTGTAATCTCGGCTATACGCTGCCTGTAACACTTGTTCATATCAATAAAAGAGCTTGCTTTACTTCAACTTGTGTTTCTGTGCTTCCGCTATATTGTCAACTCAGTGAACTTGTTACCAAATCGCTATGCGTTTATGACTCCGCTGCACTCGGACAATCTGTGCGACTCTGTGGCTTAGAACTCTTGCCGCCAGCCAATGAACCATGGCCTTGCACGGGCGTGGATCACGCTCGTGCGGCATCACGCCCGGATGGGTCAAAGCGATCATTCCGCGGGAGCGCTGGCGAGGGTGATTCCCGCCTAGCGAGAACGGCCGGAATGGCCTGCGGGAGATCGGGGCGTGACAGGTTCTCCGTACCAAGGCGAACCG
The DNA here is from genome assembly GCA_036927795.1 of Iris macrosiphon. Taxonomy (NCBI): domain Eukaryota; kingdom Viridiplantae; phylum Streptophyta; class Magnoliopsida; order Asparagales; family Iridaceae; genus Iris; species Iris macrosiphon. Next base: position 18,662,075 of record JAYESA010000005.1, on the reverse strand, counting down.
AGCGAGGAGCCGAAGTCGTCTTCCCGATCCAGTCCAGCTGTAGGCGCATCTTCACCGCGCCCCTTGAAGCATTTTGGAGTCAGAAGCTTGCAACTCTTCATACACAAATACAGTTTCGTGGCAAAGCCGTCCTCCTGCCTGGAGGTCTATACATTTTAAAGTTATAAAGGGATGTAATGTACAGGACTGCTATCTTATTTTGAGTCAACACTTTTGTAAGCCCGTGCGGTATATTAGCTAACTCGTTCAGGAGTTTGTAATAGATGTTCATTATCAATAAAGAGAAATTTTCCATGTTTCAAATCTGTGTTTCAATTTATCTGCGTACTCTGAATATGTGCTTGCTATGCAAATCATTAAAGCCTTGTGCGGGCGCAACCGCAGGCCCGCACGACGGTCACGATTCGGGGGACGCCTCAACGATTCTACGGAATCGGGTCGTGACACCTCTGGCGTTCAAAAGACGACGTGCCTTTTTAGGCCCCTGGATCTCCAAAAGAAAACCATGCCAAATCCCAGTTTTCAGCCAGATAGCTCACTTGTGGGGAAAGGTGTTCTTAACTGCATTCACTTAGACGGTTAGGCGACCCCATTGGATGTTTATATTTCAGTACTTTATTGACATATATTTTTTGTATCTTGTTACGTCTCTCTGAGGACCTGGTCCCTTTCCAAATATAGATGAGCAGGAGTACCCGCATGAGTATGGACCTGGACCTGACGCTACCTATCAGTCTGAGGAGATCTTACCTTCGGATTATATATGATCCATTGTAGTTGTTTAGAGATTCTAGTTGTTATTCTCTTCAAGACATTTATTCTTATATTAGAGTTTATTCTCTTCTCTCTTTAGTAGTTTATTATAGTCGATTTGCAGTGGATTTGTTTCCATCCGACTATCACACTTTGAGATTTCTTATTTGAGACTGCTTCTTTGATATTCAGTTATTGATTTCCATTTATCTATTATTTGTACTGTGGATGAGATATAGATTTGCGTGTGACTTGTTGTGACAGTATATTACCACTGTGGATTGGATATTCATGTACAGCGTACGTGTGTATATGGTTTTCATATATTGGAGTTCGTATACATACGGCTGGCGTGTTACGTATTTCTAGTCCTACGTATTTTGGGACTGGGGCGTGACAATTCTAGCAAAGTCTGACACAAATCTTCGATAATATCCTACTAGTCCCAGGAAACTACGAACTTCTGCAACTGGTCGAGGAACTGGCCATGTCTCAACGGCTTCTATCTTCTGGGGATCCACTTCTACTCTACCTTTAGCAATAATATACCCTAAGTATGAAATGCGATCAAGCCAGAACTCGCACTTGCTGAACCTAGCATATAACTGATGTTCTCTAAGGCTTTGAAGAACTGCACGAAGATGCTGCTCGTGCTCTGCTTTACTTCGACTGTACACCAAAATATCATCAATGAACACAATCACGATCTTGTCCAAGTATGGCATGAAAATATGATTCATGAGATCCATAAATACTGCTGGCGTATTGGTTGCTCCAAAGGGCATAACTAGGAACTTCCAATGGCTATATCTTGATCTAAACACCGTATTGGGTATATCTTGCTCTATCACCCTGATCTGATGATATCCCGACCGTAAATCAATCTTGGAAAATATTGCTGCTCCACTAAGTTTATCGAACAAGCCATTGATCCTTGGCAAAGGATACTTGTTCTTGATGGTTACCGCATTGAGGGTACGATAATCAACACACAATCAAGACGTTCCATCCTTCTTCTTTACAAGTAGCATTGAGGCTTCCCAAGGTGATCCACTAGCATGAATGAATCCATTAGTTCTCAATTCTTCAATAATTCAATACAAGAATTCTAACTCTAAAGGCGCCATCCTGTAGACTCTCTCTGACACTGGTGCTGTTTCGGAAAGTAGATCTATGGTAAACTCAATCTCTCTCTATGGTGGCATGTCTAAAAGTTCTTCTGGTAATACATCTAAAAATTTATCAACAACTCTGGTGAATCGTACTTCTTCTGCTACTGCCATCCTCAAGATTGCTGATGGAGACTCCGTCTCGCCTCTAGAAAATGAGAATTCTTCTTCTCTACGAAAGACAACCTTTCCAGCATGGCAATCTATTGTCGCGTATCGGGCACTCAATCAATCCATTCCTAGGACGACGTCATAATCTCCCATAGAAAACTCTATCAGTCTAGCGGAAAACTATCGTCCTTATACTACGACTCAACACGAGGTATAAACTCTATCTACTCCTATGATACTGATACCAGTAAGTATATTGATTCTTACTGATAATGATTCTGGTTCTAATCTAGCTAGTGTCACAAATCGTGTAGACATAAAAGAATGTGATGCGCCAGAATCAAACAATACTGAAGCTAAATGAGAGTTGACGAGAATGGTACCTACCACCACTTCACCAGAAGCCAACTGTTCTTCCACTGTGAGCACCATCGCCTGACCTCGTTCTCTCAGTGCTGGTCCTCTCTGCTGCGGACCTCCTTGTCTTGCATGTACTTGAGCTTGGACTTGTGCATACTGTTATGGCCTTTGTTGTTGGAATACTTAAGATTGGGTCGGCAAAGGCTTCGGACCCTGGTTCTGTTGAACCGGCACTGGAGTCCTATACTGTGGTCCTGCTGGGGATGATGATGATGAACTAGCTCTGTGTGGGCAAGATCACACTCTGTGTCCTGGAGCTCCACAGGATAAACACAACCCTTGTGCTCTGCGACACTCTGATAAAACGTGCCCTGGTTTTCCACTATGAGAACATCCCACTGAAGGAGATGACATCTGCTGCTGAGGATGTGTCGGAGATGGTCGCTGAAACGATGCTACCGAAGTTGTCCTGGTCGGGGTTCCAATCGTCAAAGTTTGCACTGTTGGAGCTAGTGCTGAAGACTGGGTGTAAGAACCGCCTAAAGTATGGGTCCTTTTACGTCCTCCAATCTTGTCCACGATTCGCTGGGAGGTATACTCGTGCCTCCTTGCTGCCCGTAATACTGCATCAAAAGTCTGAAACTCATGCTGTTCCACAACCAATATGATCTCCAGGTGAAGTCTCTGTTGGAACCTCCTAGCTCTGTCAAATTCGGTTGCCACCAAGGTGGGAGCAAACCGACTAAGTCTGCAGAACTCTGCCGAATAGCCGTCGACAAACCTGTCCATTTGCTTCAAGTTATTAAACCTTTGCTGCAAGTCATAACGCGACACCGCGTCAAAGTATCTGGTCTGAAACCTTTCACTGAAGACAGCCCAAAGGGACGGGTACTGCTAGTGAAACCATCTGTGCTGCCCACCAGTCTCGGGTCAAGTCTAGCAACTGTAGTCGAATTACTGATACTTGCTCTCTTGCAGGCACTCCTAAGGCCTCTAGGATAACTTCAGTGTCCTGAAACCACGCATCTGATGCAATCGCATCATCGGTGCCAAAAGTGAGCTATCTAAGCCGTATGTATATATATATCATCAATTTATTATTTTAAAAAAATTAATATTACATAAAAAATTATTGAAAAATTTTAAATATGTTATAACTAACACTACATGGACTTGAACTCAGCCAACCAGGAAGAATACCTCACACTTTAACCACATAAGTTACAAGTGTTTTTTTTTTTAATTAGATAATATTACGTAGCTAACCGTTTTCAAGACTCTTTATGAAAAGTAGAATTATATTCTTAACTAATTATAATTAAATTATAATCAAATATATTAAAAAAATCTAATTAAAATATAATATATATAAAATAAATTTAAAATTAAATAATTTTAAATAATTTTATTTAATATCAGAAGAAAATTTTTATTTTACGTACAACGCATATGAATTTACTAGTATATATATATATATATATATATATATATATATATATGTTAGAGAAAAGAATTTTCGTACCTAATACACACACAATTTAAAGCCTAATATAATAACCACTTTTGACTTCCTGTTGGCCTTTGGACCACTTTTGACTTCCTGTTGGGCTTTGGACCACTTACACAATATGAAGCAAGGGCTACTTACCCAGTTCCTTGAGGATTCAGGAAAGGGGGTTGTAAATAGTAAGTGCAAGTAAAGTGAGAAATAGCAGGTGTAACTTTTCCCTCTTGTCCCTATCCATGCAATTGCCAATACCGAGTGATAATTCTGCGCCTCTACTCTGTGACTTCAGAGGCTCAAGTATAGGTAGGTTGCAGTTATACACAACCGACAGCATGCTTTAAAGTAAGCCCACAAGCATTTGAATCGAGAGTCCAAATAAAACTAACTAACAACATGACAATTTCCCAAGTAAGCTCCACATTTCCATATGCATCCATCTCTTTCAAACATATATGAGAGAGAAATTGTGATACAGTCTCTTGGACACATCCCCCCTTGGCAAGTTGCAAGTAAGGACCAGAACAGTGTTTGTGACGCTGCAACATATATCTGATATTTCTGCATCATCAGCAACATGTTGCCTACATCAGCCAATAATGGGGGGTGTTGAGGAGCAGAGCTACAGCAACACAAACATAAGGGAGTGTTTGGCTGGTATATTTTAAAGGTTTTTAGATGTTAGACTAATTTACGTATTTGGTTGAAAATTTTACGTACAAAATTTACTATAATTTGATATGAACAATAAATCTTGTTTGCTACGAAATCGAAGTTTTGACATAGATATTTTATCCTCCAAAGTGGAACGTGAAAGTAAAAAAAAAAAAAAAAATTCACTTTGCGTGTTTGGTTTGAAGACAGTTTTATCTATATTTTAACAAAAAATAAAAATAATTTACTATTCGTGTAACTTCAACAAAAAAGTTCCTCTATTCCACTCAATTAAATAACCTACTAAACATCAAATTTCAGGATTTTTCACTTCTAACCTCTACTTCTTTAAAGCATCCAAACGAACGCTTTTTTACTTCGCTCCACTTTTCACTGCAATGCGTACAAAAAAATGTCGATTTCTAGATTTTTTTTATTTTTATTTTTACTTCGCTTCAATTCGTCGAACCAAACAGCCAAAAAAAAAAAAAAGTAGAACTCGAACTTAAAATCAATATTTTGAAAATCGGATCGAAGATCGATTCGATCAGGACACTGGATTAGATTAAACTAGTTCACTATATTAGATTAAACCAGTTCAACCAATAGGTTAATTCGAATTGAATCATTTATATAGGCTTATCTTAGTAGAATTAGTCAAAAAGCAAAATATATTAACTTTAATTGCATGTAAAATTTAAAACAAAAGTCAAAAGTAAATGTCAAACTTGTTCAAAAACACAATTGGGTTAGACGATTCCGTGGTCTGACCTACCGGGAGACCGGATTGACTGAATTTTTGAAAAAAAAAATAATAATAATAAATCTGCTTTAAACCAATCCAAAAAATTAATGGTTCATGAATTGACCGGTTCAACCTGTATGTCCATCTGTTTTCTAAAATACTACTTAAAACTATCATAATCCGACTTCAAACTCGGTTTCCTATAATATTCATATAGAGTATAAGCGCCTTAAATTTGAGCTCAAATTAAACATATACTCTCTTTATAGCATTAAAGGATTTGAACTCGGTTAGATAACTGCTATTTTAAATTTAGAAATTTAATAAGTTTGAATTGTAGACAAATTTAGTCTAAATTAAACTAGTTTGAAAAACTCATAAGATTTGTTCAAACACAAAAGTATACATTAGTGAGCATAATGCAAAATTGTGAGAACCTAGAAACATTCATACTAAATTGGAAATGTTTATCAGTGTAAAAATATTTGTTATACAGATAGATAAATTAAAAAGTTAATTACACTAACATTTTCTACGTTTTTGGTTTATTAAAGGAACATTCCTTATTTTGAAAAAATAATTACTAAAACTACTCCTATGTTTTATATTTCTTAGAATGACCTTTCATATGTTTTATGTAAAGGATTATTATACTAACCGTAAAACAGAGGAGAGATCCATTTAATAAATCAAAAATATAGAAAAAGATTAGTGTAAATAACCCTAAATAAAATCAGCGATTCCGTGAGTTCAACCACCAAATTAATTACCTCTAAGCATGGACTCGAGATTTGTCTACCCGACAATCGTATCTCTTTTGGGCTCAAGTTTGTGTTGTCGAACTGAAAAAAGAAATTATGTCGAGGACAACCATCGGCTTGGCTTAATATCGGAAGGATTCTCAACCAAATCTATATGGCACAAATGCGGAACCAGAAATTTGAACTAGAGTGGATTGTGATGGATTAGGGAGGATTGGAATATGAACTGACACACCAAAAAAAAATAAAACCAAACAAACAAATGGTGGAAAAAAAAACAAAAAAAAAAATTTGGGGACCAGAGCCCACTCCAGCCAAAGAGTGTGAACTTCGGACTTTGACAACATTTTTCTGTTTAGAGCAACCTTTCGGATCCAAGATGACGAGAGTTCAAAATCACAAGTGACTTCTCATATATATATATATATATATATATATATATATATATATATATATAACAAGGATCAAGAGACAATTAAAATAAGTTTCGACTAGATCAACTCAATTCCCAGGTCAGGCGCTGTTGGGCGTGTCCGGATTTCCTTGCGTCACACGTTGAAGCAAATTAGGTCATCCGAATCCAATCCTAGGTTCCTTCGTTCGTTCGTTGTTATGAGCGATGGGTCGGCTGTACTTGTGAAGTGTGATCATTTACTCCTCAATTTGTCATGCCAATCTCAGCTGTGAGCTCGTAAGCTTCTGCTAAGGAGCACAGACTATGACCTAGCCGCAACATAATAAATGCACCGGAACAACTATACTATATCCTCTCTCTGTACCATCATTTATTCTAGCATTAATAGCGTCCATAGGGAAAATACTTCAAACATATATACTTTCAATTATTAAATAATATATAAATTATTTTTTTTGAGTGTTCATATGATATTGGTACACAATGATATACTTCAAATAAACATTCCAAATTAATATGCTCTTTTTTTTTATGTTTCTTTCATATTTGGTAAGTTTTTTCCTCTTTTCTCTTTTTTTTTTTTTTTTCTGTTTGGTTACTTTTGGTGGACCCAACAAATAATATAGAGAAGCTAGAAGACGTTCCAAATCTGAAGTGTCTCGTAACTTTTTAGCAATTTTCAAGTATACACAAGTGTCCACCGTAGCCTTCAAGTGCTACAAAATTTGGCTAAAGTCAAAATGTAGCACTTGAAACATCTTCCACTGTGAATACTCTAATCATTCACATCCAATAATTATCTTACATATAGAAGAAGTCCAATATATATATATATATATATATATATATATATATATATATATATATATATCCAATAATTATCTTACATATAGAGGAAGTCCATAGCTGATGATTTAGATATTGATCTATAGATGAGATTTATTCTAAAAAATCCGAAGATCATTTAGATCCTCAACACATACATGCTATTTAGCAATTATTTCAAGAAGACCAGGTTCATTCTTCTAGTATGATTCTGCCAATTCAGCATAAGCATAAAAAAATTTATCTTCAAAAATGTTACTATAAACGTCCAACTTCGATGGATGTCTTATTCGAAGAAAATGATGATATCGTACAAAATAATTATAGCGACAGTAATATTTACGAATGAAACATTGATGGTTGCTCTGACAAATAGATATGTAATCAGTTGCACCGAATGCTTATGTTTTGCTTCCGTTTGTCGTGTTAACGGTAATAACGATCAAGCAATTGCTCAATTTATTACTTGTGGTTTTACTGACACTTTAAAAAGCCGTTGGGATCATTGTTTATCAAATGAACAAAATGCAGAGATTTCAAATGTCGTTAAAATAGAAAATAATACTGAAACACCAGATAGTGTTGACTTTAATTGTCACTATCTGTGAGCATTTTACATGAGTAATTTCTGATAATGGTGAGAGAATCAGAACTCTACTTCAAAATCTTAGATGTCCTACTCTAACTCATTTTAGATGGTACAAAGTTACATTTCTAAATAGAGCAATGCAAATGCTGCACACTGAAAATCTAAGTTCATAGATGGTCTTCCTAATTTGTTTGCAGAAAGGATCAGACAAAATATGCGAAATAATAATAATGGTATTATTCCATACAATGATTTCACTTATATAAACCTTATAAATGTTTGCATACAAGAGGGCATATCCCTTTGTAATTATTTAAAATTAAAGAATCAATTAAAATCTCAAAGGTTATCTGAGAGAAAATAATTGGGTGAATTCTGTAGTCAATTTGCTATAGAGACTGTTAAGCCTCCAGAAGCAAAGAATCATTCATTCTCTAAAGAGAAACATTACAAAAAGAAGAATTATTCTTCTAAAAAGAAACATCATAATAAAGAATTTCCAGAAGAGAGAAATCAATTCCCAAAAGGAAAACTAAATTCTCTAAAAATAAAAGATCTAATAAAACTATTAAGTGTTTTAAATATGGAAAATTTGGTCATTACTCAAACAAATGCTATACTAAACAGAAAATAGATGAAATAGAAGATGAAGGGTTAAAGAAAACTCTTTATAAGATTATGATCAATTCTGATTATGAATCTGATTCTTCTGATGAATCTCAATACTCATATAATGACTGTGGTACTGATTGCGATTGCCAAGCATGTACCATCAATAATAAAGAAGACTACTATAAGTCTATCATTAAAATGAATGGTCTTTCTATTAATGTATTCAAGATAAAAAGAAAATTCTTGAATCACTTTTAACTAACAAGCTTAGTTCTAATATGAAAGCAAAAATCATCGAAATAATATAAGAACATGATAAGGAGACATCTCCTAACTTTGCTCCTTATACCATGACCGAAGTCTTAGCCCGAAGAAAAGGAAAAGATCCTAAGATTGTCTCTATTCAAGATCTTCATATGGAGATAAAACTTTTGAAGATAAAAATCAAAGATCTGAGGTCTAATGATGAAATAATCCAGCAAAAACTTGCTCTTATTGAACAAGATGTTAAATTCTACAATGAGATTATTCTTAATAAAGAGATGAAAGAGCATGCTCTTATAATTGATCCTCCTCGTGATAACGAAGAAGGACAAACTTTTAATCAGCAAGTCCAATCTGTTTCAATTAAACGAAACGAAAAGGCATCAATAAATTCTTTTCTTGAAAAGATAGATCTTTTTATTACCCATAAATGGTATATAAAAATTGATCTCATTATCAACAATGAATATACGATATATAATCTCATTGCTCTAGTTGATAGCCGTGTTGATTTAAACTGCGTCAAAGAAGGAGTTATTCCTTTAAAATATTGTGAACGCACTACTCAAACATTGAGTGTTGCCAATAAGAAAGCTTTAACAACACCTTTTAAGGTAACATATGTTCATATCTGTAAAATAAAGTTTGTATTCCACTACACTTCATAGTTGTTAAAGAAATATCCCATCATATTATTCTACGAACACCATTCCTAGAAAAACTTATGCCTATAAAAGAAATAAATAAGCAAGAATTTTCTACTTGCTATAAAAATAAAAATATCACATTCAAATTTATCACGAATCATGGGATAAAAATTCTTAATAAAATAAAAGAAATTGATCTATAAATTAATCAAATAAACTTTATAAAAGAAAAAAATATGTCAGTTATCTATTTCTCAACAACTTGAGAAAATTGAAACACAGAATAAGATAAAATAAGTTGAAGACGAGTTAAAACGTCAAACTTGTAGCAATATTCATAATGCCTTCTGGGATAGAAAACAACGTATTGTTTCTTTACCCTATGGAAAAAAAATTAACGAAAAAGATAATAAGAATACCACAACTATTACTATATAATGTTGAAAGTAATTTCTAATAAGTAAAACATAATAAGAGCTTAGAGTGCTTCTAAGATAACCAGTCATAGCACGACTGTCAACGACTTACGACTTGATCGTTATTGCCTATCCGGCCAACACAGTCTACGCGACTTGGGTGTCGTTTCACTAGACAAAATTTAGTCCAAAAAGTTGTTACTCTAGAACTTTGGAAGAATTACTAATTTAGAAATTATCTTGATCTTTACATAGTAAATAATAACATTATAACTTAAAACATAAACCAAATTTCAACTAACAACATTTCAGAAATAGAGAGTAGAATCACCTTAGCCTTGAGCCATCATGGCTCTGATACCAATCGTCAGAGGGAGGCTTGCTAGCAACTCGTTTAAGCAGAATATTGAAATATTTTATTCAATATCGATACTAAGTGATCGATGATAAGTAACACACAGAAGAAACACTCTTGCAAGTAGTAAAAACAAAATACTAAAACGAAATTGCACCTATTGAATGGAGAACCCACTAACAACACCTGCCCAAAAGTCATCCTCTAATCACGTGAATAAAGGAGGATGGGTACCACTAACAGTAAAGAGAATTATTCGTCATTAGTGGGTGGTGGAGCCGTAACCGGCGGATAGAACTCGTCTGCCGACATATCTTCAAGATTAGTTTTTGATGTATTACCAGAGATATCCATACCAAAATTGGCGTCAAACTGTGCTTTCATGAACTGAAAGCACCTCTTTTTTAACTCATCTTCAGAAATACGAGGGTTCTTTCTTATTAGAGATTCTTTTAATTTAGTGATAGTCTTATCACTGAAAATTTACTTTGGACCTGCTTGTCCAACCTACTTTTATTTTCTTTAATGGAGGCAATAATTTTCTCCAACTTATCATTTTCATCAATTCATTGCCACAAGTTTACAAGAAATTTTCGTGACATAATAGAGATATTGTTGGGATCAAAATCACATCTGATAGTCCAACAAAATATATAAGGGATCTGAAATTGAATAAAGAAATATAGAGTACTCTCCCCCCCCCCCCCCAATAAATATGATCTTCTTGATATTGTGGATAAGAGAGAATCCATTTAGAGAATTATTTCTGAATAGGATTTGGAAGAATTTCCAAGGCAACTCCATGTATAAGCCACCAGTCATAAAATCATGAAAGGATTTTATTATGAAGAATTTCAGGACAAAGTCTGATAAGCCATGAATGAGTTTTTTGGGAATTCTCATATTATGGGAAGTTATAAAATGCTTGTATATAATCCCAATAATTATAACTACAAACAATAACTTTATCTTTTGAGAGATGTTGTTCTCGGTTAGGGTGTAAACATTAAAGTAGACTGGTCCATGGCAGAGACTAGTCTGCATAACTCCCATAAGAGATGGTTGTAAATCTAAACATCTGGCATCTCTTAAAGAAGATATAAACGAAGCATTTAACCCTTGTAGAGTAAGAGATTTTAATGCTACTTGTATTAATCCAATATGGATAAAATTATACGCTCCATTCCCTATATAGGGTTCAATATCTTCTTCTGAAAGAAACTTGATAGCGTGTTCAGCATCATTAACCTGAACTGTCATTTCCATAGTTTTAATATCTATGGTAGGCTTATAGTCGAACCAGCCAATTTTATAGATTTTTTTTGGCTTAACACTAGGAATAGTCCATTTATTTAATTCCTCCATATCTAAAGGGAATTCACTCATTTGAGCATTTTTGATAGATTTATCCTTATTAAGGGATTTTTTATTAGCACCAATGGCTAATGGATAACTCATCAAAAGGATAAGAGGGTTCTACTCAATATATTCCTGTAATGGTTAGTAAACAAAAAGATAATAAGAATACCACTACTATTACTATGTAATGTTGAAAGTAATATCTAATAAGTAAAACATAATAAGAGCATATCAATCGTCAGAGGGAGGCTTGCTAGCAACTCGTTTAAGCGGAATATTAAAATATTTTATTCAATATCGATACTAAGTGATCAATGATAAGTAACACACAGAAGGAACACTCTTGCAAGTAGTAAAAACAAAATACTAAAATAAAATTGCACACCCATGAACTTAGGGGACTCCTCTATTTATACACAAAACTGCTTCAGAACGAAGCAACCAGCTGCCTATCATCTTCCTAAAAGGAACCACCAGCTGTTATCCATCATAAAGAAAAAGGAGCGTATGTGCCAAAAGAGACTTCCAGTTGTCTTCCACCATGAGAAAAAAGGAGCGTCGGTGCCTTCTACGAAAAAAGATGCTGCCATCAATAATTCTGGTAACGCCGTATCATTGCAACTGTTGAATGGAGAACCCACCAACAACACCTGCCCAAAAGTCATCCTCTAATCACATGAATAAAGGAGGATGGGTACCACTAACAGCAAAGGGAATTATTTGTCATTAGTGGGTGGTGGAGCCGTAACCGACAAATATTATCAGAGATATCCATACCAAAATTAGCGTCAAACTGTGCTTTCATGAACTGAAGGCACCTCTTTAACTCTTCTTCAGAAATACGGTGGTTCTTTTTTATTAGAGATTTTTTTTAATTTTGTAATAGTGTTATCACCGAAGATTTTACTTTGGACCTGCTTATCCAACCTACTTTCATTTTCTTTAATGGAGGCAATAATTTCCTCCAGCTTATCCTTTTCATCAATTCGTTGCCACCATTTCACAAAAAAAAAATTCGTGACAGAATAGGGAAATTGTTGGGATCAAAATCACATCTGATAGTCCAAAAAAATATATAAGGGATCTAGAATTGACAAAGAAATTTAGAGTACTCTCTCCCCCATAAAGATGATCTTCTGGACATCGTGGATAAGAAAGAATCCATTTAGAGAATTATTCCTGAATAGGATTTGGAAGAATTTTTAAGGTAGCTCCAAGTCTAAGCCACCAGTCATAAAACCATGAAGGAATTTCATTATGATTATTTCAGGACAAATTCTTATGAACCAAGAATGAGTTTTTTAAGAATTCTCATAGTATAGGAAGTTATAAAATGCTTGTATATAATCCCAATAATTATAACTATAAACAATAACTTTATCTTTTGAGAGCTGTTGTTCTCGGCTAGGATGTAAACTCCAAGATTGTGGAGTGAGGATATTCTTGATAATAACTTTACTATAAGCCACTTCCAGATAATGTGGTTAAGTAGAATGCTCAACTGTTATCGATTTTGTCGTTATCAAAGTACCTTCGTAAAGGTTAACAGATCTACCCGTAACCGAAATAAAATTGCCTTCGATATATATATATATATATATATATATATATATATATATATATATATGAAGATGGATCGAGATTTTCTCATTTTTGCATCTCCAAAGCATCCCCTTGGTCATAATTGTTGGATCTTTTTTAAGTCATCTAATCTTAACCGTTGATTTGAATCATTCAAATCAACGGTAAAGATTATATGACTTAAATAAGATCCAACGGCTGTAAAAGAGAAAATATTGTCCATCTCTACGGGAGCCCCCCATTGTTGTTGGGGTCCAGTCTGGATTTGGTAAATTTTGGAGTCCAAATATGGTCAAAGATTTGATTTGATATAATTTAGAAATCTACATTAAATGTAATATTTGATTAGATTTCAAATTTATATCAAATATTTAATTTGACCATATTTGGACGTCCATAATTGGTGTTGGGCTATTTTAGGTGGAATATGATTCTTATTTTAAGATTTTCTATTTAGGAAATCCTATTATCCTAAAATATGATTTCTCATCCTATAAATATAGGAAGAAGGTGGAGGCACAAAGATAGCATAAGTTGGAGATTCATGGTGCTCGTCCACAGAAAATCTAAGAGAAAGTCTGTGCTTTGCTCTTAGGACTTCACCATCCAAGACAGAAAGAAAAAAGAGATCTGATCGAGGAGTCGTCGCCTTCCCTCAGGGAGATTGTTACGGGTTTGTGAGTTCTTTCAATTGTAATCTCTTTCTTTGAATTGAGTGTGGTGAGGGGGTTGAATCTATTAGGGCAAAGGGTGGTTCAATATTTGATTATGTCAATCTTGTAATTTTACCTGAGTTATAAATATTAAGATTTGTCCAGGTGACGTAGACACCGCCATATACTTGTATTTATCTGTACTTGGTGTTCGTTAGACATGGGTTGGTTATCTCAGGTGAGTTGGCCTAAAGTTTTTGCGGCGAGCACTCTCAGACACAGTGTCAAAATGCTTGCAGGGCGTGTCCGATTCCCAACATCTGGTATCAGGGCTACTGGTTTTGGTTCTGGCAACTATGTCTACGGAGCAGATGAACACTTGTATGATCACCCTCACAGGGAAAAATTGGACAATTTGGAAGCCAAGGATGGATGATTTACTCTGGTGCAAGGACTTGCATGGTCCGTTGGAGGACGACAATGCTAAGCCATCGGAAAAAGCTGCTGAAGACTAGAAACGAGTGAAGGTCGTTGGATTCATCCGCCAATAGATGGACTACTCGGTGTTTCACCACGTGTCCATGGAGAGTTCGACAAAAGCATTATGGGAGAATCTGCATTCGTTGTACGAAAAAAAGATTACTGGCAACAAGGCGTTCCTGATTTGCCAACTAGTCAACTCGAAGTACACGGAGGGTGCCCTAGTGTCACAATATCTGAACGAGGTTCAAGGTATTATCAATCAGCTGTCTGCGATAAAGATGGTGATTGATAATGAGCTTCAGGCCCTTTTGCTTTTGAGTTCTCTATCGAAAAGCCGGGAGATGTTGGTGGTATCGGTGAGCAACTCCGCAACTGGTGGCAGTCAAAAGTAGCTTGTTGAACGAGGAGATCCGGCATAAGCAAGTAAAATCATCGCAGGAGTCCGCTCTGGTGGCTTCCTACGGGAAGGGAAGACCCAAGTCACTGGCGAGGACATCGGGGAGTTCTCGGAATCTTGAGACTGTGGACCACAAGGAGGGCTGCTATCACTGTGGCGAAAGGGGTCATATAAAGAGGAACTGCATGAAGCTCAAAGCTGAGAAGGACAAATGCAAGGATAATCAGGAGGATCTCACGTCTTTGGGAGATCTCATCATCACAGCAGAGGAACCTTGTGGCATGTGTCATGATGGAGATTGGGTCATGGACACGAGGGCATCGTATCACGCCACTTCATATATGAGGATCTTCACGTCATACCATGGTGGCAGGTTCGGACGTGTGAAGATGGGAAATAAGTGAACGGTTGCAGTTATAGGCATCAGTGATGTGCACTTAACAACGGAGCTTGGTGAGTAGCTCATTCTCAAGGATGTGCGACATGTACCGAGTTTGCGCTACAACTTGCTTTCGATAGGGAGGCTGGTGGATGATTGCTGTCGCAGTTTGTTTGTGGACAAAGATTGGATGCTTACAAAGGGTTCCCAACAACTGGCTCGAGGAGATTTATGTTATGGCATGTACATGATCAAGCTGCTGAGTTGTACAGGCAAGCCACAGACATCAGATGGAGGCTCGAGGGGTATTCGACAGGAGTTGGATCGTCGAAAACTTGCTGAGGAGGGGCTTCGAGATATTTTGAGGATTACGGAGGATTCGGTTCGTCGAGACAAAACGACGAATGGTGATGAGCCAAAGATTGAGGGTCAGTATGTCGGTCCCATGACAGCTGGTCGGTCTCCATGTGGGGGTTGCTTCACAAATCCAATTTTAGCGACGTGTGGTTTGCCAAAGCTTCACGGAACGACATTGGTTTCAACAAGTGAACAGTTGCAGTTATAGGCATCAGTGATGTGCACTTAACAACGGAGGTTGGTGAGAAGCTCATTCTCAAGTATGTGCGACATGTACCGAGTTTGCGCTATAACTTGCTTTCGGTATGGAGGCTGGTGGATGATGGTTGTCGCAGTTTGTTTGTGGACAAAGATTGGATGCTTACGAAGGGTTTCCTACAGCAGGCTCGAGGAGATTTATGTTGTGGCATGTACAGGCTCAAGTCGCTGAGTTGTACAGGCAAGCCACAGACATCAGATGGAGGCTCGAGGGATATTCGACAGGAGTTGGATCGTCGAAAACTTGCTGAGGAGGGACTTCGAGATACTTTGAGGATTACGGAGGATTCAGTTCGTCGAGACAAAACGACGAATGGTGATGAGCCAAAGATTGAGGGTCAGTATGTCGGTCCCATGACAGCTGGTCGGTCTCCATGTGGGGGTTGCTTCACGAATCCAATTTTAGCGACATGTGGTTTGCCAAAGCTTCACGGAACGATATTGATTTCAGCAGTTCGAGGCCAGAGAGGAGATCAAGGTTTGCAGCAAACTCAATCTGAGGTAGGAGCGTCACCATTCACACAGTTTCGGGGGGGCTGTGGGTCATCGATGACATGAACAGTGCGTGATATTCTGCTCGAGGATGCATGTGTATGGGGGAGCTTCAAATTCGGACACGAAGGTGGACAGATTCAGAAGTTCCAATCTCGGAAGAATCGTACCGTCCACTTGGTTGGGCCAGCCAAGGGTAAAGAAACTCGTCGGAACGTTAACACGTTTCGGTGGAAGAATAAAGTCGGGGACAGGCAGCCAAGACTCACGGTAAGACTGATAATCAGGGACTTTGGTCTCAGCCGTGTTATTGATGTCGACAGGAACCCAGTGGTACAGAAGGTGCTACGCATAACAGCTAGCGTCGACGTGACGGTCGAGGAGTTCGAGACGAAGGAAGATGCAAAGCAACTCGGGGGATCGAAAATCGGTGTCATAGGGTAGCAGAAACTCTTTCGCGGGACGACATGCATGGAGTCCAGTTGAGAGGCCATAGGGTCAACACCCTCTCATCAGACTGGAGGGGGGATTGTTGGGGTCCGGTCTGGATTTGATAAATTTTGGAGCCCAAATATGGTCAAAGATTTGATCTGATATAATTTAAAAATCTACATTAAATTTAAGATTTGATTAGATTTCAAATTTGTATCAAATATTTAATTTGATCATATTTGGACGTCCATAATTGGTGTTGAGCTATTTTAGGTGGAATATGTTTCTTATTTTAAGATTTTTTATTTAGAAAATCCTATTATGACCTAAAATATGATTTCTCATCCTACAAATATAAGAGGTGGGTGGAGGGACAAATGATAGCACAAGTTGGAGATTCGGGGTGCTCGTTCACAGAAAATCTAAGAGAAAGTTCGTGTTTTGCTCTTAGGACTTTGTCATCCAAGACAGAAGGAAGAAAGAGATCTGATCGAGCAGTCGTCGCCTTCGCTCAGGGAGATTGCTACGGGTTGGTGAGTTATTTCAATTGTAATCTCTTTTTTTTTTTCTTGAGTGTGGTGAGGGGGTTGAATCTATTAAGGCAAAGGGCTCAACATTTGATTCTGTCAATATTGTAATTTTACCTGAGTTATAAATGTTGGAATTTGTTCAGGTGACGTAGTCACCGCCATATACTTGTCTTTATCTGTGCTTGGTGTTCGTTAGACATGGGTTGGTTATCTCAGGTGGGTTGGCCTAAAGTTTTTGCTACATGCACTCTCAGACACGGTGTCGAAACGCTTACAGGGCGTGTCCGATTCCCAACAATTATAACCAACATGCCACGACCCCCCCCCCCCCCCCCCCTCCTTAAATTTTTGCATCTCCCAAGCATTCACCCTACTTACACTGTTGGATGTGCTTTAAAGTCAGCTAATCTTAACCGTTGATAAATCAATGGTTAAGATTAGATGACTTAAAGCACCATCTAACAGTGTAAGTAAGAAAAATGCTTGGGGGATGAAAAAATAGAGGAATCTTGATCCCTCCTCATATATATATATATATATATATATATATATATATATATATATATATATATAAAATGTCAGAAAAATTATTTTTAGTCCATTGAAGGTGTAATACAGGTAAGATGTTTGTAGGTCACGTACCATTATTTTGAAGCTGTCGGTAGAATTTTAAAAAATTAGCACCAAAACTTGGGTGGATTGCATCCAGTTAACCTCCCAATTGGCTTTTGGACAAATCCTGGAGTGGTTATGAACTAATAAATTTTATCCAAAAGACATTGTGGTCAATTTGCATGGGACGATGATGGGTCGGGTCAGGTTGGGCCAAGCATACCAATGTTATCCTAATCTTACAAAACCAAGGTCTAAATAGACCCTTTGCGTTTTGGGCTTTAGCCCACAGAATTTTCACGCATCCCTGACCTGTTGAGTTGTTTTTTCTACCTTCAAATACAATCAAATCAACTTAACAATAGACCGAACTCAACTGGCTCTTGTGATTAGTGAGAAGAGGTATAACCTTCCTGGCTGAACGGAGGTCTCGGAATCAAACCGCGGAGGAGGTGTTAGGGCAGTGAGTCCAAATGGCATGCAATGCAGCGTGCGTTAAATCCCGTGCGTATCGTCGGACATCTCAAAAAAAGAAAAAAAAAAAACTTATGACAGAGGTGAGCATTATTCGGTTTTGAATTAAGAAACTTAACCGAATAAGAGATTTGGTTCGGTTAGAAAAAAAAAATTCTATTTGGTTTTGAAAATGCTAAAATTCTTTATTCAGTTTCGATTTTGGATTTCGGTCAAAGATCGAAAACCGAATAAAACTTGCACAATTATTTAAATACAATTAATTTTATGCATATTTATGATTAAAAATGTGTATTATTTTTGTGTATATGTTGAAAACAATAATTCTGTGTATGTATTTTAAAGTTCAACTTTAGTAATTAAAAAACTAGTCTAATTTTGATAATTTAACCACTAGTCTAACTTTGAAATAGAACAAACATGTGTATAAATTTTTTTTACATTTTTAATATAATTTAACTATAATTCTAACCTTGGATCCGGTCCATTAAACAATAAAAATTGTCCATACGAACAAACCGAATTAACCAAATCGATTATTAGTTCAGGTTGGAATTTGGATTTTTAGAAGTTCGGTTTTGACTACGTCGACTTGGTTGAAACAGAATAAACCGAACCCTCACCCCTACTTAACAATATTATATCAAACCCAAGTTAAAAACCGCAGTCACCAAATAATTTTCAATAATATGAAGAAAAAAGAACACGCCAATCCTCCAATCCTCGACAACTCCGCTCGGTCAACTTAAACCCTATATATATATATATATATATATATATATATATATATATATATATATATATATATTTTGGCTTCCTGTTTGCAAAAGGTACAGAGTACTTCTGTATCTACATTATCCTAATATTGTTAGGACAGTAAACGAAATTACATAGTTAGTAATCGGTCTAAACCTGAGTTGAGCCAAATGCCGTATTTGAGCAAGGATAATTTCAAGAAACCAAACTCAATGAAATAAGCTAATAACTCTTTAGGTAGGGACTCAACTGCAGAATCACATGCGCCCAAGAGCAACCAGATTTTAATGAATTAAGTAGGTAAAATAGCACCAAAATTTCCGCGGAACATATGCTATTGCCAAGTTTTCCCAAGCAACATAATAATACTCTACACCTAGGTGACCCAACAATTTCAAAACAACATTTACAAACAATGCCTCAACAAGCTCGTAGTGCTAGTCTAACCCCCTTGTGGACAAGACATCAACGGAGTGGCACTATTCGTCCTGTATGAATTCTGATCCACCAACTGTGCAGTAGTAGTAAAGGCTACTTGATGAAGCTGCAGTAGGGAAAGAATGCTGATCATAGCAGACAAAGCAGCATTCCTTATTCTCTCCCACCTCCAAGAATATTTTGCTAATGCAAAACCAGTTATTAGCATCTGCATCAAGCTTGACCTCGACTCTCGGCCATTCACACTCCCACCGGGCTGATGCCCTGGCACCTCGTAAAGGGTCTCTGGAGCAACAAAACGGCCTTCATGTACACCACTGACAAATCTTAAGACTTACTTCAATAACTTTGTACAGGGGGCGGAACCAGGATTTTGGAATAGGGTGGACTAGCTAATAGTTACTACAAGATTCTAAAAATTTATGCCAAAAAATTGGCAGAGTTTCCTTCGTAAATTCGATGATTCGACAAAGAGACATTGATATCTGTATGTTTCGTTATTCTCTTTTTAATAAAACACGGTGAAGACTTGCCAAATTTCAGTTATAAAAAAAAGAAGATATAGCTTGTAAGAAAGAACAAAAAAATCAATGCCGGATAATGGAGAATCACATACCGGAAATAGGTACACATAGTAATCTTCAAGCAAACCTGTGAAAATTGAAAAGGAGCGTCTCATTGAATCACAAGCATTATTAATACTAGAAGACGTAAAGCTTGGGGAGATAGGATAGTTGTTTCACTCATTTGGCGGCAGTACCTGTTGCTAGAAGCCTCCATGGGGTTATCAGGTGTCCATACTTTGCCGTGAAGATTAGAATAGGTGCCACCTGAAACCAATAGAGTTTCAAGAACATGTTAATCTATATCAACAAGCTAAATAGAGCACAAGAGAAAGAAAAAGAAAAATGGTTTAGAAAAGCTGATACTTGCTTTGAGAGTCATCAATGGCTCGCCAGAGAAAACCTCTTGGCTCTTGGCCAAGACAGCATTGGCCATCGGCATAATTAGTCGACCAGTTCTAAGAATGTCCTCTTCTGTTAACTGAAAGTTTGCCCTTCTAGGCTTCTGCCCATGCCTGTAGAAAAATTAGCCATATCATATTTGCAATTCTTCCCAAAAGGAATAAGAAAGATGGATCAAGAATATGGAAGAGGAAAAAGAAAATGTACATACCTTTATGGAACAGAGTCGTAGAAGAAGGCCAAGCCCAAAACTAAAATACCCAGATGAGAAGCAGCTAAGTTTATCAAAAAATGTATGGCTCAGACTTTGGCATATCAAAGCCTCTCTATCAAAGTTTATCAAAGTCTCTCTATCAAACTTTGTAATATAGTTCAATGCTGATTGCTACTGCCTCTCTATCAAAGTTTATCAAAAAATGTATGGCTCAGACTTTGGCATATCAAAGCATCAGTAATGTAATTCATCTCCTTCAATCTCAGACTTTGGCATATCAAAAAGGAAAATATCTTCCTTTGAACTTTGTTATATAGATATCAAAGCATCAGTAAACTTTGAAGGAGATGAATTACATAGATATCAAAGCATCAGCTTAAGACTACTACTGATATAGTATAAGTTATATAG
This sequence comes from Iris macrosiphon, assembly GCA_036927795.1. Classification (NCBI taxonomy): domain Eukaryota; kingdom Viridiplantae; phylum Streptophyta; class Magnoliopsida; order Asparagales; family Iridaceae; genus Iris; species Iris macrosiphon. The sequence continues at coordinate 18,641,104 of JAYESA010000005.1, read as the reverse complement.
ATATCAGAATAGCATACATGCCAGTATCAGAATATAGAGATTAATTACTGAATTACATAGATATCAGAATAGTATGTAAAGTTATATAGATATCAAACTCACCCAGTAGGCCAGTAATGTAAAGTTACATAGTTTATCAAAAAATGTATGTAAAGTTATATAGATATCAAAGCATCAGTGAACTTTGAAGGAGATGAATTACATAGATATCAAAGCATCGGCTTAAGACTACTACTGATATAGTATAAGTTATATAGATATCAGAATGTCTGCATCAGTAGAAGAATCAGCAGAGCCAGTTATGCATTCTAGCTGAATCAGCAGAGCCAAATATCTTCTCTAATGCCTCCACATCATCATTGCCATTGTAAATAAATAACACTGCAGTTAGGACAATATTTTAGTTTGAAGCAGTCTTTTAGTAGAGGCAGTTATGCATTGTAAATAAATTCCTTTACAAGATACAAAATGTTAATCATCGAGAGCCAGTTATGCATTCTAGCTGAACCCTCACCATGTAGCCAAAACAAAATCAACCGGAACAATGGTTTTACTTGATTCTTGCTCCATATGGCAACATAATAAAGTTTGGCAACATAATAAGTGCTCTATATGGCAACATAATAAAGTTTGGCAACAAAATAGAATCCGAGTCAATATCTTCAGCAAGATACCCTATCGAAGTTGCACTCTTCGGTTCTTTAGAGAATAGAATTCGTCTATTATAGAATCCGAGTCAATATCTTCAGCAATTCCTCGTTCAATGTAGACAACCATAGCATCAGCTAAGAACTCATCTTCCATTTTACTTCTCAAATTAGTTTTAATAAGCTTCATAGCTGAAAATGCTCTTTCTGTAGTTGCTGTGGAAACAGGAAGAGTTAAAACAAGACGAATCAACTTGTCGATCAAATTGTAATATTGTGACTTGTTTGTTTCAACTAATGTCTGACATAACTCAGAAATGGTTGATATATTTTGTAACTTCTCATGATGAAGTACATCAACCTGATAATGCTCCAATTGACATCTCAAATAATTCATATCTTGATCATTGAAATCGGTCGGATAAAATTTATCTGCAAGAATACACAGATGATCAACATCAAATGATTTGAAGTGATCATTTGGTTGTAAAGCAGAGCTCAGCTTAAGGATTTCTACTGCCTTATCATTGAATCTATTATTCAACTCTTCCAATTGAAAATCTATTGTAGAGTTGAATATATCAAAATGATAATGATGCTCAAATGTAATGAAATCTCGTTGTTGGCAAGAACGACCTCTAGCTCCTCTGTAACAAGCATTCATATCGGGATATCAATGTCATACTTTTTGCAAACTGATTCCACATAACTAAGAATACCACCAAAGCCATCATCTCTTAAAGTTTGAAGCAATCTTTTAGTAGAGGATACTAGATCCATTGCATTCAAGATGTCCAAAGATTTTTGTTGTAAGGTCCGACAAAGCAAGTTTGTAATCCCCATGACTTTATGCATCAAGTACAATATGAATATGAAATCAAATGGCTTCATCACAAGCAAAGAACCAGCTGCTTCTCCACGCATAGAATTGGAGGATCTGTCATTTACCATGCTTTCAAGTACTCTAATAGTTGCTTGATACATATCAATTAGGCTGCAAATAGAATCAAAATAAGAGCTCCATCGAGTACTTCCAGTCCTTTGCAAACTACCAATCTGATTAGCCCCTCTACTAGTATCATGTTCACCACTAGCCTCTGAATGCACATGCTTGCAAACTGAGCCACCGAATACTCTCAATTGTCGTCTTAAGCCGTAATCGATTCTTCAAAACTTCTTCATAAGACTGTGCATTAATCACTTTATTAATATGTTGAGTAACATTTGATAAACCTTCCATAGCTTTCACAGAATATCTATGGGTAGATGTAGGACCTCTCATATGTGTCAAAAATGCACACATCGAGTCCCATCATTAACTCTCTTCCAATTTTTAAATCCATCGACAATCAATGTGCAATGGAGAGCATTATCACTTTCAAAAAGATAACATGGAAAACAAAATGTTGAATCCTTTGTAGGAGAGTACTCCAACCAAGGAAATTGTTGGAACCAAAAGTATTGAAATCGACGATACTGTTTTTCGAACTCAGACGGTGGAAATACTGCCAATTTCGGCTGATATGGAGCCATTTTGATATACGCCCGTCTGATCTCATCCCTATGATTAACAGGATGCCCCCGTATCGGAATTCGTAAACCTGGATCTCGTTCAAGATAATTTAAATCAACTGTAACATCATCCCTATGATCAACACTTGTTACACTTGGGGTTGAAACATTAACATTCGAAGCCAGGAGAAGACTCTCACTTACTGATATTTCACCCCTTGGTTTAAAGAATGAAAAAATGGTTTTCTTTCTCTTGTTTCCTTGATTTTCCATTATATTCCAAAAACCTATAGTGAATTAAGATGAAAACATGAAACCAAACACCAAAAATTTGGGGTTAGGGTTTTACAAAATTTTAATTTGAAGTTCCAAGGGGCAAGAAGGAGGGACAGCCCAGTGCAGGCGGAAGGACATGTCCAATTTTGTAACTTCAAATTAAAATTTTGTAACTTCAAATTAAAAAATTACTCACCATCCTCCTTGGAACTTCAAATTAAAATTTTGTAAAACCCTAACCCCAAATTTTTGGTGTTTGGTTTCATGTTTTCATCTTAATTCACTATAGGTTTTTGGAATATAATGGAAAATCAAGGAAACAAGAGAAAGAAAACCCTTTTTTCATTCTTTAAACCAAGGGGTGAAACATCAGGAAGTGAGAGCTTCTCCTGGCTTCGAATGTTAATGTTTCAACCCCAAGTGTAACAAGTGTTGATCATAGGGATGAGGTTACAGTTGATTTAAATTCTCTTGAACGAGATCCAGGTTTACGAGAATTCCGATACGCGGACATCCTGTTAATCATAGGGATGAGATCAGACGGACGTATATCAAAATGGGTCCATATCAGCCGAAATTGGCAGTATTTCCACCGTCTGAGTTCGAAAAACAGTCTCGTCGATTTCAATACTCTTGGTTCCAACAATTTCCTTGGTTAGAGTACTCTCCTACAAAGGATTCAACATTTTGTTTTCCATGTTATCTTTTTAAAAGTGATAATGCTCTCCATTGCACATTGACTGTCGATGGATTTAAAAATTGGAAGAGAGTTAATGATGGGACTCGATGTGCGTTTTTGACACATATGGGAGGTCCTACATCTACCCATAGATATTCTGTGAAAGCTATGGAAGGTTTATCAAATGTTACTCAACATATTAATAAAGTGATTAATGCACAGTCTTATGAAGAAGTTTTGAAGAATCGATTACGGCTTAAGACGACAATTGGGAGTATTCGGTGGCTCAGTTTGCAAGCATGTGCATTCAGAGGCTAGTGGTGAACGTGATACTAGTAGAGGGGCTAATCAGATTAGTAGTTTGCAAAGGGCTGGAAGTACTCGATGGAGCTCTTATTTTGATTCTATTTGCAGCCTAATTGATATGTATCAAGCAACTATTAAAGTACTTAAAAGCATGGTAAATGACGGATCCTCCAATTCTATGCGTGGAGAAGCAGCTGGTTCTTTGCTTGTGATGAAGTCATTTGATTTCATATTCATATTGTACTTGATGCATAAAGTCATGGGATTACAAACTTGCTTTGTCGGGCCTTACAACAAAAATCTTTGGACATCTTGAATGCAATGGATCTAGTATCCTCTACTAAAAGATTGCTTCAAACTTTAAGAGATGATGGCTTTGGTGGTATTCTTAGTTATGTGGAATCGGTTTGCAAAAAGTATGACGTTGATATGCCCGATATGAATGCTTGTTACAGAGGAGCTAGAGGTCGTTCTTGCCAACAACGAGATTCCATTACATTTGAGCATCATTATCACTTTGATATATTCAACTCTACAATAGATTTTCAATTGGAAGAGTTGAATAATAGATTCAATGATGAGGCAGTAGAAATCCTTAAGCTGAGCTCTGCTTTACAACCAAATGATCACTTCAAATCATTTGATGTTGATCATCTGTGCATTCTTGCAGATAAATTTTATCCGGTCGATTTCAATGATCAAGATATGCATTATTTGAGATGTCAATTAGAGCATTATCAGGTTGATGTACTTTATCATGAGAAGTTCCAAAATATATCAACCATTTCTGAGTTATGTCAAACATTAGTTGAAACAAACAAGTCACAATATTACAATTTGATCGACAAGTTGATTCGTCTTGTTTTAACTCATCTTGTTTCCACAGCAACTACAGAAAGAGCATTTTCAGCTATGAAGCTTATTAAAACTAATTTGAGAAGTAAAATGGAAGATGAGTTTTTAGCCGATGCTATGGTTATCTACATTGAACGAGGAATTGCTGAAGATATCGACTCGGATTCTATAATAGACGAATTCTATTCTCTAAAGAACCGAAGAGTGCAACTTCGATAGGGTATCTTGCTGAAGATATTGACTCGGATTCTATTTTGTTGCCAAACTTTATTATGTTGCCATATAGAGCACTTATTATGTTGCCAAACTTTATTATGTTGCCATATGGAGCAAGAATCAAGTAAAACCATTGTCCCGGTTGATTTTGTTTTGCCTACAAGGTGAGGGTTCAGCTAGAATGCATAACTGGCTCTCGATGATTAACATTTTGTATCTTGTAAAGGAATTTATTTACAATGCATAACTGCCTCTACTAAAAGATTGCTTCAAACTAAAAGATTGTCCCAACTGCAGTGTTATTTATTTACAATGGCAATGATGATGTGGAGGCATTAGAGAAGATATTTGGCTCTGCTGATTCAGCTAGAATGCATAACTGGCTCTGCTGATTCTTCTACTGATGCAGGCATTCTGATATCTATTCTGATATCTATATAACTTATACTATATCAGTAGTAGTCTTAAGCCGATGCTTTGATATCTATGTAATTCATCTCCTTCAAAGTTTACTGATGCTTTGATATCTATATAACTTTACATACATTTTTTGATAAACTATGTAACTTTACATTACTGGCCTACTGGGTGAGTTTGATATCTATATAACTTTACATACTATTCTGATATCTATGTAATTCAGTAATTAATCTCTATATTCTGATACTGGCATGTATGCTATTCTGATATCTATATAACTTATACTATATCAGTAGTAGTCTTAAGTTGATGCTTTGATATCTATGTAATTCATCTCCTTCAAAGTTTACTGATGCTTTGATATCTATATAACAAAGTTCAAAGGAAGATATCTATGTAATTCATCTCCTTCAAAGTTTACTGATGCTTTGATATCTATATAACAAAGTTCAAAGGAAGATATTTTCCTTTTTGATATGCCAAAGTCTGAGATTGAAGGAGATGAATTACATTACTGATGCTTTGATATGCCAAAGTCTGAGCCATACATTTTTTGATAAACTTTGATAGAGAGGCAGTAGCAATCAGCATTGAACTATATTACAAAGTTTGATAGAGAGACTTTGATAAACTTTGATAGAGAGGCTTTGATATGCCAAAGTCTGAGCCATACATTTTTTGATAAACTTCAAATGAATTACATTACTGATGCTTTGATATGCCAAAGTCTGAGTTTTCAGCCTAATATCAGCTGCTTCTCATCTGGGTATTTTAGTTTTGGGCTTGGCCTTCTTCTACGACTCTGTTCCCCAAAGGTATGTACATTTTCCTTTTCCTCTTCCATATTCTTGATCCATCTTTCTTTTTCCTTTTGGGAAGAATTGCAAATATGATATGGCTAATTTTTCTACAGGCAAGGGCAGAAGCCTAGGCAAACTTTCAGTTAACAGAAGAGGACATTCTTAGAACTGGTCGACTAATTATGCCGATGGCCAATGCTGTCTTGGCCAAGAGCCAAGAGGTTTTCTCTGGCGAGCCATTGATGACTCTCAAAGCAAGTATCAGCTTTTCTAAACCATTTTTCTTTTTCTTTCTCTTGTGCTCTATTTAGCTTGTTGATATAGATTAACATGTTCTTGAAACTCTATTGGTTTCAGGTGGCACCTATTCTAATCTTCATGGCAAAGTATGGACACCTGATAACCCCATGGAGGCTTCTAGCACAGGTATTGTCGCCAGATGAGTGAAACAACTATCCTATCTCCCCAAGCTTTACGTCTTCTAGTATTAATAATGCTTGTGATTCAATGAGACGCTCCTTTTCAATTTTCACAGGTTTGCTTGAAGATTACTATGTGTACCTATTTCCGGTATGTGATTCTCCATTACCAGGCATTGATTTCCTTGTTCTTTCTTACAAGCTATATCTTCTTTTTTTATAACTGAAATTTGGCAAGTATTCACCGTGTTTTATTAAAAAGTGAATAACGAAACATACAAATATCAAGGTCTCTTTGTCGAATCATCGAATTTACGAAGGAAACTCTGCCAATTTTTTGGCATAAATTTTTAGAATCTTGTAGTAACTATTAGCTATCCCATCCTATTCCAAAATCCTGGCTCCGTCTCTGGATTGCATGATGTGTTGTCAAGAAAAGGAGAACAAGAATTCAGGGAAAACAGGGAAAGAGAGTATTCAAATACCCCCCTTCTACTTTTCATCAATTTTGCAGCAGTTTTTTAGTATCCAGAAAAGAGAGTAATTTGTTTTCCCCTTTTAACACAGGCAACCTTTAATAACTGATTTTCCTGTCTCAAGTTCATGGAACCAAAGACAGCCTAGATATAGTCCAGACAAATATTTCAAGCACTATATACAGATAAAACAATACGAATATTTCAAGACATTCGTGATTAAAAAACCTATATATCGATAGTTCAATACAATAAAACTATATACTAACAGAAGAACTTCAAGAAAGTTCAAGAAAATCCTAAAATCGAAGGATAGTTAAGATTACGAGTCTAGTTAACAGGTTTTAAGTGATGGAGTTGTACACAAACTATATTAAGCATTGGAACAGTAACAAGTCTCATGGGGACTTACCTATATCAAGTGATAGGAAAATAGGAGCACAGATACCCAAAAAATCGATGCATATTATATAGTGCTTTTAGTCTTTCAGGAGTGGCAAATTCAGTCTTTCAGCAGTGGCAAATTCATATCTTACTTCGCATGATGGTCAATATAATATATTTTGAAATAATATTTATTTTTCCCACTTATGTTGTAAGAACTAAAAAAAAGATCGAAAAAACTGTGAGAATACAATTTCGGGTGAGAAATGATTTCTCTCAACAAGTTCAAGGGAAAAATTCCTACTTATGTAGATTATCCCATAATTGATTAATTTCTTTCTTAATCTTCATGTACATAACTCGCGACTTACATAATTTTCCATGTTGCAAACAAGATTAAGATATATGACTGTGCATGGGTTAGTAAGGTGAGCTAAACAATTAAAGTAAGAATAATGCTATTTGTACCTCCAAAGTATCCCTCCAAACCATTCCTCCTTATGTGACAGCTGACATGGCAAAATATAAATTAAAATTAACATTAAAATAACACATACAATATTTCTCTTGTGCCACCCATTTCCCTACAAAAGTCACCACACAATAGCTACCTTCAGCAGGAGAAAGTCCATCATGACACCTATAGTCCTTACGCTAATCAAAAAGAAGAAACTGCATATAATACCATTTTCCAGCTTCTTTATGATTTTCCAAATTACTTCAGGACTCTCTCTTGAAAAGAAAACAATTACATGAAAAGCACTCAGACAATAACATGAAAGTTTTCTAGCAAGGCAAAAAAGTATGGTTAAAGAAGCATACAACCTGAGACCAAGGTTGTTAGACGCGCCTAGACGGCCGACTTTTAGAACAGAGTCTGAGACCATTGCTGGCACAAAAGTGGAATTGGCGCTTGTATCATGGAGGATATGGTTCGAGTCATAGAAACAACATTTCCATAACTGGGAGTCAGGTTGTGTACATCTTGGCTATCCCAAGATCCTACATTATCAGGAGTCTCGCAGCATCGGTATGCCCTTCTAGGAAGCATATAAGTTAAAAAGGACATCCTAGTGCCATAAGGCTCCCACTAAAGCTAGCTCTCATGAGTGTCAAGATGTACGCAGCCTTACCCTTAATAGAGAGGCTGTTTCCATGACAAGCACCTGGATTCTCCAAGATTCAAGCACCAAAACCATGACATTGTACCAGGCAATAGTCCTCTAAAGGGTGACCCTATACCGCCATGCCATGCCTACAAGAAAGTAAATAACTTACGCTTGGTAAATTGGCAACTAAGTGCCACAAGCCTCTCACTAATGCAAGGGTCCACATATATTCAGCCTGCAACCAATTTATAGAGAGGTTGTGTCCATGATTCAATTCTGCAAATGGTAGCACCATGGTACGAACTCACGTGTCCCACTTTTGATCCAAAGAACTTTTCGCCCTTTCTCAAGAACAAATGAGAGGTGCTTTTCTTCATGGACCTTAATTTCTTCTTAGACCACACCATTTTAATTGAACTTTTCTAAACATTTCACCTTAACAGTATACATGTAAAACATCTACCAGATAGAAACAAAACCTTCTTAGCCCTATGCGACACAGAAACATATCTACAATTGACAGAACTTGGAAGTTGGAAGGTCCAAATCAAACCTTCTCCTGAAGGAATTTCAATCAACGTCAATTCCTCGTGGCAAAAATATGTGAACCTTGAAGTGTAAAGCCATCAGGAAGTTTCAAATGTAAGTGTTGGTATATTAGAATATTCTTGGTATATTTGTTCGTATATTAAAATATTCTTGGTATATTTGTTGGGATATTAGAATATTCTACAGAGGTTTTTAATGGGGTATTAATGTAAGATGAAGGGTTGTAAGTCTATAAATAGCCAAAAGATTATCAATAAAAAATATAATTACTCCAAAATATTCTACATGGTATCAGAGCTCAAACTCTAGCCACCACCTCCCAAACCCTAGCCACCACCTCCCAAACCCTAGCCGCCGCCACCGCTGCCACACCACCCGCCACCACCGCTGCCGCACCGCTCGCCCTCCACCACCGTCGTCGTTCGCCCGCCACCACCACCTCGAAGCCGTGACTCCCGCGGAGCCTTCTGCCGCGGTTCCTGGCGTCTCCCGCGGGTCATTCCAGACGTTGACATCGAAGGCCTAGATCTGATGGGGGAGAGACATGATCAGATCTATAAGAGGACGAAGAGGACGAACGTGAATCGTGGGACTGGTGTGAGATGATCGGAGAAGAGGAGGATCGATGGAGGAGATCATCAAGAAGTTGAACTCTGCGGAGGTCGCAACATTGATGAAGCTGATGAAACTGTCGGCTGGTGAGAGCGCGACGCGAACATTGGCGAAGTTTGAGCTTCCATACATCGATCTGAAGTTTGATGGACCGGCCACCTACCTGAGTTGGTCACGACGGGTGAAGAGAATCCTCGCAGGAAAGAACCTGGAGGGTTTCTTGTCATGAGAGAAGACAGAGCCGGATGAGGGCTCGGCAGGACGCGACGAGTGAAAGTCCACTCATATGGTGGTATACATTTGGCTCCTCAATTCTTTAGTCCAGTCGATCGCCGCCACAGTGGATGGCCTTGAGATGGTAAAAGACGTGTGGAAAAAGTTGAGGAGAACCTACGATGGTGTGGAAAATAACTTGAGGGTTTTCCAGATCAAGGGGGGAAATCAACAACACCGTACAGGGAGAGAAGACGGTACAGGAGTATGCCACGGAGTTGGAGCATCTGTGGTTGGATTATGATTACTTCTCAGATCGGAAGAGCTGCGAGGACCCGAAGTGTAAGGAGAGACAGGTATGTCTGCAGGAGAGGACGATGAAGTTTCTTAAGGATCTGGCCGCAGTGTTTGCTCAGAGGACAGCACCACTTCTAGCCAAACCGAATATTCCTACACTTGAGGAGGCTATCTCGGTCATGATCCAGGAGGAGACTCGTATCAAGCTACAGGCAGGGACATGTGGTCCTCTTGAAGTGAAGATAGCACTGACGGTTGCCAATTCAGGCGGCACAAGACCTAAGGGAGACCCCCGGCAGTGTAACAACTGCGGGGAGGTGGGCCATCTGAGGTATGCTTGCACCAAACCACCAAAGGAGGGAGATTCAGGTGGTAGACGTGGACAGTTTGGAGGACGTAGCCGTGGTCGTGGGGGTCGACGGGATGGTCGAGGAGGTTATCGGACGAACCTGCTGGTAGCAGAACGGAGGCGAGCAAGAGGCACATGAGAGAACAGAAAAGAGCTTCCTCGCTCCAGCATCAGACCGTCAACGAAGTAAAAGAGTCAGTGCAGCACTCGATCTCCATCGTCACACCCCAGAATCAAAAATTGTACTTAGATTGTCTGTCTATGACCTCTTTGTACTTTCTTTAGTTTGTTGTTAAAACAAGTTTTTTTAGACTTCCGATTTAATGGCAAACACTTATGTTTATAACAAGCTTTTAAAATTTTATGTACACAATATAGTATTATTTTTAGGAGATTTGATAAGTAAACACCACATAGATAAAATTCTACTTATTTAAGGCAAGGTTTAAAGTATCGGCCGATACCGATACGTATCGGATCTGGCCATGGCCGACCCGATACCGCCCAAAAAAATCGGGATCGGCCGATTCATTGAAGAAAAATATGGTATCGGGCTGTATCGGCCGATACGGGACCGATACGGGCCGATACTGGCCGATACGGGCCGATACGGAAAAAATCAGATCAAATCAGATCATCACAGGAACTTTAACAAAGTAGATGTTCTACAAAAAGCCAAAAAAAAGTAGAAATTGATTCCAGACATCAAATCCAACAAAGAACAATAATGAAGAACCAAAATAGTAGGAAAAAAACTATAAATAAAGGCAAATTATTCTACAGACATACACACAAAACATAAATTACTCAAAAAAATTCTCAAGAACTCAACTTACCTCGTTTTCCAGAAGGTAATCTTCCAAGAACTCCTTTCTTCTTCGCCTTGCCGCTGCTTCCATCGGAGAGGGGAGGGTCTTTAGGTTTTGGTCAGATGAAAAGAAAAAAAACAGCAGAGAAAAAAAAAGGAACAGCAGCTGCAAGTGTTCTCTCTCTCATCTCAATAAATATATATATATATATATATATATATATATATATATATATATATATATATATATATATATAGGGTTGGTGATGTGCAAGTGTTCTCTCTTATATATCGCAGGTAAACCATTCAGCAAGGATGACTATTGTTTTATTCAATTATAATAAAAATAAAATAAAAAACACTTAAATAATGCATAAATATGTAAATTATTTTTCTATTTTTTTTACTAATTTATTAATAATTATTTAAATATTACCGATACAGCCGATACCAAAAAATCCGATACTCCGATCTGATACCGTCGATACTGCAGATACTGCCGATACGGACACTCATACAAACTGTCCGATACCGATAGCGAGTTTTTGAACCTTGATTTAAGGTTGAAATCTTCTATTAAATTTAAAGGTGTTATTACACGTTATTGTAATGTTAATCCTAGTTTTAATTATCAAGTAACTGAAAATGATTGATTAATTGCTAGTTCAATTTGTGAATTTTTATAATTATTTTACAATGCTACATGTATTTTATCTAAAGTTTATTATCCAACTTCTCCTTTAGCTTTAACAGAAATTATTAACATGTCTCATTTAATTTTTAAATATAGAACTGTTCCTGGTTTTGATTATGTTGTTTCCAAAATGGAAACAAAATTTCTAAAAGATTGGAGTGATATATCTCTTCTATATTGTTTGGTTTCGATTTTGATCCTAAGATTAAATTAGATGGTGTATATATTTTATTAGACGATTTTAATGACAATATGAATGTTAAGGTAGGTAGCTTAAAAGTAAAAATTAAAGAAGTTTTAGATAGTTTAATTACTTTATATGAAGAAATAGTTGTATCGGGCCGACCCGGTACAACCGTTCAAGGTAGTAGTCGCTCCGATTTTATGTCTAAATTATCACATGCTAAAAGTGTACTACAAAGAAGGAAACTAAAACAATTTTTTCTACCAACTCAAGATTTGTCCTTATATTTAAGTTCTTATGAAGAAGATGAAGATAAATCTGCATCTTATTTTTCAATTTTAGAATGGTGGAAGAGACGAAAAAACGTATCATATACTTTCTTCTATAGCACGTGATATTCTAATGATGCAGGTGTCCACGGTAGCATCGGAGTCTTATTTTAGTGCAGGTTCAAGGGTGCTAAGCAAGAAAATGAGCAGGATGCTACCAAATATTTTGGAAGCCTGCGTCTGCATTCAAGATTGGATTCGTGTTGGAAAACAAACTCAAAACTTAAGAGATGAAAGTGTCGACATCAGTGAGTTGGACTTTCGGGCTCTTACTTTGGATGACGCTACTGAAGGAGCTGAGCAATAAACTCGGATGAAAGACGAACGACGGAAAAGAAAAGAAAAAATACTTGTACATTTTTACAAAGTTTATGGAAATAAAATATCATTTTCAAGTTTCAATTTTGTTGTTAGTTAATGTTATAATATAATTAAATTTTAGTGGCATTAATAAAAAATGTCAACTTTTTCCTTCTCAAACTTGTGCCTCAATTATGTTTTTTTGTTAGTTAATGTTGTTTACATTTAATTTATATAACAAAAATTTAATTCACTTATATAACAAAAAAATCTAAAATTTACAAATCTTAACTTCTATATAATTTTTCTATTTAAATTTACTAACAAATAACTCATATACAAAAATCTTAATATATATATATATATATATATATATATATATATATATATATAATTTAAATTTTCTAACAAATAACTTATAATTTTTTATTTAAATGTATTAACTTATTATATATAATATAACTTATATATACAATGTTTAAAAAAACAAAAAATATTATTCACGGGCCGACCCGGCCCAATCGTAAACCGGTTCGGACCCAGAGCGGTTCGGCCCGGTTCGACCCGGTCCGCCCCTGATCGGGTCATGGGTCCGGGCTGGGTCTAACACTTTTTTCGACCGGGCCGACCTTACCCACTTCTTCTCCCGGGTTAAGTTCGGTCCGGCCCGAACCCGATCAGTGCGGACCGTGGGCCGGCCCGGATCGGCCCATTATACACCATGAGTAGAAAGTCATGAAAACTAGTATGATGCAATTATGACTAGATTGTTCAATATTATTATTATTATTATTAAAACTAAGCACCAATTTTTAAACCCTCTATGTTAATAATTTTTTGTTATTAACGATGTCATCACTACTAGTTCTTATTTTCTACTTTCTATCAAACAAACAACTATTCTAAGTGGAAACTTAGTTTCTTATATTTTCTATAAACCACTAGGAACTAAGGATCTAGTTAGATATGTTTTGAGAAATTTTGATTTTAAAACAATTTTCAAAAAAAAGTTATAAAGTTCTTTTATACTTTTACAAATTTCAACTTTGTGTTTGGTTACTTACATCTGAAAATGATTTTAAGAAACAAAAGTTTAAAGATTCCGTCTGGTAAAAATATGTTTAGAAAACAATTTTTGAAATAAAATTTTGTATGGTATTTGTAGTTGTGACGGAGAGAGAATTAGAAAATTGGTTTTAAGAAACATTTGTAGTTGTGTGCAAAAAAAAAAAAAAAATGTTCAATCTTAACGAAACATTTGTCAAAAAATGCTGAGAAAGGAGATTCTTTTTTTTTTTTTACTTCCCCAAAATTAAGTTTAAACATCTATTTTGTTAAAAAAAATAAAAAATTTAAAAATATATTTTGAGTGGTAAGCATCCAAATACTACTTATGTCAAATTTTACGTTTAAATTCAAAGTTTTGAGTTTAAACTCCAATCCAAATTGTTTATCAAATTTCTAGTTTGAAAAAGTTTCCGTTTGCCGAACGGTGTAGGGATGCACTAAGGTTGTACTTGGTACCACTTAAAAGCTGCTTAATGAGGTTGCTTTTTTTTATCACACTAAGCACTGATTTATTAAGGAAACAGAGCAAAATATTAAATATCTTACTCGAAAATTTGCAATTTATTAACAATTAAACACCTGTGAATTTTCATGCGTTCCCATTGAACCATTCTCATGAGAACTATACACAAACCGTAAACTTCATCGAAAGTGAAGAAATAAAATCAATTCAATCGAATCAATTCATGAGCTCACATGGAAGAACTCGAGCTGGTCCTGAAGCTTCTCGAGCACGTTCCTGATCGCGTTGAGGCTCCTGGCCTCCGCCATGGCCGCGTCGTCGCCGCCGGCGCCGCCGATCCTGAGCTCCTTCATGAAGACGAACCTGCTCCTCCCGTCATACTCCCCGTCCACTCTTCGACGTCGTCCATTTCTTCCCAGCCCATTGGCGACAGAGAAAAATTAGGGTTACGGTCAGGGTTCGATGAAGGAAAGAAAAAAAAAAGGAGGGAATAAAGGGGAAAGAGGATAAATCGGGACCGTTGGATATGGCGGAGTGTTTGGATGATGATTCGGGCTCGATCCTTGGACTTCCGTCCTAAATGTGCATAAACAGATTGGGTAATGGTCTAGCTTGAAGGGGCTGACCGAAACCCGATCCATTTGCCACCCCCGAGCAACCTAAGGTGGTAATCGATTCAAATTTTGGAGACTTGAAAATTAATTTGAGTTCTTTATTGGCGTTTGGCAAGTCTGGGAGGATTTGAAAAATATTTTTACTTTCATAAAATTGTTGGTTAGATGCATCAATTACAATTGTTTTGGACTATAATACCATCAATGACACTAGTGGAAGTTAAGTACCAATAGTACCATGAAATTAATGAAATAATATTTATGAAAAATTAAACAAATTAAGATTCTAATTTCTGTCAGAACAAAATATGGGAATAGAAAATTTGGATTTGTTGACTGCATATTACCAACCTAACAAAACATGAGTATAAAAATGTTGAATTTCTTTTCCGTGAAAAAAAAAAAAAAAGGATTCCTACAAATACCAAGTTTCATTCAAACGTCATTTAACTTTTATTGTTTCTTAGGGTCCGGTTGATAGAAGAGAAAAGTGAAAGGAAAAAAATAGTCAAGGTGTTAATTGGGTCGGGTGGCCCGTAACTCGGTCCAGACCCGGATCAATTAAATTCGGTCTGGGTCGGACCGGGGCCGATCAATGGGCCGACTTTTTCGGTCCACAAAGGACCCTGGTTAGGACTGGATATGTGGTTTGGGCCTGATAGTCCGGACCAGCTCGACTTAACTTCTGAACCAAACCGAATTTACCCTGGAAAGAAATTCGGTCGAATCGGCCTAGCCCCATCGGTGACCCGAACTTGGTTAAACTTTGGTCCCATCCCCATAATATATATATATATATATATATATATATATATATATATATATAGAGAGAGAGAGAGAGAGAGAGAGAGAGAGAGATATGGATATGAGCCATAGGCTCATATTCCTACATGAGCCAATGCACATGTGGACCAAAAGTAATGGAGTGTAGTAGTGCACATAGGATGTAGGAATCAATTATTATTGGTCAACATGTGCATGAACTCATATAGAAATATGAGCATATGGCTCATATCCCGTTTACACACACACACACATATATATATATATATACACAAATTGTTTTTGTCACCTTATATTGGCTAAATCATAATAAATTACTCATTCCCAAATCATTGTGTGTGTATATATATATATATATATATATATATATATATATATATATATATATATATATATATATATATATATATATATGTACATATTGGGTAAATTATCCTAATGGCACCCCAACCATATATATATATATATATATATATATATATATATATATGGGAGGGGATATTGCAACAATTATTGCACCATTCATTCTCAACCACAATTTTTTTTTAAATGTGTGGTTGAGAATGATGCTGACGTGGCACTACTTTATGGGATGATTTATAACCACATGATTAAAATGAATGTGTGGTTAAAATTATTTTGTGTAATAATTTAATACAATATACCGTGTGTGTATATATATATATATATATATATATATATATAGAGAGAGAGAGAGAGAGAGAGAGAGAGAGAGAGAGAGGGGGGGGGGGGGGGAGGGGAGGGGAAGCGGATCTATATATATATATATATATATATGAAGCGGATCAAAAGATCCGCTCCCGGAGCCCCGCCGAAATCCCGTCCCCCCTGCACCAACGGATCAGAGGCCCCGCGTGGAGCCCTCGCGATCCAACGGTTGGGAGCAACGGGACTCCTGCGGGACTTCGTATCCGCTCCCCTATATATATATATATATATATATATATATATATATATATATATATATATACACACAAAATTTTTGTCACTTTATATTGGCTAAATTATAATAAATTACTCATTCCCAAATCATATAGACATTTTATCTTGGATAAATGATCCTAATGACATCCCAACTATAGTGCTCGAACATTTTTGTCCCCTAAACTTTTCATTGCTTGATTTTTGTTTTATCCTAACTTCATAAATTGCTCTATTGAAACAACTTTCATCAATTTTGATACAAGTTTAAAAAAACTCTCACAATACAAGTATTTAAATTGTACATTTTTACTACAAGATATACTTCTGAAGTATTTTTGAAGTACTTCAAAATTAACAAAATGTGCGAGCAATTTAAAAATTGGGGTAACAATATCGAACATTAAAAAGTTAAGGTACAAAAAAAAAACGCTATAGTTTGGATCCCATTGGGATAATTTAAGCTTTTATCTCACATGTAAAAATATGACTAGACGAATAGTTAGTTTCACTTTGACATTTTTTGTTTGTTTTTGCACAATATATTTCATATATACTTTATTTGGTGCCAAGCACAAGAAATGAATCAAACATGTTATATTCTCAATAGACTTCTTTTTCAAACTGTCATTTTACGGCTTAAATGATCATTTTCCGTAACGAGCCTGACAAGCGTTTGGGATATTAACGCAGCAATTCAAACTAGCCCACAAGATGTAAACACAGAACGTGTCCTTAAATGCATTCAGTTTCTTATATCTTCATGAGAAAATGCAAGAAGAAGAATAAAATCAATATTAAAACTGACGGTCTTCAATGGAAAATCGTGTCATAGCTAAAAGCACAACACTAGATGAAAAGATTTTAAGTTTCACACTAGAGGAGGACAACAAAGAATGTCACAGAAGCCTCCTCAACAACGGGTCAAAAAAAAGTGATAATCAACTTCAAACAAGCAAATAGGCCCAACAAAGAATTTCAAACCCTCCCCTTCTAACTGTCACGATCAATCTCTTTCCATTTCTAAGCAGCAAATCTAATCCTTCAGAAAATTAGAAAAGCTTGTAGGTGGAAGAGGCATCCAGAGGATGGATGATGTAGGTGAGAACCAAGGCCACCAGCATCAGCACGTAGGCAATCCCCTGGTCGATCGATGTTCCTGCAATCAAGCAATGGAATGAAATTGTAAGCTTCTTGTTGTTACTCCAAATCCGAATGTTAATTCTGTGCCAGATCTATAAACACAACATAATCAGCCAAAACAAAGCAGACATAAATATATACTACTATTTAACAAGAAAAGTTAGCTTCATCGTGAATTTTTTCTCCCAAAAATATCCTTACCATGTTCCTTAATTAAAATTGTTCATTAAGTTTAATTTGGGTAGTTAGGTAATTACGTATATAAAAAAGATTAAAGGTAGTTGTTTGCTCCTCTCACGTCGCAAAAAATTATGAAAGTAGTGTTTGCTCTGCCAAAGTAATATAAAATACGTGCAATGCACGTACATATATACTAGTGTTTGTTAGAGCCAATTGTTATTACTCCAAAGCCAAATGTTGTAATTATGTGAGAGTATAAAAAAACTTTTTTTTTCTCTCTTGAGAGTCACCAGTACACAAAACATGATTAGCCGAATTCTAAATATTAACTATCAAAAGCACCCAAACAATCATATAACAAGCAACGCAGGATGTAGACTCAACCAAAATTTAGCTATGACGTGTGAATCGTGATCAAGAACAAAGTCCAACTCATATGCAGACTCTTGTTTAGCCAGCAAAAAAAGGAAAAAGAAAACGCCGAGTGCAAAGTACATGATAATTATTCCACTTGGTAAGTTTACACAGCTAAAGGATATGAAACAATACCAACACTATACAGACATAAATCTGCTATAAATCTGCTACGCCATTACGCCACTGATTTTGGCATGTTAAAAGTTTCTTGTGTCCATACAGGGTCTGATACATATCCTTGTCATCGTATGACATGATATTGTACCACTTTCGACACACAGTGATGAAAACCCTTCTCCAGTCTGGGAAGGTAAACCCTACTTTCTCAATGACTATCTATTGAGATAATAAGATAATCTAGTCTTCCACAAATGCGCCAAGCATAATGAAATGGTTGTCATTAAATCTAGCACAAGGTTAAAATATTTCCTTCTCTTTTCAACAAGAGTCTGGATATGAGTTGGACTTTGTTCTTGATCACGATTCACACGCTATAGCTAAATTTTGGTTGAGTCTACATCATGCGTTGCTTGTTATATGACTGTTTGGGTGCTTGATAGTTAGTATTTAGAATTCGGCTGATCATGTTTTGTGTACTAGCTGTTCTCAAGAGAGAAAAAAAAGTTTTTTTTATACTGGCACATAATTACAACATTTGGCTTTGGAGTAGTAACAATTGGCTCTAACAAAACTAGTATATATGCACGTGCATTGCACGTATTTTATATTACTTTGGCAGAGCAAAAAAAGGAAAAGAAAATGCCGAGTGCCTTTTACAAGATAATTATTCCACTTGGTAAGTTTACACAGCTAAAGGATATGAAACAATACCAACACTATACAGACATAAATCTGCCACGCCATTACACCACTGATTTTGGCATGTTAAAAGTTTCTTGTGTCCATACAGTGTCTGATACATATCCTTGTCATCGTATGACATGATATTGTACCACTTTCGACATGCAGTGATGAAAAACCTTCTCCAGTCTGGGAAGGTAAACCCTACTTTCTCAGTGACTTCTCTATTGTGATAATAAGATAATCTAGTCTTCCACAAATGCACCAAGCATAATGAAATGGTTGTCATTAAATCTAGCACAAGGTTAAAAGCTTTGCAAGGGTCAGTTCCATCACGTTTCAGCTATTTCTCAATTGGTAAACATCCTCACTAAAGGCTTCGCAATGACCATATCTTCACCTTCTCTCCAAAACCGACGTGTTTGATTTCTACTCGCTAAGTATGAGAAAATCTTGGTAATTTAGTCTTCCATTCCATATCGGATTCCATATCAAAAAACTTTTAGGAATTTAGTCTTACATTCCTCTCACCTACTTATATATTGTACCAACTTTTTCCTAAATAAACTAAATCCATTCTGTTATATGGAATTAAATATACCAACTCTTGTGCTCACTCTCTCCCTAACATTAATTTCCCTCCCCCTAATTTCTTTTACTTCCAATGAAGAAGACATTCCTTAGTAATTTAGTCCCACATCAATATGAGACGGACATAGCATCAATTTTGTTGTTTCCGAATGTATTTTGGAGTATCAGTGACAAGTCCGGTATGTGCCCAATACCACCCGACACACGAACAATATTGAATTTTGGGGTACTCGTCCTTCCAAGGTTTGATGCCATTGTCACCAATGTACAATTATATTAGCTAAATCACAGAAGTTAATGCATTTCAGACCAACAGACTAGTAGCAAAATTTGTATATGCACAAAACTGTCAGATCTGGACATGACAATTGGCAACATGACCCCGATATAAAACTCAAATGATAAAACATCCGTAAATAACTAAATGTAAGAGTTAGTTATATATATATATATATATATATATATATATATATATATGAGGACCAGCATCCCGCAATTAAGCATCCGCGAATGTCTGAAAGTCTTAGATATAACAGCCTTTTGACCTATCTTTTTTTA
Source organism: Iris macrosiphon (assembly GCA_036927795.1). Classification (NCBI taxonomy): domain Eukaryota; kingdom Viridiplantae; phylum Streptophyta; class Magnoliopsida; order Asparagales; family Iridaceae; genus Iris; species Iris macrosiphon. The sequence continues at coordinate 18,621,110 of JAYESA010000005.1, read as the reverse complement.
TTATACAGATTAGATTCTTATCCAATTTCTGGTAATATTTTAAACTAATATGTACTATTTAGTAGCCTAGATTCTTAAACTATTTAAATTCTCACGAGATTTTGAAGTAATTTGTAAGGTCGAAGACCGAAGATAGATCCAACATTCGGCATACTTATTAGCGGATCCTGTTATATATATATATATATATATATATATATATATATATATATAAGGACCAGTATCCCGCAATTAAGCATCCTCGAATGTCTGAAAAGCTTAGAAATAAGAGCCATTTGATCTATCTTAGAAATAAGAGCCGTTTGATCTATCTTTTTTTATTATACAAATTAGATTCTTATCCAATTTCTTGTAATATTTTAAACTAATATGTACTATTGAGTAGCCTAGATCCTTAAACTATTTAAATTCTCACGAGATTTTGAAGTAATTTGTAAGGTCGAATGACCAGTGTTCTAAATGGTGTCCGCCTCGGCCGCCTAGGTCGCACCTAGGCGGTAGGCGGTCGCTCTCTACATCGCTTTTGTCGTTGGCATCTTGGTGATGGAGTAGACGACCAGCGGAGGTTTGACGGCATAGGCGGAGGTGAGTATGTGGTACGCGGTGTACTCTAATTCAAATTATGTAGTAGAATGAGTTAGGTAGCGATGTAGACGAACGTCTAAATGGAGCAATACCTGACCATATGTTTTAGTAAAGTAGTTTTGCGAGCATTATGGACCTATGAGTCACTTTTACATGACTTAAACTTCATAAATCTTTGTTCAACAACTTAGCTATGCATAAAAACCCTTAAAATATGCACATATTATACAAAAATAGTGGTAAATAGTAAAAAAAATACTCAAAATGTATCAAACGTCTAGACGGCGCCTAGGTGTCCTAGGCGGTTGGGGGACCCTTTCGGCCGGGCATTCGCCTACCGCCAAGATAGATCCAACATTCAACATACTTATTAGCGGATCCTGGTCACACATATACACACACACTTATATATATATATATATATATATATAGAGAGAGAGAGAGAGAGAGGAGGGATCCGGATCTCCCATTTTTGCATCTTCCAAGCATCTCCATAATGACAACCGTTGGATCTTGTTTAAGTCATCTAATCTTAACCGTTTGTTTGAACTTCAAATCAATGGTTATGATTATATAACTTAAACAAGATCCAACGACTGTGAAAGAGGGGATATTAGGGGATGCAAAAATGAGAGAATTCTAATTCCTATATATATATAGCCAATGGCCTCTAGCTCCTCGTAGGTCTTGGGTTCAAGCCGTGGGGAAAGCACATTTAACTTCCATGTGGGAGAAATTAACGTGAGGTGCAGGTGGTGTGGGCCAGGTGCGGTTGTGGTGCCCTTACAAGCCTTCGGACAAGGATGTGTGTGGCCTTCAGATGAAGTTTGTAAACCTTATGCCCAGACGTAACACATTTATCTTCTTCTTCCATGGGTCGTATTAAATAAATTAGAAAAAAAATTTAGTTACCGCCCACTTTATTTAGCATATTTCACGGGACACCCCATTGTTTTTATAAGTCCCCCACTTTTACTTTATTTACCATATTTCACGGTGCACCCCATTGTTTTTATAGGTCCTCCACTTTTGACGGAATCCATCTATGACCGACGGTCAAACCATCCCATTAGACCCAAATTTTTGAACGAAAATACTCCTCCCCCCATATGTACTGTCTTCTCCCCTCTCCTCAGTCGATCCCCCTCCCCTCCGTCGCTGCCCCTACCCGTCAAACCGTGCAGACCCCCTCCCCGCAGCTGCCCCCTTCCCCGCCACCACCCTGCTGACCCCTCTCCCCACCGCTGACTCACTCACCGCCTCCCCGCCACGCTCGCCCCAGCCACCCCCCAACCCCTCTCTTTCCCTCGCCGCTGCGCTCGCCCCCGTGCCCCCTCTCTTTCCCGTGCCGCCCTCGCCCCTCCTCGCTGCACGTGCACCCGTCCCCGCTGCTGCACTCGCCCCAACCCCACCCCCTCTCTTTCCTGCACCGCCGCGCTCGCCCCCCGCATGCCGCTGCTGTTGCCGCCGCTGCTGCCGAGGCAAGCGCCGTAGAACGAGGAGGACAGCCGGAGAAAGACGGGGAAGGAGAAAGAGCACGGCAGAGAGGGGGTCAGCAGCCGGGGAGGAAGACAATGGGGTGAGCGATATTTTTGTCACAATTTTCGGGTCAAAGAAGTTAACAGTCAGTTCTCAGACTGATTCCACCAAAAAAATTAGGCAAATTATAAGGGCACTGCACATTTTACTCGGGGCTAGCCCATTTCAAAATTAGAAAAAATTACAAGTTTGCCATCATGAAAGTTATTCGGGGCTAGCCCACTGTAATACTCAGGACTGTCAAAATTTTGACAGTCCTACCAGTTGGAAGGACTGTCAAAATTTTGACTGTCCAATTTCTTAAAATTACAAGTTTTCCAAAGTTACTTGGGGCTAGCCCAAATTGTTATAATCAGGACTGTCAAAATTTTGACAGTCCTACCACTTGGAAGGACTGTCAAAATTTTGACAGTCCTACAAATTGTTAGGACTGTCATAATTTTGACAGTCCCACAAGTTATATAGACTGTCGAAATTTTGACAGTCCTAATTTTAACCCACTGAAAATTTTATATAAAACTAGGACTGTCAGGATATTGACAGTCCCACAAGAAATGAGGACTGTCAAAATTTTAACAGTCCTCATTTGGGGCTAGCCCAAATTGTTATAATCAGGACTGTTAAAATTTTGACAGTCCTTCCACTTGGAAGGACTGTCAAAATTTTGACAGTCCTCATTTAGGGCTAGCCCAAATTGTTATAATCAGGACTGTCAAAATTTTGACAGTCCACATAGCTTGTGGGACTGTCAAAATTTTGACAGTCCTACAAATTGTTAGGACTGTCATAATTTTGACAGTCCCACAAGCTATGTGGACTGTCAAAATTTTGACAGTCATAATTTTAACCCACTGAAAATTTTATATAAAATTAGGACTGTCAGGATTTTGACTGTCAAAATTTTGACAGTCCTCATTTTAATTGTCAGGATTTTTTTTTAGTTTATTTCTATTTAGTTAGTTTTGTATTTTGATTTTTTTTATTTAGTTTAATATCCAAAATAAAATATGTTATCATTGAACCCAAAAAAATAAAATATATATCTACCGTACGAATATTACGTCTGCCGTCGATCAGACTTCGAACGTCCATAACTATTTGTTTTCAAATCGTTTTTCGTCACACAATAGGTCGATTTGTATGTTTTCGACGAGAGTAACACAATTCGTGTAGAGAGAATTTTCATCCGAAGTAAGACGTACATATTACAGGCAAAAATATAAAATATAAAACTTTAAAGTATCATAACTTTTGACTGGGAGATCGAAACAAGCTCCAGTTTGAGCCAAAATGACCGTATGGAAAAGTACTTCGGGATAAACCGTTTCACCGTTTGACGGACTTCCCAAATTTTTAGAATCGTAAAAAAACGATGTTTCGACCTCCAAATCTTACTTTTGGTAATTTTTTTTTTTTTACAAAATATTTAATGTACCAATAATAAATTTACTATTTTAAATAACAGAATACTTTAATAAATTTTAAGGATAGAAATTTGGGATTTTGATATATATCGACAACTGAGTTAATTTATTTTAATTTTTTGTTAATTTTGAAATTTCGATTGGAAGGACCGTCAAAATTTGACAGTCCTAAAAATTTCGACATATATTTTTAGGACTGTCAAAATTGTGACAGTCCTAGTATAAAGTAGGACTGTCAAAATTGTGACAGTCCTAAACTTTACCCACTGTCTGTAAGCACAGTTATATGTAAGTTTAGGACTGTCACAATTTTGACAGTCATAGTATTTACTAGGACTGTCACAATAGTGACAGTCCTAAACTTTACCCACTGCAGAATTTAACATTCATGACTGTATAAATGTCTACAGTCCTATAAGTATACAGGACTGCAGAATTTTTCACAGTCCTAAATTTTTTGGACTGTTGAAATGTCTACAGTCCTATATAAATTTAGGACTGTAGAAAATTCTACAGTCCTTAATATACATAGGACTGTCGATTTTCCTACAGTCCTAAATCTATATAGGACTGTAGAAAAATCTACAGTCCCGCCCGATACTGCTCGACATTGTCGACGATTCTCGACATTTTATGACCTAAAATCGTGTTCGATTCTCGACATTGTCGACTTTGGGAGCCATCGACAAGGAGGACGAAGTCTCGGAGAGTTGGAGAGTTCCGCCGGCGGGAGGGGGGAGGGCTCCGGTGGGGTGGGGAGGGTTTGGGAGAAAGGTTTGGGAAAGTGGGCTAGCCCCAAGTAAAATAATGGGCTAGTGTGAGTAAACTTTGCTCAATCCTGGGCTAGCCCCAATCCTGGGCTACCCCAAGTAATATGTGCAGTGCCCTTATCAAAAGCCAAAAATTAGGGGAAAAAATGGAGGGTTATTACATTATGAAAAAACAATACGATAAACCGTAAAATATGGAAAATAAAGGGGAGGTAACTCAAAATTTCTCAATAAATTATAAAATTCCTAAATACTTCATAATTAGATCCTTCTTCACTTATCAAAATCATCAATAAATCAATTTTTTTACAAAGAATTTACAGAAAATAAAAAAAAAAGAGGAAGAGACTGACCATCGCTGGTGGGAGCTGGGGCGGGGGCCTGGGCGTTGACCGCCGGAAGGACGATGGCCAGGACGACGGCGATCACGCCGACGAAAACCCTAGGAGCAGCCGATGCCATTTTTTTTTTTACAAAAACAAGCCTAAAATTGTATAAATTTGCAGCAATTAGTAGTATCCCTAGATCTCTCTCTTCCTCTCTCAGCCTTTGTATAGAGCGCCGAAGAGAGAGAGAGAGAGAGAGAGAGAGATTTTGGGCGATTCTAACAACGCAGAGCTTTCTCTTTCTAAAATTCTCTTTCTTCTCTTTTTTTGTTTGTTTGTGTCGAATTCTATGCGAATTATCGGAATTTTATAAAGAGGGGGAGGGAGGAAATAACGCCGAGTTCCTTCCGTTGCTATTTCAGCCCAGCGAGAATACCGCTGGACGGTGGGACCCATAGCGTTTTTTTAGTTCACCACTCCAGCCTGGGGCCAGAAGGTGGGGACCGCCGGGTTTCCATCTAGCGTTTTGTTGTTGCATATTTTAAGGATAGTGATAAGGGCACTACACATTCTACTTGGAACTAGTCCATTGAAAATTTAACAAAAATTACAAGTTTGTCATCCTAATAGTTATTTGGGGGTAGTCCAAATTTTTATCATTGATAATTACAAGTTTGTCACTCCCAAAATTCACTCGGAGCTGTTATAATCAGGACTGTCAAAATTTTGACAGTCCTACCACTTGGAAGGACTATCAAAATTTTAACAGTCCTACAAATTGTTAGGACTGTCATAATTTTGACAGTCCCACAAGTTATGTGGACTGTCAAAATTTTGACAGTCCTAATTTTAACCCACTGAAATTTTTATATAAAACTAGGACTGTTAGAATTTTGACAGTCCCACAAGCTATGAGGACTGTCAAAATTTTGACAGTCCTAATTTTAACCCACTGAAAATTTTATATAAAACTAGGACTGTTAGAATTTTGACAGTCCCACAAGCTATGAGGACTGTCAAAATTTTGACAGTCCTAATTTTATACAAGACTGTTCAAATCAAGTTAAGTCTACAATAGTGTAGTATCTGAAAAGTAGGAAAAAATCTCATCCAAACAAGCAGCAACTTGTAGTATATGTCCAATAATGTAGTATTAGAAAAAAGGGAAAAAATGAAATCAAATGTAGTATATGGGAATACACATTAGTATATATGGCAAAAACTTACACTCAAAACCAACACAAATATAAAAATCAAGATACTCAAACAAAGAGAAAAATCAACTGATATATCCAGGTATAGGCAGCAGCGTTTTAATAAGTTTTTGATAAACCATCTCGTATACCCACTTGTTCTCTCTTTTCCAAAGGTAGGACTCATTTTCTTTCAATAAAATTTTCAAACATATAGCCAACATCAAAGATTGGGCTCAGAGTATTAGAAATAACTGGTTTGAAGGCAACCAACCAACTTCTCTTATTTAGGACTGTCAAAATTTTGACAGTTCTTCCAATTGGTAGGACTGTCAAAATTTTAACAGTCCCAAAAATATATATTAATTTTCTAGGACTATCAAAATTTTGACTGTCCTAAAAATTCAACATATAATTTTAGGACTGTCAAAATTTTGACAGTCCTTCTAATTGGTAGGACTGTCAAAAGTTTGACAGTCTTAAAAATATATGTTGAATTTTTAGGACTGTCAAAATTTTGACAGTACTTCCAATTGGTATGACTGTCAAAATTTTGACAGTCCTAAAAATTAACATATATGTCAAATTTTGACAGTCCTTCCATTTTTTCTTCTTCTTTTTTGGTTTTCTGTGTGCTGTTATTTTTCTTTGTCATTGTGCTATTATTCATGTCCTCAACGACGTTGGAGTGGAGGACCTGGTGGTAGCGACGGAGGAAGGAGGGAAGGGAGGAGCGGCAGACGCCGAGGGTGCCGAGGTAGTCGAGCACCGAAAGTGGGTACGAGACGGAGGAGCGGGAGGGGAAGGAGGCGGCGGGAGGCGGAGACGGCGACGGGAGGCGGTGACGGGAGGCTGCGGTGGAGGACGGGGGAGGAGGCGGAGGAGGAGGGCTCCGACAAGAAAGGGAGGAGGGAGGAGAACTCCGGTGGAGATTAGAGGGGTTTGGGCTAGTATGAGTAAACTTTTGGACCAGTATGAGTAAACTTTATTCATTAATGGGCTAGCCCCAATCCTGGGCTAGCCCTAAGTAAACTATGTAGTGTCCTTATCAACAGCATATTTTAAACATTTAGGAAGACGAAAACAACCCTTGGCAACCTGATTTAAAATATTATTAAATTTTAGATGTTGTCGCCGGATGGTAGAAAATCGGTAGATCTAACCACGATGGCGTATTTTTAAAAAAAATACTGTGTGTACAAAGTCTCAAACTTTACGTTAGAAATCGAATAACGGAAACGTATTATTTTGCACAAAGTTACGAACGTTATGCCGGACATCGGACATCTCAAAAGGTGGGAGTTGGGAGCAGGCATACTGTGCAGTTAGCGTGGGGGCGTATTATTCCTTCCAAAAAATGGTGCGTGTACAAAGTCCCGAACGTTACGTCGGACATCAGGCATCTCAAAAGGTGGGAGTTGGGAGTAGCGATGCAATGTAGCTAGCGTGCACAAAGTTTCGAACATTACGTTGGACATCTCAAAAAAAATTATATGTTGTTTGCTTCAAGTTTTAGAGATTTAAGAATAGATTTTGGATTCATTATACATGTTTGATAAGTCTGAAATAGAAAATTGGGAGAAAATATGGAGGCCCACATCTTTTAGAAAATAAAAATCAAGATTTTGCTTGAAATATTTTTATTTTTCTGAAAATATTGGTTGGATATATTAATTATAAGAAAAATTGGACAATAATAACTAGAATGACATCAATTGGATTTAGCTAATAGTAGCATCATGAAATTAACGAAAAAATACTTATAAAAAACTAAACAAATTAACATTCATATTTTTAAGGCAAACATGAGAATAAAAAAAAATTAAAATTTTATGTCTACACATTCTCCACCTAACCAAATATTATGAATATGAAACAGTTGAATTTATTTTCCATGAAAAAATGGGAGGTGGATTCCTAAGAGCATCATTAGTAGTTGGGACTCTCCAATATAATCCATAATTTAAAAAAAAGGTAAATGTAGAATGGATTGAGTTTGTATGAGAATAGTAGAAAATGATAAAGTGAGCTTCGGTTCCAAAGATTGTGTGATCAAAAATTGATGTGAAAAAAATAATATAAAATCTAGAATCTAGAAAGTTGGGATCCAAATTGGGACTTACTATTCTACAAAATGGGTTCCTACAATTTAGAATATAGAAATTGGGAGGCCCAACTTGTCACGCCCTAGAACCAGAATACTGAAAAGCGGGACTGTCACACCCAGTCCCAAAATACCGAGGGACTAGCCACGTGGCAATGGCCAGCAGCACAACTCCAATGGGCAAACCCAATTTAATGGACCCGTTAGAGTGTACTTAAGCTGTAATAAATATCAATGCAGTCTACACCATCTATCACAGAATAATTCTAATCTCATCCACAGAAAGTAAACACAAGTCAATATGATAGATCAATCAAGATAATAGATAAAAAGAAATATAGTCTATCAACAAGTCTAAATAAATAGTGTCTCGGGGAACAACCCGATAAAATAAGTCAATACATAGATCCATAAGTCAAGATATGAAATAACTGAAAGCAGAAATAACTGAGTATTTAACAGAATACTCAGGAGAAATTCTCTGGCACAACCTCGTCCTCTGGTGCAAGTACTGCTCCAATGTCAGCTCATGTCCCGTATATCTCGGGGTATTCCTCTTCTGCTGTACCTGGGGACATAATCTGGATCCAGGTCCTCAGGGGACATAGCAAGGTACAAGAATAACTCATACCAAATAAAATACAGTAAATAAAAATAGATCCTCAGGACAAGCTATGTAACCAGCTATGTGAAAAATAAATGAGAGCATCACTAGTACTCAGGCTGAAACCACTACAAGCTCTGTGTCGGGGAGCCGATAGCAGTAATATCTCGAAGGGCTAAATACATGTGCCAAAGCTCTGGTACAGAGACTAAGGCACTCTCCAGTAACATAATATATATATATAATCAGCCTGTAGCATGTGTGTCTCTCCCCACCCAATGTAACCTCACGTCTCATGTCCATAACACGCAAGATCATGACCTCTAGCTAGTTCAACGAGTCATAATGACATTTATGTATATGCGAGTTTTATGTCACGAATCCTGTAAATCTATACAGAATCACCTTGAATAACTCATGAAAGATTTTGTCACATGAATAGTGTCAAGTGCCCTATGGTATGACGTACTTGATAAAGCAAGCACGTAAAAATATATAGGATCGTGGTATCAACTCTCTAAGTGACGTTACACGACTCCGCGTACGGCGTCGACACCAGAATCTTATTCGGACGTTAAGCAACGTCTCACGGTCCTAGGTTAAATAGGTACAATACAGAAGTATATATATAAATAACTCAAGAAATTAATATCAAAGGAACTACTGCAAGTTTGGCAAGGTACACTTGCATGTGTTATGAACTCCTTCAATTGCTCCGATAATAATGGAATCTCCAGGTACGCCTCCGAATGCTGAAACAAATATTACCATCGCTATCAGAATATGTGAAATAGTTAGGATTGACTACCCATAAGTCCAATTTGGATACAAGGGCAGAATTGACAGTTTCTGGTCAAAGCGAGATCCACATATGGCCCACTTCGCACCGAAAAATGTGCCAGAGACAAAGTTCTCCAAATTCATCAAACTTAGTGTCTACGAATCAAGAACGATGATACGAACCAAACGAAACGTCTAGAACTGGATTCCGATGAGCCGATCACAAAATCGTCCGTTAAGTAGAACCGTGGGGCCCACGAAAATGGGATTTCGTCAACGTTCTCAGAATTGAACCAAACTTGGGTCACAGGACCAGCGTAATGCTATAATTCCGATGGCATAAGTTTCGTTGCTACATTTGTGGAATGATACATAGACGATATTCCAACATTATGTATTGTATATGTGCTTCAGTTCCAGATGCATAGTCCCAAGGCTTCAGAGCGAACTCTACGCCTTAGCATGCATGAAGAAGGTTTCCGCAACGAACGAGGTTCTTTTGCACTCTACAAACAATCTGGTGAGTTATCAATACATGAATGCACTGATAGGGAGGCTTCTCGTCCGCTCGACAAATTTAAACATGTTATTTATGTTCTGTGTCCCATATATTAAGTTATCTTTCTAGTCTTACCTTAGGATCAGTTTCATGGCATAATGAAAAGTCTAACTCGTGTGGTAGTGCGCCATGGGATATAAGAGGAACACGACGAGACTTACCAACTTACCATTTTTTCTTTCCTGTCCAAGGCAACCAAGTTAAATCAAGCACGAATGTATATATATAAAATCCAAGTCAATTGCATAAGCAAATACGAGTGTCATGAGCAAGATTCTATTTCAGGTGTACGAGTTACACGGATTACTCAGGTGTGTTGCAATATAAGTGTTTAATTATGTATAAGTGTGTTATACTTATATCCGTTCGGGTGATTCAGATTCTATTATATGATGCAATGACTCGCACGCGGATTGTCGCTAAGCGATGATGACTTATCTATATGAACATGAGTCACTGGCATAGCCATAACTAACGAGTTATAGTCTCGGAGCGATATTAGATGCGTGAGGTATGAGTCACTACACGCCATCTTCGCCCGGGATGGTATGGAGTGCAACGCGAGGCCAAGGGGGCATTCACTCTATGCCTGTAACGCCCCGCAATCGCACAGTGCGTTACGCTGAGTCGGATTGAATAAAACAATAGCTGGTTACATTTGATTTGTTGGATTTGGGAACAAGTATTGATTTGAGTTGGTTTCATGTGCAGATGGCTAGCAGAGTTCGATGGAAATTAGGAGTTCGTTCAGAGCAGTACTGAGATAGCTGGATTGGAGCGATAATGCCGTCTTCCTTAGTCTGATCGGTCGGATGATTTGGAGAGCACGGCCTGCTCGCACGGTCATACCAGTTGAGTAGATCGCGCTTTGCATCGGACCACGGGTTCAAGGGATCGGCCATATCGGCAGGACATGATGCTTAACGAAATCAAACATTGTGAGTGGGTTCTTTCCCTTCTCCTCTACTCCTTCATGCCTAATATTATGGAAAAAATGTAAAGGCTTGAACACTCGGATCGGAACTTGGGAATCACTACACTGAGGCGTGCATAGAGTGTACGTCCTTTGCTTGGATAGGATTATGGCTATAAATTAATTTGCGCGTATGGATAGTTGGAGCTAGAGTTGGATTGCATTTGGGGCAGTTGGTTGGAGAAACATTTGGAATTAGGCTTGGACAGTTGGAATGATACATCTTGGTTGGAACATTGTGGCAATTGGAAATATCAAGAATTCGGGTGAGCGAGCGTGCATCCGTGCACGAGTATCACTTGGACGCTTTGTCAAGCAAAGCGTGCAGTTGTGGTTCAAAACCGGACAACTGCATCGGCGAGGGCATTGTGCCACTGTTGGGGCATTGTGCCACTGTTGGGGCATTGTGCCACGGGATTGTTCTGAGCGAGGGGTGTTGCACCAAATTGGAACACTGTATCGAGAAGCGGCATTGTGCCTATGAGAATAACTTGAGATTTGGTGCCTTGGGCAATATGTTGGAAGAATGGTTATGGATATTTTTGTTGAATATTTGGTTGAACGAGTCTTATATCGCTTGGTGGGGCAAGAAAGTTTGATCCTCTCGTCATACCTACTTGGTGTCTGCATGTCACGGACAACCTGTGTTGCACAGGGTTTGGTTTCCTCGAACGAGATAGGCTCCGGGGCACCGGGACCGTTCGGCCATGGAGGAGACAATGGGTAACGCGTCTTGGGCGCGGTACCGGTAGTTCGATACCACCAGGCGGGCTAGCTACCCAGTGCTGGATCGGGTAGGACTGCCTATTGATTAGTCCGATCAATGTCCTTTATGGCTTGGCCAGTGACTTCATATAGATAAGTGTTGGCTTGCTTTACTTTGGTTGGTTTGTGCTTCGTGTAGGCGCGACCACCTTGCCTCGACAAGAGTGTGCACTTTGAGATTTGGATTATAAGTTTTGGTTGAGGATGGATATTGAGGCTTGGATGATGGTTCGATATGTTATCGTATTGCTTGGGCTTGAGTAGGATGGTTTGTATGCTAGTTTCCTTCGAGTTGGTTATATATTACTTGTCGATTGAATTTAGTTGAATGCTTGCATGCTTAAACTGCTTTACAGTTTTTCTTAACATGTCATCCTTATGCCATGAATTGAATCTAGGATTCAACTAGAAAGATCACCATATAACTGTTTGTATTCACTATTTTACTTAGTGTCGGCTTAGACGAGTGGGTTACCCCGCTCACCAGTACGACTGTGTACTGACCCACGTTTGTGGGCATTATTTCAGGTACGCAGGTGTAGTGGTTCTTCTTGGATATACGGGACATGATGTATGAACTGTAAGTACCTTTGTGGGCTAGAGAAAAGAGCAAGAGTATTTTATCGCCTTTGAGGCAATCACCTTTGTGGCATTTTATTTGGACCCTATCGAGAGCTTCACTGCGTATACTCTGATGTGTGATTGGTACACAATACTAGACTTTTGCTGCAACTTGGTCGTTTCGATAATAACTTTGGTGTTTGACAACATCGCCTTGTACGAGCGCAACTCCAGGCTCGTACGGCATCATGTCCCGATGAGAACGATTGTCCTGTGGGAGAGCTGCAACATGGTGATTCACGTTCAGTGGGGACTATTGAGCTTGCGGAAGATTGGGGCATGACATATTGGTATCAGAGCGCCTGGTTCATTTTCTCGGACTTGGTCCTTCGCTTCATCACAAACTCTAAATAGCTTCCGCGTGTCGTTTAGCTCTTGGCTCTACTCAGTGCCGTATTCGATGTTTCATGCAATAAGTCTATATATTGCTGATTGTGGCTGCATATTGTGCTTCATTGCATTGCTTTTATTGGTTTTCGTTAGATCGCTTAGCATCGTTAGGCGTTGTTGCATTCGTGCAGCAAGTTGGGTGGCGTTGTTGCATTTGTGCAGCAAGTTGAGAGGTGTGTCGTTGCTTGGGTTGGCTTGGTTTGTCGTTCAGGGAGTTTCTGGTTGCATCGGTGGATCAGTTGGTTGGCAGATGAGATTGGTTATATGGCATATTGTGAGTAGAAGCATTGGATTTGAGAATGGATCATTGCACGAGTTGCTCGTGTAGCGAAATTGTTGGAAGGTGTTTAATTTTTGGCTGGATATATCACATAGAGCATCGGTTGAGCATGTTTGAGTTTGGCATAGGAATATCAGGATAGTGTTGCACGAGTTGCTCGTACCACAAATGTGTGGAACAGTTGGATATTGGGTTGGATTACTTGGAAGAGAGCTCGGTGCACGGGATTGCTCGTGTAGCAAAAGTATCAGACGGTTTGAGAATAGTTGGAAGCATTGAGAACGGGATATGGCACGAGTTGCATCACAAAATTTATGGAAAGAGTTGGATGGTTAAAGAATTGGCTGAGTTTCGTGTCAGACTTGAGTTGGGAATGGTAGGATCACGCGTAAGGGATGGTTCGAACGGATTTTGGATTAATGCAAAGAAATCGTAATGCGAGTAGCGATTTGATTCGGAGTGGTATATGGGATACCACATAGTGAGCAAGGCATTGAAATATTTTGATAGACATCAATGGAAATTGCCTCAACGGACTCGGGTAACAGGAATATAAGTTGGTTGGTGCACATCGGCTGAGTTGGAAAGAATGAAAATGAAGCAAACGAATATTGAGTTGAGCATATCGAGAACGGACTTGTGCAAATGGAAGTATCGTTGGACTTGAGAGATGGATGAGATCGGAATAAACAGATGGAAAGAGTGTTTGGAAATTTGAAGGATTTAGGTAAACCAAGTATTGGAAATAATTGAGATTGTTCAGATGGAAAGTTGAATATCGGATTTCCCTTGCACGATTTGGGAATTCAGTGGAACATTCAATTGGATGCAAAGAGAAAGTTGAGCATAAGGAACGAACAGTTGGGATACGCTTGAGCGAAGCGATGGGTTAATTGATGGATAGCGAGCACGGACTACGAATTTTGGAAACACATTGGAGCTATTGGTTGAGTAATGGAACACGATCCTACTTGGAGGGACAATGCGATGGTTGCACACGGGCTTGAAGGATTTTGGATATTGCTGCTCGAGAAGTTCACTCAGGTTTAGCAGAGGTAAAATTTTGGGCAAAATGGTGCAACGATGGTAGACGGATTCTTCGGAAGACATAAACGAGCATGAGGCAAGTCTAGTTGATGTTGAGTCAGATTGGAAGTTAACTTGCAGTACTGAGGCGGATTGAGACAACAACTGAAGGCAAAGATTGTGGCGGACAAACTTTTAAAGATACTAAAACGTGGGAGCAACGTCGGAACAAATCACTGTGCTGTTTGAGCAAGTTGGACGTGCACTGTGAAATACTGCAAACGGATAAGAATTGAGCAAGTCTCGAGTTTCGAGAATTATTGTAATTGGTAGTGCGAGTAGACGAACATGGCAATTCGGAAATTTGATGGATTCAGGGCAGAACGACGGATTGATGGAAGACGGTTTCAACGAGCGCAGTTCTCGAATTGTGGCTTGGATATAGAAAGACTCTAGGTGGTTAACCGACGTTTGGTTGACAGATCAGCAGAGAAAGTGCATGAAGTTCTCGGATTCGAATGTTTGTTCAGATGGAATGGTTGGATTATGGTTCGGATTTGCAGATGAGATATAGCATGGTTCGTAGTAACTGTCCATCATGATGACTTACAATTATCGAGCGTAGCTTCGGGACAGCTGACCCTAGCGACTTGACCGCCAAATCAGAGATGAATATTGTAAACCCATAGAACGACCCTTGCGGTGGCGCATTTGGGAATGCGTCAAAGACAGATATGAGTAGTGTGTGTGTTGGAGATTGGCTTATTGACTGAGTGTTGGATTCGAGAGATCCTTGGGATAGCCTTCAGCTGAAGATACAGCCGGAAGATCGGAGCGATGGTGGGATTGGCCTAAGTCAACTGATGAGATTCAGAGTCGCAGATTTTTGTAGATGGTATCCCCTCTGACTCATCGTGCCCTGGAAGGAAATAACATTCATATGAATTGACGACTGTGAAACTAGCTTATGAAGTTAAGGCAGCGGCTCGTTCGAATCAGATTATTATAATACTGGAAGGGACAGATGTGCCTCAGATTTATAAGATGTATCAAAACTTAGTCTGGAAAGCGTGCTCGTTCAAAAGGCAAAGGTGATATCCTATGCTTCGAGGTAGTGGAAGCAGTGCGAAGAAATATTCCATGCGCAACCTAGGAATTATGGCGAGTGTGTCCACGTTAAAAACGTGGCGACACTATCCCTTTGGCGTGGCAGCAAAATCTTTGTGGATCACACGAACCTCAATATAGATGTTCACCCAGCGAGGTATTGAGATTGAGAAAGAGGTGTTTGGTTGAGCTAATAAGAGCAAAGTTGATATTTAGATAAGTCGCCTAGTTGGGGTAGTATCAGTTGAGATGATCGTTCGGTGCATGAGATATATTTGGAGATGTTGCTAGTACGGATTCAGGAATAGTTGGATGGATTGAGTTGGAACATGAACTGATTGAGTCGGTGGGAAATCATCATATTTGAGAATAGTGCTCAAGCGAATATGTTGGAATGAAAATCGGGATTGGTCCAATTGGGAGTAAAGTAATGCATGCCTCGGACATAAAGATACCCTTGTAACTTGTCCAAATTCGCTATCGCAAAGCTCGGCCGAAATACATGTATTTTAGGGATGCCTTAAATATGTGTACGATCCAAAACTAAGCGATACGAGAAATTCGTATTGAGCTGCAAGAAGGATATGGGAATATGGAATTTGTACGAGCGTTCAGCAGAGCGAGATGCTGAGTCAGGATCGTGAGTATGAGAGTTGCATAGAGCAGAGTTATAAATTGGACAAGTGGAATGTGATAGGAATGAGTACCAGCACGGTTCATGGATGAACCTGATTCTAAGTGGTATATTATGTAACGTCCCGCAACCGTACGGTGCGTTACGTTGAGTCAGATTGAATAAAACAATAGCTGGTTATATTTGATTTGTTGGATTTGGGAACAAGTATTGATTTGAGTTGGTTTCATGTGCAGATGGCTAGCAGAGTTCAATGGAAATCAGGTGTTCGTTCAGAGCAGTACTGAGATAGCTGGATTGGAGCGATAATGCCATCTTCCTTAGTCCGATCGGTCGGATGATTTGGAGAGCACGTCCTGCTCGCACGGTCATACCAGTTGAGTAGATCGTGCTTTGCATTGGACCACGGGTTCAAGGAATCGACCGTATCAGCAGGACATGATGCTTAACGGAATCAAATATTGTGAGTGGGCTCTTTCCTTTCTCCTCTACTCCTTCATGCCTAATAATATGGAAAACACGTAAAGGCTTGAACACTCAGACTGGAACTTGGGAATCACTACACTGAGGCATGCATAGAGTGTACGTCCTTTGCTTGGATAGGATTGTGGCTATGAATTGATTTGCGCGTATGGATAGTTGGAGCTAGAGTTGGATTGCATTTGGGGCAGTTGGTTGGAGAAACATTTGGAATTAGGCTTGTACAGTTGGAATGATACATCTTGGTTGGAACATTATGGCAATTGGAAACATCAAGAATTCGGGCGAGCGAGCGTGCATCCGTGCACGAGTATCACTTGGGCGCTTTGTCAAGTAAAGCGTGCAGTTGTGGTTCAAAACCGGACAACTGCATCGACGAGGGCATTGTGCCACTGTTGGGGCATTGTGCCACGGGATTGTTCTGAGCGAGGGGTGTTGCACCAAATTGGAACACTGTGTCCAGAAGCGGCATTTTGCCTATGGGAATAACTTGAGATTTGGTGCCTTGGGCAATATGTTAAAAGAATGGTTATGGATATTTTGGTTGGATATTTGGTTGAACGAGTCTTGGATCTCTTGGTGGGACGAGAATGTTCGATCCTCTCATCATACCTACTTGGTGTCTGCATGTCACGGACAACCTGTGTTGCATAGGGTTTGGTTTCCTCGAACGGGATAGGCTCTGGGGCACCGGAACCATTCGGCCATGAAGGAGACAATGGGTAACGCGTCTTGGGCGCGGTGCCGGTAGTTCGATACCACCAGGCGGGCTAGCTACCCAGTGCTGGATCGGGTAGGACTGCCTATTGATTAGTCCGATCAATGTCCTTTATAGCTTGGCCAGTGACTTCATATAGATAAGTGTTGGCTTGCTTTACTTTGGTTGGTTTGTGCTTCGTGTAGGCGCGACCACCTTGCCTCGGCAAGAGTGTGCACTTTGAGATTTGGATTGTAAGTTTTGGTTGAGGATGGATATTGAGGCTTGGATGATGGTTCGATATGTTATCGTGTTGCTTGGGCTTGAGTAGGACAGTTTGCATGCCAGTTTCCTTCGAGTTGGTTATATATTGCTTGTCGATTGGATTGAGTTGAATGCTTGCATGCTTAAACTGCTTTACAGTTTTTCTTAATATGTCATCCCTATGCCATAAAATGAATCTAGGATTCAACTAGAAAGATCACCATATAACTGTTTGTATTCACTATTTTACTTAGTGTCGGCTTAGACGAGTGGGTTATCCCGCTCACCCCACTCACCAGTACGGCTGTGTACTGACCCACGTTTGTGGACATTATTTCAGGTACGCAGGTGTAGTGGCGCTGCTTGGATATACGGGACATGATGTATGAACTGTAAGTACCTTTGTGGGCTAGAGAAAAGAGCAAGAGTATTTCATCGCCTTTGAGGCAATCGCCTTTGTGGCATTTTATTTGGACCCTATCGAGATCTTCGCTGCGTATACTCTGATGTGTGCTTGGTACACAATACTAGACTTTTGCTACAACTTGGTCGTTTCGATGATAACTTTGGTGTTTGACAACATCGTCTTGTACGAGCGCAACTTCAGGCTCGTACGATATCACGTTCCGATGAGAACGATTGTCCTGCGAGAGAGCTACAACATGGTGATTCACGTTCAGCGGGGACTATTGAGCTTACGGGAGATTGGGGCGTGACAATGCCGCCCACTACCATGTGACTGTTAGGAAGTTCCGTCTGGATCTGATAGGCCCGGTGCCCTGGCGACCGTCCGCAGGAACCTAAACATGAATACCTTGTTCATAAGTTATCCGTGATATGCAAGTCTTGGGTCTCAAATTTACGGGATTCATGATATGAGATGTAAATTATTTATTCTTGTTTAGAACAAGTATGCTCTACGAGCTGTGATTCTAGCTTTACTTGACATGATTCTCATTCAGAGTTAAACTTGATGTTGTGTAATCCCCTGGTTCGGAGATGCCTTGGCGACCTAACGGACCCGGATACTTTCAGGTTCATACTTGCACGGAACGACTATTAGATAGCCTTTCGGTGAATTAGATCAATGGAAGAAAAGATGGTGTTTACTTGATTGTGGCATAAAATTATGTGACAAGCATTAAAATGAGACAACGAGCATAAACTACAATGTAAGCAGGCAAGCATGTATTTATATTTGAAACATAAGCATTTACGTTAGCACAATCTATGGTATAGTGCGAGGAGTGAAGCCGTACAGGGACATAGCGAGCGATATAATCTTGGGGACGAGCAGTATAAACAAGTGAAGCAGTGCACTACGAAGAGTATATGATGATCTACTCGAGGCATAGCGGGGTCTACTTGCACGAAGCAAATGTAGCATGCGAGGGTCCAAGTTATAAGCCAAGTTTTATTTTCATGTTCTAACACAAGCAATACAATATGGGATTATTCCCTTAACTAGGTACGTTGTATTCTTTATTAGCATGCAAGGGGTGATTCACCTAGCGACTAGCATGTATCGTCCATATTTTAAGTGTGCTGGCTAAGCAAAGACAAGTTCATCGTAGCCACCCACCCTAGCGATGATTCGTCTCGGTCGAGCGATACTCTGAGCGAGCCTTTGAAAGTCTAAGTCTGAACTCCTGAAGGGCCAAGTCTGGTAATCCTTTGCCTCAAACCAGTCTTCTCGTTGAGCAAAATGGGTCGGATCGTTACACTTTTTGAATCGGTTGTCCTCTTGAACGGAACGGGTCGTTATAATAGGCGAGTAGATCGTAGAGATTATAGAAGGGATGACATAGGGGGATAATAATTTCTCCAAAAAATTATGTATCATAAGATTTTGTTGGTCTATAAATTTCATATTTTTTCAGCAATATGATATTTCTTTCTTTCCAAAGTTTAGCTACTTCAATTACAATATTTTAATAATATAAAATCAGAATAATAATTACTCTAAAAAGATACAATCATAATATTCACTACATCCGTTGGTTTCTACAACACCTTTTGTTGTGTCCCAGTCCCCCATAATTACTACAACGAAGATCTCTTGTCGACGGTTCTCTTGTATTTATACGATTTTTTTTGGCCTGCCTGTTCTACTTCCAAGAAGTGGTACCAATTTAACCTCTTACGGGTTTACTTTGAGGAGTATAGGGGACTGAAATCGGTTCCATACATGGCATGTATACAGCTCTAAGTATTGCAATAGAAAATTCAACATGATAATAACTTTCAACTGGTACGTTAGAAGAATGACATGTAAAGCAAGCATGTTCACATTGTGTAGAGTATGTTGTCACCGACCACGTGTACAGTATTTACGGTCTAGTTCAACCACATAACATCTACTTGTTTAATGATTCCATATTTCAAATTTATTGTTATTAAAACACAATAACTAAAAATGGTGTGAGTTTCTCATAATACCTGCCATAGTGTTCAACATCCTTGAACAAAAGTCTATTTTCATCTTTTCAGCATTTATTCGATGCTTGTCGTGAAGTGTTATTATATTTGCTCTAATACCATTAAGCAATGTTGATATTGGTTTGTCACGCAAGCTTTTAATCAAATTATTAAAACATTCAGGAATGTTCGACGTGTTAATATCTAATCGTGGACAAGGTGCATAAGCTGTTATCCAATGAGAAAAATCATAATTTTCATCGAAACCTACAATCCAATTAAAAATATTTATATCAGCAGATTTTATCGTTTCGAACCAACCATTCGCATCAACCTTATTATAAGACCGGGCAAGTTTGTCTAGCCATTGCAGATATTTGAGTGTACGAGGACATAACTTTTTCAAATTTTGTTTGAAATATTGAATACAAAAAAAGTAGGGAGAGTTTGGAAAAATTATTCGTATTCCACGAATTAATCATTTCTGCTTATCAGATATAAATAAAATACTATCCCACCGTTCAAAATAACTTTCGAATGACATTTTCAAACAGTTTAAAAACCATGTCCATGACTCAGTATTTTCATTCTCAGCAACACAATAAGCAATAAGCAATAAGCAATAAGATATGGTTGGTAGTTTGGATCGTGAACACAAGCAACAAATAAATTATCTTGGAATCTAGACGTAAGAAAAGTAGCATCAATACTAATAACAGGTAAACAATCACTTAAGAAACCATCCATACAAGCCTTGAAACAAATAAATATTCTTTGGAAGACATTATTTTCAATTATTTTAAAAAAATATTTGCTACCGGTATTTGTTTCCATAATTGTAAAACTATATTTCTCAAGACTACCATATGCATCAACATAACTGCCGTTGATATCAACTAATGCAAGTTTCCTAGCTCTCCAAGCTTTGGAATACATAATATGTATCCGATGTTCTCTAAGTATATCGTGTACAATGTGTGCCTGACTATACGAGTTGTTATCTCTAATTTTACCAATTATTTTATTTTTTATCCATACAGTAGTGGCTAGTGGATGATGTCCTCCTGTAAATCCACCTAAACCTGAATGTCTACCTTCAAATGTACAAATTTTAAATGTACTACCCTCACCATTGGCTTTAGCGTATACTCTCCAACAACAGTTGGGAGAATCACAAGTATACACTATTCTTTAATAATTGTTATGTTTAATGAACAACTAAAATTATATCTAATTGCTAGGTCACTAATAAAATTTTAAAATTCCTGAGGAGAATCAAATGTTCTGCCAACCAATAATTCGAAAATGCAACCAGCTACATTAGCATCATTATCATCTAAATAATAATCTAAATTTTCAACCAAATTATCACTGTTTTTATCGTCAACATCATTGTGTTTATCGTCAACATCATTGTTTTCGGTATCAAAGTTCTGTTTAGTGCGATTTATATAACTAGGATCAACATTAAAATCTTGGTTATTACAATAATATTGACTACTTGAAATTATAGTTGTGTTGATATTTGGTAGTGGTGGAATGATGTAAATTTTAATACAAGATGAAATAAAATTACTTTGAACAATAAAATTCTATGTTTCTTCACAATCTACTATTATAAACGCATCTTAATAAAACCACCTTATTGTAAATTCATAATTTATGGAAAAACGATCACAAATAATACTACGCAAACTAGCTAATGTGATATTTTGATAAGTGGTAATAATATGAGTATTATCTCCTTGTTAAGATAATCCATCTAGTATACCTTCATGGTATCAAATTATTACTAAATTTTGATCCATAGTCATAAACATTCAGATGAATTGAGGCTTACAGAGGAATGTCAGAAAAATAGCTTAGGAGAAGATGGTAGGAGACAATTGATCAAAGTATCTTCTGACTTGAATTTGGCTTCTGAATTCATTGGTTGTTTTATAAGAGTATGAGAAAAATATGGTGAAGAAAGTAAGAAAGAATGTGGTGAAGCAAAAGAGTGAATGAGATGTAGAAAATAAAAGAGTGATACATATAGAGCTAAATTTAACCGTTCAAATTTAAAATTTACAAATTTAACGTTATAAATTGAACGTTACCTAGTGTACATAAAACGTTTGCAAGTTTTGCCTGTAGATAGTGTAAAAAAAAAGTGACAGAAGAAAGAGTCAGAGAAAGAAATAGATGAGAGAGAGAGAGAGAGAGGGGCGTGGGAGAGAGAGAGAGAGAGAGAGAGAGAGAGAGAGAGAGAGAGGGCGAGTGAGAAAGAGAGTAAAGAAAGGGAGAGAGGGATGAGAGTGACATGGAGAGGGAGAGAGAGAGGAGACAAAGAGTCAGAGAGGAGACAAAGAGTCAGAGAGACAGAGGAGGCAGAGGGAGAGAGAGAGAGAGAGGTGAGGAGAAAGATAGAAATGGGGAGGAGAGAGAGAGTAAGAAAACGTCATTCGGAAGGACGTTTTTTCTTGAAAAACGTTATTTCAATGTGCGTTTTTCGTTTTTTATTAAATTGTTTAACGTCGTTAACGGACAAAAAGTGGATGATAAAAATATAATATTAAAAAATATAAAACATTCATCTAGCACATTGATGCTTTCTTTGAAATTTTAAAAAACTTGATATTTTTTACAAAATTTATGAAAAATGTAGTGCTCTGGACGAAAATTTCCATAAATAATAAGAAAAGATACAAAATTGTGCACCATTATTTAATGTCCTTGTTCACTTAGCATACATAAGAGAAGATTCCCTCTTATCAAAATACTTTGCACGTGAAGCAAAGATAGGATCCAAAAGTTGTTTCTCATTTGCAAATAACCCCCTCCCTTTTCTAATAAGTAGTTTGAACCATGGATGAAATATATTCATAAATGTAGATACATGCCTATATATAAATTAATTGGTAGAATATTAATATTGTGTTTCTATATACATGTGGATGAACTTGTGGCTATGTTCCTTGGACTAAGACTTGGACTTTGTGTCTGCATTTGCAATAAATATTGGACAGTAGCATCCAGCAAGTATATTTTGTCCGAATTGTACAGCAATTAAATGCATTTTCTATTATTTGTTTCTCTTCAGTCTTACATAATTTACATGTTGCTTATCATCTATTGTTTTCTTATTTGATGTGCACTTACTTATTTACCTTCGATATATCACTGCTTGTTTCATGTGCGAATTGTGACAGTATTTGTTTGTCCAATATCTCTGTTCTATTGAGTTTGAGTTGACTAGACTTATACCACTCAGGAGAGATCAAATGTTAGACATTGGCCTATGTAATCTTTAGGACCGGGAGTGTCCCATGACATTTCGGTATTAGAGACTTGTTCTACCATCTAAAGACTGGGAGTGTCCCATGATGTTACGGTATTGAGACATGATCGTACCAGAAGCATCCGATGGTGTTATGGTATATTGAGTCCTTATCGATTGTATGTCTATCTGTAGGTGTTGCATGTATTACTTGTCTCACTTCCTGTATTATTTAATGTATATTTTTGGCATGTACATTATGTATCTTGCTATGTTCCCTGAGGACTTAGACCCTTCTCCAGATATAGACGAGGGATACCCACAAGTTTACGGACTCGGACCCGAAGTAGCTGCAATATCTTCTGATCATGCTGAGATCGATTCACCCGAGTTCGTGTGAGCGAGGCTCACCATGCTTCCTATTATTTTCTTGTTTCAAATAATTAGTCTACTAGCAGTGGATTTGTCTCCACCGAGACTATTTTATTATCTTTGCTGCACTTCGACTTTGTTAACTTGTTTTCGGTATTTTATATCTCTGAATTTTTTTGTTTATATATTGTGGATGAGATATAGAAAATACTTGTGACTTATATGTGGTATTTGAGACCTGTATAGACAGCGTAAGTGCATGCTTGAGAAATTTCCATAGGAAGGAGTAGTCCTTTAGCATGTACCAGCTGGCCAAATCACGTGCTTGTCCCGTGAGTTTTGGAACTGGGGCGTGACGGTTAGTTTCCATATAACAAGATTATATTCACAAAAAGAGAATAAAGTGGAAAAAAATTCTAATGCAAAAATATTGTCAACTTCCAAAACAATTTTTTCTCTTCTTGTTTTTTTTCTAAATATTTTTATTCATAATTGATGGCGTAGAGGCTGGGCCGGCCCAAGAGGCTGGGTTGTCCTAGCCGGAGCTAAATTTGAGTCCTTTGTCCTTGACTTCAAAAGAAGATATCAAAAAATTGATGCCGAGTGGTGTTGGCAGCGACGTCGAAGTCTCCGATTCTAATGACGGCGTGGAGCTCAAATACCGAGTTCCTCTCATTGAGCTACCCGGGACCTTTTCCAGTGGAACTCAAAATATGGACATGTGGATTGCTAGTTCAACTGACATAAATGAGTTGGGTGGACCACGCAGACTCTATTGGCGGAGATGTGGGGACTTAGGGGCCTGCGGGGTTGTTCTAACCGGAGGGGGGGGGGGTTGTGTTGCCCAAGTCCGATGACTTCTCAGACTTACCCCAGGGTCGACCGTGAATAGAGGTAAAGATATTGTAAACATTATCTAGAACTAGTTCTAGATAACTACCTTTACAATATCCTATATAACTTTGTAAAATAAGCTTCACAATTTAACTAACAATTACATTAGAAAATAATTTTAAAATAAAACTTTGTCATTCTACCTGGCAACAACTTTTTTCCAAAGTTACAACAGGGTTGGAGATGCTCTTAGCTTAGGCATCTGGTCATGACATATTAGATCCCTTGTTCACATGACACTCGGGATTTTGTAACTAACCATTATTTAAAAAAAAAAAAAAAAAAAGATTGTGAACACTAAGTTTCGAAAATTGAGTGTCTTTGTGATTAGTTAGGCTAGCCAACCACTACTACCATGTCTGGAGGAGTTTGGTTGCTAGCAAATTATGAATTGATACTTTCTGAACCCACGCTCGAGTTCTTTGCCTTAATTCCTGACCCACATGCCAGGAACAAATAATATGGATCCTAAGTTCAAACCACATTTCGTTTGGTAGAAGTAAAGGAAAAAAATAATCATTTTCTGTTTAATATATGAAAAAAAAAAAGGAAAAAAAAATAAAAGTGTATTTTTTTTCTTTTCTTTCCGTAACCTAATAAATTCAATCTCTCAAAAAATAAATAAATTTTTTTTTTTCGAAGGATCATCATAATTTACAATTATAACTAAAAAAATTATATTATTTAAAAATTGTTCAAAGAAGTCAAATGGTAAATAAATATGTTTAATCAAGGATATAATTGATAAAGTCTAGTTTTTTTATTTTATTTTTTCATATCAAACAAATGAAAATACTTCTCTTCCATTTTGCATCTCTCCTACCAAACAGAAAAAAAATATTGTTTTCTTTCCATATGGCTGAAAAATATACCTTTTTTTCCCTACTTTTTTCTACTTTCTACCAGACGGAGCCTTAAAGACTATTTGGATAGATATAAGTGGGTTAAAACTTTATTTTTTGGTGCATATACAACCTAAATGTTATTGTTTTACCCTTTAATTTGGATAGACGTTGAAAGTTGATTGAATATGCAAAATTTCTGACAAAAGATCAGTTATTGTCTCCCTCATTTTGTCATTGTGTGTAGCAGCAAAAAAAGATAGGAAGTTGGATTTCGCTACCTCTTACTTGTATTTGTGAAGTTCATCTTAGAACTCCTCTCTCTTTTGATTACCGTCTCCTTCCATCGGTTCTATAATCGTTGTAGCTCTCAATCTTTCTTGTAAGTGCTCTGATTATTCCGATTCGTTGACGACGTAAATTATGATTAATCGAGTGAGACTGGATTGCAAATCCCAGACTTTCATTCCTATCGCCTCTATCTGAAAATTGTTTTTCCTCCAAAGGAAAAATAATTGTGAGATTTGTGAGACTTTTAATTCAAAAATATGAGGGAAATGAGTTATTCTGACTACATGCAGATGTGGGCCTCCATTTGTATAGAGCTACTCCTTTCACAAGAAACTAAAAAATACTCTCCCAAAAGAAGCCCAAAGTTGATTTTGAGTCCAACCAAAAATATAATTTTGGTAGTACATTATAAAGTACCCTTTATGAGATTTTGAGATATGACTTCCCGAAGCCCTTGATCCTTATTAGTTTCAAATAGGACATATAAGTATAGTATAATTTATGCATATTCGATTTTTTTTTTTTTTTTAAGATATTGGTGGAGCCTAATAATAATAAATTCCACTTATAACCAGTTTAGACCTACGGAGATGTGAGAATTATTCTCCTAAATTAACTAATACTTCATAGACATTGCGTAATGTTTGGTTGCAATAAAATTCAGAGACAATGTCAGGATTTTGTCTCTAAAACATTCAGAGATAAACACGACCACTGAAATCTAACATCTGAATCTGAATCAAAATTCTTTCCAATTATGTCCTAAGTATCTCTGTCATTTTTTAAAACATAGAAACAAGCAACTTTTATTCAAAGGTTTCATTCACATAAAAATAAATAGATTTTTCGAATTCAGACTTTATAGGTTAGGTTCGGTTCGCATATTCATGGTATTGAGAAAGAAAATTTATTCTTTTCTGTGTTTAGATGTCAAAGGAAAGAAGAAGAAACGAAAAATAATTTTCTAAGGGAAAAAAAATGGTTGTCCGCCCACCCAACGATTTACTTTCTCATCCTAAGAATTCAATTTTTCTTCCATTTTATTTGGTATTTCAAACACCAAAATTTTTTAATAAAAATTTTAATTTTTTTTAAAAAGAATAAAGTTTTTTTTTTCAGCGAACCAAACGATGTCTTAGACTTGAGATTCCTACTACGAAACAAATCACCTTGGGTGATAAATACCCCTCTTTTAAGCACATAGACACATCCACAGGAGACTGTCTTTGTCTTTATACTGCCATGCTCAGCAAGGAAGAGCAGCTGGACAAGAACTGACTTTGGTTTAGCGCAATCACACTCGTGATTTATTGATCGAGCAAGTTCGAAACCATGATCAACTTCTCGCCCGTGTCCAATTCAATATCGTTGGGAGTAGTGCATCAAATTAAAGACGTCTCGTTCACGTGCACAAGAAGAATAGCATGTTAGGATTTAGCACAAATTTGGTTCGCAAAATCTGGACCTTGTAAATTTTTTATTTATTTATTTTCCGTATTTAGATGTCAAAAAAAAAAAAATGAAAAGAAAAAGAAGAAGAAAAAATTAAGGAGGAAAAAATAATCCCCTCACCTATTATTCACTTTTCGGATCTTTTCAAATACCAATGAAAATTATAAATTTTCAGAAGTAAAAGAATAACAAAGAATTGATATCTTTTCCTTTCTTTCCCAACCAAAAGGACCTTAGTAGAATTCTTTGCTTAGGGACATCTTGGATGTCAGTAATGAAGCTCAATCTCGAAAGTTTTCAAAAAACTTGTTATTATCGACAATTTTTTATATAACCATAATTCTATTAAACGGTGTAATTTTTTTTTCAAATATTTGAAGGTTAAAAAAATAAATAAAACCATCACCACCAACACCACCACAACAACAACTAACATGTCGCAGATTTCCATTGCAAAATAGAAAGTAGAAGCCAATTTGGCCGCAGAATCTGCAAGTTGTACATATGGCATTGTGGTAGAGATCGACTCATTTTAATAGTTCTAATAATAATAAGATAGAGCAAAGTCCCTGATCATAGAGTTTTTTTTATGTCATATTTACTTAGGATTATATTTTTATGTATAGACACATGACATGTTATATATAAAAAATCTAGGATTTATTGTACGCGTGATTAATTGTGCAAAACAAAGTTGTTGTGTAGCGCTACAAATAGAAAATGAAGGAAAAAAATGGAAATTGAAGGAGAAAGAACTTGGATTAGTGTATATTGAACAATTTTTTGATTTTTTTTCCGGTTATTTATCGGTTATAATTTTCTACTTAATTCTTGTATTTTTATTTTGAAGTTTTTTAATCTTTATTTTTCTGCACAAGTTATTGACCATCGTACTTGGCTTGCGGGTATTGATTAATGGGACGTCTTGAAAAATAATTTTCTAGACATTGCATATCGTATGCAACAACGATGCGGCGATTGATTGCATATATACTTGAGTAATTAGCAGCCACTGAGCAATCGTCACGTGCACACTCATTTATTGAAGGGCAATGCTACGCCTACAACCAAATGCTTACACCTTTCTTACAACCGCCACGTGGCGGCCGTCCATTGGGTGATGGGGGGTATATGGGACTCGGTGTCCGCCACGTGGCAACCATTTATTGGATGAAAGGTGGTGTAAACCCCCTGATTTTTCAAGATTTTTAAATTTGGATTTTACACAATTTTCTGGAATTTTCTGGAAATTTTCTGTAATTTAAAAACAGGGTTTTAATATTTAAATAATTTTTAAATGATAATAAACAATATTAAAATATTATGAAAATAATATTTTTGGGTGTAAAATAAAAAACTGGACTTAGGGTAATTTTCTGGGAATTTATTGGACCCCGGACCTTTTTTTAACACCTAAAATTAATTAATTAATTAATTAATTAATTGTTTAATGATTTTGTTAATTATTGTTATTATTATTATTACTATTTTTCCCTAAACTAAAGCCCGGCCCATTTCCCCCAGCCGAGCCCAGCCCAACCCGGCCCACGGCCCACCCGCTCCCCTACAGGGTCGGGTCGGGTCTGCCCGCCACTCGACCCGCCCGCTAACCCGTCTCCCATCTCTCCCTCTTTCCCGCAAACTCCGGCGGCGCCCGCTTCCCGCGCCGCCCCGCCCGGCCGCCGCTCCGCCTGCTCCGCTCCACCACCCGACCCCCGCACCAGCCGCCACGACTTCGGCCCCCAGCCCCCTCCCCAGCCCTATATAAACCCCGTCCACCGCCCGCTGCCGGCCACCAGCGCCCCCCCCCCCCCGGCCACCGCGGTTCAGCGGCCCTGAAGCCCTAGGCCGGACTCACTGCCGGACACACGGACACGGCTGACACAGCGTCCAGGACACGGGACGCGTATCGGACACGGAAAACCCCGTTTCAAGAAGCCTCGTTCAGGTACTCGTATCTTGCACCCTGCATCTCCGATTTCGATTCTGTAAATTGCGTTGTGAAGCCTGTATGACCCTCTCGGTGCCCGGATAAACCGCTCGGGGCATCGCGTCCTGTGGTGATCGCACACCGCGATCCAAAAACAGGAAAAACCAGACCCTGTTTTACCCCGGAACTGAGTACGCCCCGCCAAACGGGACGACTTGGTCGCGTACGGTCTTCACAGATATGTGCGCGTCGTTGATACGGACGTGTGGGATTTCGCGAAAGCTTATTCGGGTGTGCATGCACACCGGAATCAACGCGTATCCGCGGACATCGCCCCGTATCCGACTTTTCTGCAAATTACCCTAACTTCGTGCACACACGTCGGATCGAAACGAAACTTGCGCCATCGGACTCGTAGCGATACGCTGGTCCCGTGGGTCAAGTTTGGTTCGATTCTGAGAACGTTGATGAAATCGCGTGTCGTGGGCCCCACAGGCCCCGCTCGACCGGCGATTTTGTGATCGGCTCATCGGAATCCAATTCTGGAAGTTTCGTTGGATTCGTATCATTGTTCCTGACCTGTTGACACTAAGTTTGATGAATTTGGAGACCTTTGACCCTGACACATTTTTCGATGCAAAGCGGGCCCGCATGTGGACCCCGTTTTGACCCGAAACTGTCGTTTTTGCCCTTGTCTCCAATTGGACCCAAGGACAGGCATTTCTAGCTGATTGATATTTTCTGGATCTGATGGTGATATTTATTTCAGCAACCGGATTACCGCCTGCAATCCCAGCTGAAGTCAGAGCCGCAATCAGAGCCGGAACCACAGGCAAGTGTACCTCGCCAAAACTTGCAGCGTTGCTACCTATTTACTTGACTTAGTTATGCATCAGTGGGCAAGTGTACCTTGCCAAATCCTGCAGTCTGCTATTTATTTCCTTGGCTTAATTATGCATCAGTGGGCAAGTAGGGCTTGTCAATTCCCAGTAGTTCCTGTGATAATATTTTGCTGGATTTCTTGTGTAAAATCATATAAACTTGTTTTAACTGCTTAACCTAGGAAATGTGCGACGTACTTAGCGTCCGATCATAATCGGGTGCCAACCCCGTACGCGGTGTTGGGTACGTCACTTAGAGTTGGACATTCGATACCCTTACTCTTGGTACTTGTCCTATCAAGTACCCTACAACCCAGGACACTTGACACTATACATGGACAGAATCTTCCTGAGATATTCACGGTGATTCTGTATAGGATACAGGTTATGACATGGACAGTTTATTCCTAGACATTATATGACTGCTGCATTAGTTATGATCTTGCGTGTCATGGACATGAGACGTGTGATTACATTGGGTGGGGAGAGACACACAGGCTACAGGCTATTTTCGTATATATATATACTATTAGTGTGAGGTCGTAGACTCTCCAGCAGAGCTAGACCCTTTACGTGTTATTACTGCTACCGGCTCCCCGACACAGAGCTTGTAGCGGTCTCAGCCTGAGTTCTAGTGATGCTCTCAACTTGCATTTGTCACTTAGCTGGTTACATAGTTTACCCTGCTGTTTTATTTATTTCTGCACTGCTTATGTAAATCCCCCTAAATTTTCAAATTATTAAATCTTGGATTTTTCCCAATTTTCTGGAATTTTCTGGGAATTTTCTGTCATTAAAATCAAGATTTTTAATTAATAAATGATTTTTATTTGGCAATAAATAATATTAAAATATCATGAAAATAACATTTTTGGGTGAAAAATGGAAAATTGGACTTAGGGTAATTTTTCTGGATTTTTCTGGGCCTCAGACCTATTTTTAAATACCTCAAAACTATTTTTATAAATTAATTAATTAATTAATAGTATTTATTATTATTTTTATTTTTTATATTTTTCTCTTCCTTCGGGCCCGGCCCGGCCCAGTGGGCCGAGCCCAGCACCCAGCTACCCAGCCCGCCTGCCATCCGGGTCGGGTCGGGTCTGCCCAGACCCGACCCGCCGCCTCCGACCCGCACGATCGTCTCCCCCAGCCCCACGTCGCCCGCAGCCCGCGCCGGCCTCCGCGCGCCGCGCCGGCCGTTCCGCGCGCCGCGCCGGCCGTTCCGCGCCCCGCTCCCCGCTCCCCGCTCCCCGCTCCCCGCGCCACGTCCCCTCTCCCTCCGCCCAGCCCCGGCGGACCTTCCCCGGCCCCCTCCGGCGCATCTCCGGCCGGATTCCGCCGTCTGCGGCCATCGACAGAAACCCTAACCCTAATTTGGACTCCGTGTCGGACACGACACGGACACGTCTCGACCCTGATTTTTGGGTCTCTTTCAGGTACGTGTATCTTTCGCCTCGTAGCTCTGTTTCCAATTCTGCAAATTGCGTTGTGAAGCCTGTATGACCCTCTCGGTGTCCGGACAAACTGTTCGGGACATCGTGTCCTGTGGTGATCGCACACCGCGATCCAAAAACAGGAAAAAACCAGACCCTGTTTCACCCCGGAACTGAGCCCGCCCCGCCAAACGGGACGACTTGGTCGCGTGCGGTTTTCACAGATACGTACGCATCGTCGATACGGACGTGTGAGTCTTCGTGGAAGCTGATTCGGGTGTGCGTGCACACCGGAATCAACGCGTATCCGCGGACATCGCCCCGTATCCGGCTTTTCTACAATTCACCCTAATTTTGTGCACATACGTCGGATCGAGACGAAACTTGCGCCATCGGACTCGTAGCGATACGCTGGTCCTGTGGGTCAAGTTTGGTTCGATTCTGAGAACGTTGACGAAATCGCGTGTCGTGGGCCCCACAGGCCCCGCTCGACGGGCGATTTTGTGTTCGGCTCATCGGAATCCAAATCTGGAAGTTCCGTTGGGTTGTATCAGCGTTCCTGACCTGTTGACACTAAGTTTGGTGAATTTGGAGACATTTGACCCGGACGCGTTTTTTCAGTGCAAAGCGGGCCCACCGGCGGACCCCGTTTTGACCCGAAACTGCCGTTTTTGCCCTTGTCTCCAAATTGGACCCAAGGACAGACGTTTCTATCTATTTGACATCTTCTGAGAGTGATGGTAATGTCTATTTCAGCTTTTGGACTCATCTCTGGACTTTTCCCCCAAGAACCAAATTAATCAGATCCAAACAACAGGCAAGTACCTGCACTTCAAGTTAATCTTTATATTGTGATAATTAAATTCCCTGCTCTACTAGTACCCTTGCTGATTACACGTAGTATTAGAATACTATATTTCATGTCTTGAATATTGGAATTCATGTCTTGTTTTTCATGTCGGGTGGGAGAATACTAGAAGGCATGTAGTTTACCCTTCCCCTTGCCGTGTTTAATAGCTGGTGGTACACGACTATCCATCAGCCGGATCTCGATTATTCGTGTTTAATAGCCGTCCATGACGGCCGGATTAGCCTTATAAACCCCTACATGCCAACTAAGTATTCTAAAAACAAACACAAGTTTCATACAGATAACTTCTGGTCATGTTATATTCTTGCTGACTGTGTAGTTTCTTTTCCTGCTCGTTTACTTCTGTTTTCTCATATTCCTGTTTATAGTTTTGACTCTGAGATATTAACATTCCTTTATGCAATTTCCTTAACATTCAATGTTTAATTGTCATAAATATTTAGTTTAACATTGTTGTGCACTGTGTACTTTGCTCCTTTCCTGACTGGATCTGTTGATTTAGGCGATGATGAAGATCTTGCCCCTACTTATTATGGTCCTTATGAGGGTACAAATGATACCTATGAGGAGCCAGAACCCACCCAGGAGACCCCTGCTGCAGAGTAGCTAGTAGTAGCTATCTTTTATTCTGTTTCTTATCTTATTTAATCGGGTTTGTCCCCGATTTCATTTTGGAATTCCTGTACTAAACATTTGAATTTGTTGTCACATTTATTTCAGTTGCAAATTTTAAGTTTCTATCCTCATTATTATCTTGCCTATGTTAATTGTGAATGAGTTAGACTAGTTTAGATGGATTGACCTAGACAGCGTACTACCGCCGACTCTGCGGCGTAGGCTGGACGTACCCACGTACTCGTGCCCGAACTTCCGGGTGCGGGTCGTGACACGTTTTTATGGTGGCCCATGCAGGTCCTATCCTAAAATAGGGTAATACCCTAGGACAGGGTATGGAATAAAATTGAGGATTCTAGGAAAAGCTCATTCACAGTATAGCGTCCTTATTTCAATTCTTGGTATCATTGCTGCTCAATTTTTCTATCGCCTTTGATTTCCAAGTATTCTATTCTGATCTTCCTATCCCTTAATCTTTCAGAATGGTCCAGACCAGGAACACAGTAGGAGGCACATCAGAACCAGCTGAGCAGAATGTGCCCGAGACTCTTGCACTCCCGCCGCCTCCATCTGTCCCGGCAGTTACCCTAGATGGGGCACAGCTGCTAGGAGTGTTCCAGGGATTGGTGGAATCCCAGAAAGAACAGACGACACTTCTGCGGACCAGCCTCTCAGAAGCTCTTAAGCCCCAGGAGTCGTCACTCAAAAGGCCAGGGAGTGCCAAAGACTTCAAGAATCTAAGACCCCTGGAATTTTACGGAACTGAGGGCATTCTCTATGCCGATGAATGGATAGAGAATGTCGAGAGACTCCTGAAGACTGCCCGGGTCCCTGATGACCTCAAAGTGGAGTCCGCAAGCCTGCAACTGTTCGACATTGCTCGAACCTGGTTCA
The DNA here is from genome assembly GCA_036927795.1 of Iris macrosiphon. Taxonomy (NCBI): domain Eukaryota; kingdom Viridiplantae; phylum Streptophyta; class Magnoliopsida; order Asparagales; family Iridaceae; genus Iris; species Iris macrosiphon. Next base: position 18,587,834 of record JAYESA010000005.1, on the reverse strand, counting down.
GAGACGAACCCCAACTATCTGCTCCTGACATCACCTGGGAGGACTTCAAGAGGCTATTCAAGGAGAAATTCTACCCCGAAGTGGCTCGGGAAGCTCTCGAAAGCCAATTCGAGAGGCTGGAACAAGGTAACCTGTCTGTTGATGAATATACTGCTGAGTTTAGCAGGTTAAGCCACTTTGCGGAGTACATGGTTCGTACCCCGGAGGACAGGGCCCGTAGATTCAAGAAGGGGTTGTCTCCGGATATTCGCCTTGCTGTCACCACCAGCCGAGCTCGTACCTATGAAGAAATCCTGAGCGTGGCACAAGGCGTAGAGAGAGATATGGGGCACAAACTGAAGCGAGAAAGAGATACCGAAAATACAGGACCCAACAAACGCCCTTTTCAACAACAACAACAAAGGGCCCCGCAGCAAATTCAGCATCCTCTCCCTCGAGCTCCAGCACCCCAACACCAGGCTCAAGGACAGAACCAGCGAGCTCCCCCTTGCAACTATTGCCAAAAACTAGGCCACACTTGGCAAGACTGTAGAAAGAGGCTAGGTGCCTGTCTCTATTGTGGCTCCCCAGCACATCAATTGAGGGACTGTCCTGCTGCTCAAGGACGCCCCGCTGCACCAAAGGCTCCAGTCCAGGCCAGGCCCCCAGCAGCACAACAGAGGGGACCCCCGCTTCCAACTCAACAATAACGCTTTGCTCAGCACCAATAACAGCAACAGAGGGGTGCACCGCAGCAAGGCCGTGCTTATACAATGACTCTGGAAGAAGCAGAAGCCACAGCAGACGTGATCACAGGTTCTGTGCTTATAAATTCAATACCAGCTATTACTTTATTCGACTCTGGAGCTTCTCATTCATTCATGTCAGTAGATTTCCTTATGAAGCATAACTTAATCACTAAACCCATTAGGAATTGTTACAAGATCATTACCGGTGGAGGAATCATTCCGGTTAGTGATGCCTGTAACAATTGTCCTATTACATTATGTGGAAGAGAACTGTATGCTAGGCTACTTGTAATGCCAGTGCCCAATTTTGATATTATACTGGGTATGGATTGGTTGAGTCAACATCATGCCACCATAGACTGTCACAGAGGCAGTGTAATCTTCAGACCCCCTGGCAAGCCAGAATTTGAATTTGCTAGAGGTTCTAGAGAAATGGGTAATAACATAATTTGTGGAGCCCTAGTAACAGAAGAATTGCCACCTATCATCTCTGAATACCTTGATGTCTTTCCTGAAGATCTCCCAGGCCTACCCCCAGACCGAGAAGTTGAATTCTCCATTGACTTAGTACCAGGAGCAGCACCAGTATCTCAGAATCCCTACAGAATTAACAAGAAGGAGATAATAGAACTAAATGAGCAAATCAAAGAACTAGAAGACAAATGCTTCATTAGGTCTAGTGTCTCACCCTGGGGAGCTCCAGTATTATTTGTGCCCAAGAAGGACGGATCATCCCGAGTGTGTATTGACTATAGGGCCTTGAATGCCTTGACAATTAAGAATAAGTATCCCCTGCCCAGGATAGATGACTTATTTGATCAGTTGAGTGGAGCTCGGGTCTTTTCCAAGATTGATTTAAGGTCTGGTTACCACCAAGTAAGGGTGAGAAAGGAAGACATCCCTAAAACTGCTTTCAATACCCGGAACGGACACTACGAATTCTTAGTAATGCCGTTCGGGTTGACGAATGCTCCAGCAGTTTTTATGAACCTAATGAACAGAGTTTTCCAGCCATACCTAGACAAATTTGTAGTGGTCTTCATTGATGATATTTTGATCTACTCCAAGACCCCCGAAGAACATGAAGAACTTTTGAGGTTAGCATTGGAGACTTTGAGGAAGGAAAAACTTTATGGGAAATTATCTAAATGCGCTTTCTTCCTAGACAAAGTAGAATTCTTGGGACATATTGTGACTGGGGATGGAATAGCAGTAGATCCTAAGAAGATAGCGGCAGTAGAATCCTGGCCCACTCCAGACTCTGTAGCAGAGATTAGAAGCTTCCTGGGACTAGCTGGCTACTATCGGAAGTTTGTGAAGGATTTTGCAAGAATTGCGGAGCCCATGACAAAATTAACAAGGAAGAATGAAGAGTTCACCTGGACTGATGAATGCCAGCATGCTTTTGAGGAATTGAAGAAAAGGCTGACTACTGCCCCTATTCTGACCTTACCTTCTGGAACCGGAGGTTTCGCTATTTATAGTGATGCCTCTGGAAAAGGTCTAGGTTGTGTATTGGAGCAGAATAAGAAAGTAATAGCATATGCCTCTAGACAGCTTTGACCACATCAAAAGAATTTACCCAACTCATGATTTAGAATTGGCAGCTGTCATTTTCGCTCTTAAGCTATGGAAGCATTATCTTTATGGAGAAAGGGTGGAAATATTTACAGACCATAAAAGTCTAAAATATATCTTCACTCAGAAAGAGCTAAACATGAGACAAAGAAGGTGGCTGGAACTAATGAAAGACTTTGATATCACTCTTCAATATCACCCTGGGAAGGCAAATGTAGTTGCTGATGCTCTAAGCAGGTATCCTATGGCGATGTACTTGACTATGGACAGATACCTGCTGGAGGACTTGGAAAGTTTAGGTATTGAAGTAATTATCCCAGGAAAAGAAGGCCACATGATGAACTTGCAGATTCAGTCTACCTTAATGGACAAGATCAAGGAGACTCAGTTTCAGGACGAAGGCCTGCGAAGCCTTCGAGGTCAAGTGCAAGCTGGACTAGTAGAAGAATTCAGAATTCATGAAGATGGATCACTGAGGCATGGCGATAGATTATGTGTACCTCAAGGAGACATAAGAGAAGAAATCATGCAAGAGGCGCACAGATCGCAATACTCTATACATCCAGGAGCCAACAAGATGTACAAGGACCTGAGAACGCATGTTTGGTGGCATGGCATGAAAAGAGAAGTAGCCAGGTTCGTATCTCGTTGTTTAGTGTGCCAGCAAGTCAAGGCAGAGAGACAAAGACCTGGAGGACTGCTTCAACCACTACCCATTCCGGAGTGGAAGTGGGAACATATCACAATGGATTTTGTTTCCGGACTTTCAAGGACACCTAGTGGTAAGGATGCAATCTGGGTGATAGTAGATAGACTGACCAAGTCTGCATATTTTCTGCCTTTCAAAGTGGGGCTATCTACAGAGAAGCTGGCAGATTTATATATCAGACACATTGTCAGGCTGTATGGAGTCCCAGTAAGTATTGTCTCCGACCGAGATTCAAGGTTCACCTCTTACTTCTGAAAGAGCTTACAAGCCAGCTTGGGGACGCAACTCAAATTCAGCACAGCTTATCATCCCCAAACTGATGGACAATCGGAACGTACAATCCAGACACTTGAAGATATGCTCCGTACATGTGTTCTGGATTTTGGAGGATCCTGGGAAAACTATCTACACCTGGTGGAGTTCTCTTATAATAACAGTTACCAAGCCAGTATCGAGATGACTCCATTTGAAGATCTGTATGGACGAAGATGTCGTACCCCGCTATCATGGGACGACGTTGGAGAAAGAGCCTTGCTGGGACCAGAGATGGTGATCGATTCAGCTGAGAAGGTAAAACAGATACGGGATAGACTTCGAGTGGCTCAAGACAGGCAACGACATTGGGCAAATAGCCACCGAAGGCCCTTGGAATTTGAGGTAATTAAATTTATGAAATTCAAGTCAAATTAAATATTTTGCTTATGGAACTAAGGCTTGATTATGACTTTATTAAAGGTTGGAGAGCTGGTGTTCTTAAAGATTTCCCCGACACGTGGCACCATTAGGTTCGGAAGGAGTGGAAAACTCAGCCCAAGATTCATTGGACCTTTTGGCATTCAGGAGAAAATCGGAGAAGTGGCATACCGTTTGGCATTACCACCCTCTCTGGAAGGAGTCCATAACGTCTTCCACGTGTCGCAGCTGAGGAAGTATGTGTCAGACCCCAGCCACATTTTGGATCACTCAGAGCTCGAAGTAGGCCCAAGTTTGACTTACCAAGAGCAACCCATGGAGATACTGGATCGCTCGGAGAAAGTCCTACGGAACCAGGTTATCTCCCTGGTTCGCGTAGCTTGGAAGCATCATTCTCCCGGTGAATCCACCTGGGAGCGAGAAGACGAGATTAGAGAGCGATACCCCTATCTTTTTGAACCCTGAGGTATATTTTATTTTTCGGCCTTTCTTTTCGTGCCTTGTTATTCTTAAATTTCGAGGACAAAATTTTTGTAAGTTGGGTAGGTTGTAAACCCCCCTAAATTTTCAAATTATTAAATCTTGGATTTTTCCCAATTTTTTGGAATTTTCTGGGAATTTTCTGTCATTAAAATCAAGGTTTTTAATTAATAAATGATTTTTATTTGGCAATAAATAATATTAAAATATCATGAAAATAACATTTTTGGGTGAAAAATGGAAAATTGGACTTAGGGTAATTTTTCTGGATTTTTCTGGGCCTCAGACCTATTTTTAAATACCTCAAAACTATTTTTATAAATTAATTAATTAATTAATAGTATTTATTATTATTTTTATTTTTTATATTTTTCTCTTCCTTCCGGCCCGGCCCGGCCCAGTGGGCCGAGCCCAGCACCCAGCTACCCAGCCCGCCTGCCATCCGGGTCGGGTCGGGTCTGCCCAGACCCGACCCGCCGCCTCCGACCCGCACGATCGTCTCCCCCAGCCCCACGTCGCCCGCAGCCCGCGCCGGCCTCCGCGCGCCGCGCCGGCCGTTCCGCGCCCCGCTCCCCGCTCCCCGCGCCACGTCCCCTCTCCCTCCGCCCAGCCCCGGCGGACCTTCCCCGGCCCCCTCCGGCGCATCTCCGGCCGGCTTCCGCCGTCTGCGGCCATCGACAGAAACCCTAACCCTAATTTGGACTCCGTGTCGGACACGACACGGACACGTCTCGACCCTGATTTTCGGGTCTCTTTCAGGTACGCGTATCTTTCGCCTCGTAGCTCTGTTTCTAATTCCGCAAATTGCGTTGTGAAGCCTGTATGACCCTCTCGGTGTCCGGACAAACTGTTCGGGACATCGCGTCCTGTGGTGATCGCACACCGCGATCCAAAAACAGGAAAAAACCAGATCCTGTTTCACCCCGGAACTGAGCCCGCCCCGCCAAACGGGACGACTTGGTCGCGTGCGGTCTTCACAGATACGTACGCATCGTCGATACGGACGTGTGAGTTTTCGTGGAAGCTGATTCGGGTGTGCGTGCACACCGGAATCAACGCGTATCCGCGGACATCGCCCCGTATCCGACTTTTCTATAATTCACCCTAATTTCGTGCACACATGTCGGATCGAGACGAAACTTGCGCCATCAGACTCGTAGCGATACGCTGGTCCTGTGGGTCAAGTTTGGTTCGATTCTGAGAACGTTGACGAAATCGCGTGTCGTGGGCCCCACAAGCCCCGCTCGACGGGCGATTTTGTGTTCGGCTCATCGGAATCCAAATCTGAAAGTTCCGTTGGGTTCGTATCAGCGTTCCTGACCTGTTGACACTAAGTTTGGTGAATTTGGAGACCTTTGACCCGGACGCGTTTTTTCGGTGCAAAGCGGGCCCACCGGCGGACCCCGTTTTGACCCGAAACTGCCATTTTTGCCCTTGTCTCCAAATTGGACCCAAGGACAGGCATTTCTAGCTATTTGACATCTTCTGAGAGTGATGGTAATGTCTATTTCAGCTTTTGGACTCATCTATGGACTTTTCCCCCAAGAACCAAATTAATCAGATCCAAACAACAGGCAAGTACCTGCACTTCAAGTTAATCTTTATATTGTGATAATTAAATTCCCTGCTCTACTAGTACCCTTGCTGATTACACGTAGTATTAGAATACTATATTTCATGTCTTGAATATTGGAATTCATGTCTTGTTTTTTATGTCGGGTGGGAGAATACTAGAAGGCATGTAGTTTACCCTTCCCCTTGCCGTGTTTAATAGCTGGTGGTACACGACTGTCCATCAGCCGGATCTCGATTATTCGTGTTTAATATCCGTCCATGACGGCCGGATTAGCCTTATAAACCCCTACATGCCAACTAAGTATTCTAAAAACAAACACAAGTTTCATACAGATAACTTCTGGTCATGTTATATTCTTGCTGACTGTGTAGTTTCTTTTCCTGCTCGTTTACTTCTGTTTTCTCATATTCCTGTTTATAGTTTTGACTCTGAGATATTAACATTCCTTTATGCAATTTCCTTAACATTCAATGTTTAATTGTCATAAATATTTAGTTTAACATTGTTGTGCACTGTGTACTTTGCTCCTTTCCTGACTGGATCTGTTGATTTAGGCGATGATGAGGATCTTGCCCCTACTTATTATGGTCCTTATGAGGGTACAGATGATACCTATGAGGAGCCAGAACCCACCCAGGAGACCCCTGCTGCAGAGTAGCTAGTAGTAGCTATCTTTTATTCTGTTTCTTATCTTATTTAATCGGGTTTGTCCCCGATTTCATTTTGGAATTCCTGTACTAAACATTTGAATTTGTTGTCACATTTATTTCAGTTGCAAATTTTAAGTTTCTATCCTCATTATTATCTTGCCTATGTTAATTGTGAATGAGTTAGACTAGTTTAGATGGATTGACCTAGACAGCGTACTACCGCCGACTCTGCGGCGTAGGCTGGACGTACCCACGTACTCGTGCCCGAACTTCCGGGTGCGGGTCGTGACAGCTTATATTTTGGCTTGTATTATCTGTACCTTGCTATGTCCCCTGAGGACCTGGAATGGATGATGTTCCCAGGTATAGCTGAAGAGATCCATCCAGAGATACCCCATACCAGAGCACTTCCAGGAGCTGTACCAGGACCTGAAGACGAGCTCGCACCAGAGGACATCTCCTGAGCATTGGCTGTATATAGTCAGTTATTTCTGTTTTTATTTCCAGTTCCTTTATTTCCTGTCTATTTGCTTTGGATGTATCAGACATAAATCTCGGATTGTTCACCGAGATATTTATTGAGATTTGATAGTTATTCTATTGCATTATTTCTGGCATTTAATCTGTGATTATCTATTGTAGATGAGATTAGATTAGTTTGTGACCTGTAACAATTGCTCTATTTCCTGTTAGACTACAGCTTAAGCATGCCCTGATGGATCCATTAAATTGGGTTGTCCATCGGTGCGTGCTGCTGGCCATTGCCGCGCATCTCCAGTCCCTCGGCATTTTGGGACTGGGGCGTGACATGGTTTTTGTGGTGGCCCATGCAGGTCATCGACTAAATTGTTCGGTTTCAACTCAGGGACCGAACAGGCCTACAATAAAGCTAGGATAAATTTTAGGATCTCATCCACTTGCTTGAATCGTTCTTGATATCTATTCGAATTAATTTATTGACTTGCATCCTGCCTTGATTCCTGTGCGCCTCTTATCGTTTATTTTGGATACAGGAAAATGGACCCACAAGCCAGCAACGAGGCTCATGCATAAACACCACAAACCGTTGTGGTTACCCAAGAAGACGATGTGATACCAGTCGGTGAAGGCCAATTATCACAAGGCAGTCAAGCAAGTCAGCCTGCCTCAATAATCCATCAAGATGACGTTCCACCCTCGACGCAGCCTACTCCACCGATGCCTTCCTTCCCACTGGGACCGCCTATGGACGAACAGCAAATGTTCCGCATGTTCTACATAATGATGCAAGCCTATCAGAGGGTGCAACAAGAAGCTCAACAAAACCAATCGGAGAACTCCATCGATAGAACTAGCTCGGAGTCACGGAGGCCAATCAGTTCAAATGCAACTACCTTCGACGGGGACGTTCTTACTGCAGCGAGACCCGTAGAGTGCACCCCAAGGATCGAGTCCAGCCAGAAGCGGCCATATGCGTCAGCACCAGACCAAGCACAACAGGAAAGAGCTACAAAGCGACCACAGATAAACCCACAACCGAGAGCATCTACACCGATTGCACTAGTCCTCCTTACTTGTCACTACTGTGGCAAGGTAGGCCACATCGCTAAAGAATGTCGACGCAGACTGGGACAATGTCTATCTTGTGGATCCAAGAAGCATGCGGTAAGGGATTGCCCAAAACGTCGAGAGAAACCAGTGGTGATTTGCCAACCAGCCACGTCAACACCAGCCGGAACACCACAGGAAGGAACTCCAAAGAAGTCTCAGCTGCAGCAGCCACCCGAAGCATCTCTGCAAGTACTGCCTACCTGTCAACATTGTCACAAACGAGGCCACATTGAGAGCGGGTGCAGACGTAAGTTGGGATTATGCTTGATTTGCGGAACCAATGAACACTTGGCCAAGGATTGTCCCCAGCATCGAGAGAAAGCATTGACGAATCTTCAACCCGCCACATCAGCACCAGCTGGAGCCCCGCAGGCAGGAATCGCAAGGGAGTCTCACATACACCAGCCACCAGAAGCATCTCCACAGGCAATACCTGTCTGTCCATATTGTCGCAAGCGAGGCCACACCGAGGACGAGTGCAGACGAAAGAAGAGATTATGCATAGCTTGCGGATCCAGTCAGCATTTATTAAAGGAATGCCCTGAGCGTCGAGACAGAGTACCAACAGGTAACCAGCAAGCGTTACCAGCACCAACATCAGCCTCTCCAGCATTGGAAGCACCGCAAACGGAAGTTCAAGAAGTCCTACCACCAGCCCCAGGAGGATATCTGTCGAGGCCACCCTTGGTCACCCAGGCAACACTCTTCCAGCAGGCTCAACAGCAGCAGAGGAATCAACTGCAAGGACATGGACAAGCTTCAGCGAAGACCGTGGAGAACGTACTGACTCGTGGAATAGCTGATGCGAGTGAGTGATTCGTAGTTATTCGTTTCTAGTCTTGTTATAGCTCGTGCCTATTGGTTCGTGACCTCAGCCCCAACTTAGTAATTTGCAACTTGTTAATAACCTGGTTTTCATAAAAAGTTGTAGTGCTTTTACTTCAACTAGATTTTTCTGGAAAGTGTATAACTTTCATTTTTAGGGAAACGGTATTTCCCTAAGTATCTTGTGATGTATTTCGACCGATACTTGCAACCGTGTCATCTCTGTTGACCGGTTATTCTTTGATTGCGAGGACGCAATCTTCTTAAGGGGGGTAGATTGTAAACTCACTGATTTTTCAAGATTTTCAAATTTGAATTTTACACAATTTTCTGGAATTTTCTGGGAATTTTCTGTAATTTAAAAATAGGGTTTTAATATTTAAATGATTTTTAAATAATAATAAACAATATTAAAATATTATAAAAATAATATTTTTGGGTGTAAAATGAAAAACTGGACTTAGGGTAATTTTCTGGAAATTTATTGGACCCCGGACCTATTTTTTAACACCTAAAATTAATTAATTAATTAATTAATTAATTATTTAATGATTTTGTTAATTATTGTTATTATTATTATTACTATTTTTCCCTAAACTAAATCCCGGCCCATTTCCCCCAGCCCAGCCCGGCCCACGGCCCACCCGCTCCCCTACCGGGTCGGGTCGGGTCGGGTCTGCCCGCCACCCGACCCGCCCGCTAACCCGTCTCCCCTCTCTCCCTCTTCCCCGCAAACTCCAGCGGCGTCCGCTTCCCGCGCCGCCCCGCCCGGCCGCCGCTCCGCCTGCTCCGCTCCACCACCCGACCCCCGCACCAGCCGCCACGACCTCGGCCCCCAGCCCCCTCCCCAGCCCTATATAAACCCCGTCCACCACCCGCTGCCGGCCACCAGCGTCCCCCCCGGCCACCGCGGTTCAGCGGCCTTGAATCCCTAGGCCGGACTCACTGCCGGACACGCGGACACGGCTGACACAGCGTCCAGGACACGGGACGCGTATCGGACACGGAAAACCCCGTTTCAAGAAGCCTCGTTCAGGTACTTGTATCTTGCACCCTGAATCTCCGATTTTGATTCTGTAAATTGCGTTGTGAAGCCTGTATGACTCTCTCGGTTCCCGGATAAACCGCTCGGGGCATCGCGTCCTGTGGCGATCGCACACCGCGATCCAAAAACAGGAAAACCAGACCATTTTTTACCCCGGAACTGAGTACGCCCCGCCAAACGGGATAACTTGGTCGCGTACGGTCTTCACAGATACGTGCGCGTCGTTGATACGGACATGTGGAATTTCACGGAAGCTGATTCGGGTGTGCGTGCACACCGGAATCAACGCGTATCCGCGGACATCGTCCCATATCCGACTTTTCTGGAAATCATCCTAACTTCGTGCACACACATCGGATCAAAACGAAACTTGTTCCATCGGACTCGTAGCGATACCCTGGTCCTGTGGGTCAAGTTTGGTTCGATTCTGAGAACGTTGATAAAATCGCGTGTCGTGGGCCCCACAGGCCCCACTCGACGGGCGATTTTGTGATCGGCTCATCGGAATCTAATTCTGGAAGTTCTGTTGGGTTCGTATCATCGTTCCTGACCTGTTGACACTAAGTTTGGTGAATTTGGAGACCTTTGACCCTGACACATTTTTCGGTGCAAAGCGGGCCCGGCCCGCATGTGGACCCCGTTTTGACCCGAAACTGCCGTTTTTGCCCTTGTCTCTAAATTGGACCCAAGGACAGGCATTTCTAGCTGATTGATATTTTCTGGATCTGATGGTGATGTTTATTTCAGCAACTGGAGTACCGCCTGCAATCCCAGCTGAAGTCAGAGCCGCAATCAGAGCCGGAACCACAGGCAAGTGTACCTCGCCAAAACTTGCAGCGTTGCTACCTATTTCCTTGACTTAGTTATGCATCAGTGGGCAAGTGTACCTTGCCAAACCCTGCAGTCTGCTATTTATTTCCTTGGCTTAATTATGCATCAGTGGGCAAGTAGGGCTTGTCAATTCCCAGTAGTTCCTGTGATAATATTTTGCTGGATTTCTTGTGTAAAATCATATAAACTTGTTTTAACTGCTTAACCTAGAAAATGTGCGACGTACTTAGCGTCCGATCATAATCGGGTGCCAACCCCGTACGCGGTGTTGGGTACGTCACTTAGAGTTGGACATTCGATACCCTTACTCTTGGTACTTGTCCTATCAAGTACCCTACAACCCAGGACACTTGACACTATACATGGACAGAATCTTCTTGAGATATTCACGGTGATTCTATATAAGATACAGGTTATGACATGGATAGTTTATTCCTAGACATTATATGACTGCTGCATTAGTTATGATCTTGCGTGTCATGGACATGAGACGTGTGATTACATTGGGTGGGGAGAGACACACAGGCTACAGGCTGTTTTCATATATATATACTATTAGTGTGAGGTCGTAGACTCTCCAGCAGAGCTAGACCCTTTACGTGTTATTACTGCTATCGGCTCCCCGACACAGAGCTTGTAGCGGTCTCAGCCTGAGTTCTAGTGATGCTCTTAACTTGCATTTGTCACTTAGCTGGTTACATAGTTTACCCTGCTGTTTCATTTATTTCTGCACTGCTTATATTTTGGCTTGTATTATCTGTACCTTGCTATGTCCCCTGAGGACCTGGAATGGATGATGTCCCCAGGTATAGCTGAAGAGATCCATCCAGAGATACCCCGTACCAGAGCACTTCCAGGAGCTGTACCAGGACCTGAAGACGAGCTCGCACCAGAGGACTTCTCCTGAGCATTGGCTGTATATAGTCAGTTATTTCTGTTTCTATTTCCAGTTCCTTTATTTCCTGTCTATTTGCTTTGGATGTATCAGACATAATCTCGGATTGTTCACCGAGATATTTATTGAGATTTGATAGTTATTCTATTGCATTATTTCTGGCATTTAATCTGTGATTATCTGTTGTGGATGAGATTAGATTAGTCTGTGACCTGTAACAATTGCTCTATTTCCTGTTAGACTATAGCTTAAGCATGCCCTGATGGATCCATTAAATTGGGTTGTCCATCGGTGCGTGCTGCTAGCCATTGCCGCGCATCTCCAGTCCCTCGGCATTTTGGGACTGGGGTGTGACAGGTGGGACCGGATGTGGCCCATATAGTAGGGAGGAAGAGAGGGTTGTAAGTATTCGGTAGTAAACTTAGCATTTTTCTTTATTGAACCCTATTTAGAGTTTGAGCGATTGACTGCGTTCATAATCGTTTGGACAAGACAAGGCAATATTAATGACAGCTAGCACTGGCGATCGACCTGTGCGACTGGGCATCCCATCTGTCACCAACTTTGGCACGACAACATTTGTAACCAGTAGAAGAAGGAATGATATGATATGATACGATACGATACTGTAAACCCCCAGATTTTGCAAGAATTTTAAATTGGGATTTTTCACAATTTTCTGGAATTTTCTGGGAATTTTCTGTAATTAAAATCATGGTTTTAAATTAATAAATGATTTTTAATTGGTAATAAATAATATTAAAATATCATGAAAATAATATTTTTGGGTGTAAAATGAAAAACTGGACTTAGGGCAATTTTTCTGGAATTTATCGGACCCCGGACCTATTTTTAATCACCTAAAAACTATTTAATTAATTAATTATTTAATTTATTATTATTATTATTATTATTATTATTATTATTATTTTTATTATTATTATTATTATTATTATTATTTCTATATCAGCCCGGCTCAGCCCACAGACACCCGGCCCAGTCCCCGCGGCCCATCAACCTTATCGGGTCGGGTCGGGTCTGCCGAACCCGACCCGCACCGCTAACCCACCCGGACCCGCTCCCCAGCCACCTGACCCATTCTCCCCCTCCGCCGCTTCCGCCGGCGCCTCCGCCGCGCCGTTGGCGTTCCGCCCGGCTCGCCCCATGCAGCGCCACCACGACCCCTCCCCTCTCTCCGCCTTCTCCGCCTAACGCCACCGCCTCTCCCCTTTAAAACCCCCTCGAGCCTCCGGCCACCTACCCTCCCTCTCCGGTCACCCCCTCCGGCCACCTCGCCGTCCTCCTCCCCTCTAGCGCCTCGCCACCGCCCTCAACGACGACCATCCGCCCCTCCTCTGCTCCTCCTCCTCCGCCTGCCTCCGACCCCCCCAGCAGCTCGAGTCGACCCCGCGGCCAGCGCTCATCCACCGCCTCCGGCGCCTGCCACCGCGCCGTGCCGCCCTCGCCGGCGTCGCCCAGCACCCGGCCGGCCTCCCCCGCAGCGGCGCCGCCCTCCTCCGGCCGGACCGCCGCCTGCAGCGTTCGAAACCCTAACCCTAGCCCTAATTCTTCTTTCCGTGTCCGACACGAGTCGGACACGACTCGACCCTGATTTTCGGGTTCCCTTCAGGTGCGTGTAACTTTCGCCTCGTAGCTCCATTTTTATTTCCGCAAATTGCGTTGGGAATCCTGTATGACCCTCTCGGTGCCCGGATAAACCGCTCGGGGCATCGCGTCCTGTGGTGATCGCACACCGCGATCCAAAAACAGGAAAAACCAAACCCTGTTTCACCCCGGAACTGAGTACGCCCCGCCAAACGGGACGACTTGGTCGCGTGCGGTCTTCACAGATACGTGCGCATCGTCAATACGGACGTGTGAGTTTTTGTGGAAGCTGATTCGGGTGTGCGTGCACACCGGAATCAACGCGTATCCGCGGACATCGCCCCGTATCCGCCTTTTCTGTAATTCACTTTAACTTCTTGTACACTCGTCAAATCGAGACAAAACTTGTGCCATCGGACTCGTAGCGATACGCTGGTCCTGTGGGTCAAGTTTGGTTCGATTCTGAGAACGTTGACGAAATCGCGTGTCGTGGGCCCCACAAGCCCCGCTCGGCGGGCGATTTTGTGTTCGGCTCATCGGAATCCAAATCTGGAAGTTCCGTTGGGTTCTTATCAGCGTTCCTGACCTGTTGACACTAAGTTTGGTGAATTTGGAGACCTTTGACCCGGACACATTTTTCGGTGCAAAGCGGGCCCACCGGCGGACCCCGTTTTGACCCAAAACTGCCGTTTTTGCCCTTGTCTCCAAATTGGACCCAAGGACAGGCGTTTCTAGCTATTTGACATCTTCTGAGCATGCTGGTAATGTCTATTTCAGCTTTTGGACTCATCTCTGGACTTTTCCCCCAAGAACCAAATTAATCAGATCCAAACAACAGGCAAGTACCTGCACTTCAAGTTTATTCTTTATATTGTGATAATTAATTCCTTGCTCTACTAGTACCCTTGATGACTACACGTAGTGCTAGAATACTGAATTTCATGTCTTGGATACTGCATTTCATGCCTTGCTTTTCATGTCGGGTGGGAGAATACTAGAAGGCATGTAGTTTACCCTTCCCCTTATCATGTTTAATAGCTGTTGGTACGCGACTGTACCCTCAGCCGGATCTCGATTGTTCATGTTTAATAGCCGTCTATGACGGCCGGATTAGCCTTATAAACCCCTACATGCCAACTATGTATTCTAAAATAAACACAAGTTCACACAGATAGCTTCTGGTCTAGTTATAGTTCTTGCTGACTGTTGTAGTTTCATTTCCTGTCTCATTTATTTCCTGCTTTCTTATATTTCTATTTATAGCATTAACTCTGAGATATTGATGTTCTTCTATGCAACTTTCTCAACATGATACTCAAGTTAATTGTCATGAATATTTAGTTTAATCTTGTTGTGCATTGTGTACTTTGCTCCTTTCCTGACTGGATCCGTTGTTTTAGGCGATGATGAGAACTTTGCCCCTACCTATTATGCCCACTATGAGTTAGCAGGTGACACATATGAGGAGCCGGTTCCCACTCAGGAGACTACCTTGAGGAGGAGTAGCCAGTTAGTTATTATTTTATTTCCTTTTCAGCATATACTCGGGTTTGTCCCCGATCTATCTTCTGGCTTTGTATTAACTATGGATCTGTTGTCACAATCTGTTTTATAAAAGTTAGCATTCCTATTTCCTGTTACTTTCCTTGTCTATTTATTGTGGATGAGATAGATACTTATTGACCCCAGAAAAGACCTAGACAGCGTACTACCGCCGACACTGCGGCGTAGGCTGGACGTGCCCACGCACTCGTGCCCGAATAACCGGGTGCGGGTCGTGACACATTTTTGTGGTGGCCCATGCAGGTCCAACGACTAAATTGTTCAGTTTTAACTTCGGGACCGAACAGGCCTGCAATAAGATAAGATAAGTTTAGGATCTCATCCACTTGCTTGAATCGTTCTTGACATATATTTTGGAATTGAATTGATTCCTTGACTTGCATCCTGTCTTGATTCCTGTGCGCCTTTTATCGTTTATTTTTGGATACAGAGTAAGGGATATACCAGCAAGCGACGAGGTTCCTACAAGATCACCACGAGATGCTCTACCAGCATGACCGTGGAGAACGCGCAGACCCTTGGAGTAGCTAATGCGCGTAAGTGATTGTAGATACCGTTCCTAGTATTGTTTAGCTCGTGCCTATTGGTTCGTGACCTCAGCCCCAACCTAGTAATTTTGGACTTACTAACAACCTGGTATGCTTTTATATCTGATAACTGTAGAGATTATAGAATCTTTTGTTACTGAGCTTGTTGTAGGTTGTTTTGTGTGTTTAAATGATTTTGTACCTCCTTTCATCATCATCTAGCGCACCAAATTTTGATGTACTTGACTTATGCTGCTATTTTATAGCCTAGTTTTGCAAGCTTACTCTTTATCGAGCTTGTTCATGGCAAGTGTATTATTGGGGAGGCCCACAATGATACATTTCAGAATCAGTGTATTACGGTCTGATCAACCATGGTGCGCTTGATTCGCCCTTCGAATTAATACTTTACGTGGATTGAGATATAGTTGTCTAGTATACTTGCCCTAGACATTTCTGGGCATATCATATAGGTTACATAACTGTATTAATACGAGCATGTGAATAGGAATTACCGAGATAGGATTCAATCCACAATCGCTTGACAATTCCCACCTGAATACTTTAAAACGCCTTGACCCCGATATTTCTTTTCTATCACCCCACCCTTGAACTCTTTATTATTGATCTTCGTTTTCCCTTATTTCGGAAAGACGAAATCTCGTGCCTGGTATAAGTTAGTACATAGATAGTACTAGATATGCCACATAGGCCGATCACATACTTGAGGATTAAACTTTCGTAATTGAGGACATATTATATGTGATATGATCGGCGTTGAAGTTCGAGGATTGAATGACATAGGTAAACATATTTAGGAATATTTTTCTTAAGGTATATAGTCTATAGTGATGAATGGGTAAACTCTAAGTTGGGTAGCAATGCATTTGTCAACTCGAGAGGAATATCCTTCGGATTGTTACCGAGTAAGGTTAGATTGGAAGCAGCAAGCCATTCTAATTTAGAAAATTTAAAGGAGTGACTAAGAGGATTAGTGAATCGATATCGAGGACCCAATAGTTATACCTTAGGTACATGATTAATTTTTGAATAATGAAAGTAAAATCGTCAATTTGAAATTAGAGGATATATGATTCAACTTGAACATGGGTGGACTACATTTAAAATTGTTTTCAACTTGATAATTTGAATTAAGAATTAAAATTTGATGGTTGGACTACCTAGTTGGATTAGTGAGGAAGTGAATGGAATTTAAAGAGTTGAAGCATGCAATTGCAAATGGGAATACTGTTGGACCCGAATCACTTCTAGAGAAATTTATGATAATTAGAGGCAAGGTCATGTGCAAATCTTGAAAATGCTATATGGGCTTAATCTAAAATCTGCCTGTGAGAAATTTAAGAAAGTAAGAAGTGATAACCATAGGTTAAATTTTTGATTAGAACAAGTAGTCGTCTTAACCTTGAAGTGATTGCAGTGGACATGATTCAGATTTAAATTATCGCAAGGAGATTGCGATTGACATGCTTTATGTACATGGAGGATTATCAGGTTATGGCTTAATTTTAAATTTCGAGGATGAAATTTTATAAGTTGGGTAGGTTGTAAACCCCCAGATTTTGCAAGAATTTTAAATTGGGATTTTTCACAATTTTCTGGAATTTTCTGGGAATTTTTTGTAATTAAAATCATGGTTTTAAATTAATAAATGATTTTTAATTGGCAATAAATAATATTAAAATATCATAAAAATAATATTTTTGGGTGTAAAATGAAAAACTGGACTTAGGGCAATTTTTCTGAAATTTATCGGGCCCCGGACCTATTTTTAATCACCTAAAAACTATTTAATTAATTAATTATTTAATTTATTATTATTATTATTATTATTATTATTATTATTATTATTATTATTATTATTTCTATATCAGCCCGGCCCAGCCCACAGACACCCGGCCCAGTCCCCGCGGCCCATCAACCTTATCGGGTCGGGTCGGGTCTGCCGAACCCGACCCGCACCGCTAACCCACCCGGACCCGCTCCCCAGCCACCTGACCCATTCTCCCCCTCCGCCGCTTCCGCCGGCGCCTCCGCCGCGCCGTTGGCGTTCCGCCCGGCTCGCCCCACGCAGCGCCACCACGACCCCTCCCCTCTCTCCGCCTTCTCCGCCTAACGCCACCGCCTCTCCCCTTTAAAACCCCCTCGAGCCTCCGGCCACCTACCCTCCCTCTCCGGTCACCCCCTCCGGCCACCTCGCCGTCCTCCTCCCCTCTAGCTCCTCGCCACCGCCCTCAACGACGACCAGCCGCCCCTCCTCTGCTCCTCCTCCTCCGCCTGCCTCCGACCCCCCCCAGCAGCTCGAGTCGACCCCGCGGCCAGCGCTCATCCACCGCCTCCGGCGCCTGCCACCGCGCCGTGCCGCCCTCGCCGGCGCCGCCCAGCACCCGGCCGGCCTCCCCCGCAGCGGCACCGCCCTCCTCCGGCCGGACCGCCGCCTGCAGCGTTCGAAACCCTAACCCTAGCCCTAATTCTTCTTTCCGTATCCGACACGAGTCGGACACGACTCGACCCTGATTTTCGGGTTCCCTTCAGGTGCGTGTAACTTTCGCCTCGTAGCTCCGTTTTTATTTCTGCAAATTGCGTTGGGAAGCCTGTATGACCCTCTCGGTTCCCGGACAAACCGCTCAGGGCATCGCGTCCTGTGGTGATCGCACACCGCGATCCAAAAACAGGAAAAACCAGACCCTGTTTCACCTCGGAACTGAGTACGCCCCGCCAAACGGGACGACTTGGTCGCGTGCGATCTTTACAGATACGTGCGCATCGTCGATACGGACGTGTGAGTTTTCGTGGAAGCTGATTCGGGTGTGCGTGCACACCGGAATCAACGCGTATCCGCGGACATCGCCCCATATCCGCTTTTTCTGCAATTTATCCTAACTTCTTGTACACTCGTCAGATCGAGAAAAAACTTGCGCCATCGGACTCGTAGCGATACGCTGGTCCTGTGGGTCAAGTTTGGTTCGATTCTGAGAACGTTGACGAAATGGCGTGTCGTGGGCCCCACAGGCCCCGCTCGGCGGGCGATTTTGTGTTCGGCTCATCGGAATCCAAATCTGGAAGTTCCGTTGGGTTCGTATCAGCGTTCCTGACCTGTTGACACTAAGTTTGGTAAATTTGAAGACCTTTGACCCGGACACATTTTTCGGTGCAAAGCGGGCCCACCGGCGGACCCCGTTTTGACCCGAAACTGCCATTTTTGCCCTTGTCTCCAAATTGGACCCAAGGACAGGCGTTTCTAGCTATTTGACATCTTCTGAGCATGCTGGTAATGTCTATTTCAGCTTTTGGACTCATCTCTGGACTTTTCTCCCAAGAACCAAATTAATCAGATCCAAACAACAGGCAAGTACCTGCACTTCAAGTTTATTCTTTATATTGTGATAATTAATTCCTTGCTCTACTAGTACCCTTGATGACTACACGTAGTGCTAGAATACTGAATTTTATGTCTTGGATACTGCATTTCATGCCTTGCTTTTCATGTCGGGTGGGAGAATACTAGAAGGCATGTAGTTTACCCTTCCCCTTATCATGTTTAATAGCTGTTGGTACGCGACTGTACCCTTAGCCGGATCTCGATTGTTCATGTTTAATAGCCGTCTATGACGGCCGGATTAGCCTTATAAACCCCTACATGCCAACTATGTATTCTAAAATAAACACAAGTTCACACAGATAGCTTCTGGTCTAGTTATAGTTCTTGCTGACTGTTGTAGTTTCATTTTCTGTCTCATTTATTTCCTGCTTTCTCATATTCCTGTTTATAGCATTAACTCTGAGATATTGATGTTCTTCTATGCAACTTTCTCAACATGATACTCAAGTTAATTGTCATGAATATTTAGTTTAATCTTGTTGTGCATTGTGTACTTTGCTCCTTTCCTGACTGGATCCGTTGTTTTAGGCGATGATGAGAACTTTGCCCCTACCTATTATGCCCACTATGAGTTAGCAGGTGACACATATGAGGAGCCGGTTCCCACTCAGGAGACTACCTTGAGGAGGAGTAGCCAGTTAGTTATTATTTTATTTCCTTTTCAGCATATACTCGGGTTTGTCCCCGATCTATCTTCTGGCTTTGTATTAACTATGGATCTGTTGTCACAATCTGTTTTATAAAAGTTAGCATTCCTATTTCCTGTTACTTTTCTTGTCTATTTATTGTGGATGAGATAGATACTTATTGACCCCAGAAAAGACCTAGACAGCGTACTACCGCCGACACTGCGGCGTAGGCTGGACGTGCCCACGCACTCGTGCCCGAATAACCGGGTGCGGGTCGTGACAGATACGATACGATACGATATGATTAGGAGATGACCACTTAGAATTTAGGGTTATTTATACCGACTATTTTTAAATTTTGGACTTATTACACGGGGTACCCTTACTTTTAAACTAATTACATCGACCACTCCTCCCTTTAGATTTTTTTTTTAAATATGGATAGTTAGTGTTATAACTTTTTATTTTTATCTTAAAGTATGAGTATCCCGTGTAATAAACATAAAACATAGGGGTGGTCAGTGTAATTAGTTTAAAAATAAGGATACCCTGTGTAATAAATCCAAAACTTAAGAGTAGTTAGTGTAAATAATCCTAGAATTTATGAGTATCCGAACATCCATGCATCAGCCTACAAATTAATCCGAACAGAAGATATCAGAAAGGAAATGAAATCGAATTCAATTGGTTCCTGTGGTTAGTGAGAAGAGATATAACATTTCTGGATAGGCAGACAGACGAGATGTAGGACAATGAGTCCAAATGACATACAACGCAGCGTGCACAAAGTTCCGTGTACATCTTCGGACATCTCAAAAAAAAAAAAAAAGGAAGGAAAGGAAGTCAGAGTCCTTAAATTCTCTAGAGTCCTTACTAGGTTCACTATTCTTATGGGCACACGCTTCACTCTCGGACACATCTATATTAGTATATAATATCACGAGTTCAACTTTAGCATATATGTTTACTAATTAAAATTATTTATTAAAGTGAATAGAAACAATAAGGTAATAGTATGGTCTTTCTAGATACAGGACCGACCCTGTCTCAGGACAGTCAGGAAGATCGGTTCAGGACCCACAGGTCAGGAGGATCCAAAAAATTAATTTAAATATAAATATATTAATAATCTTGTATCTAAAATGGAACTAGTATGTACCATGTGTCATCCTAAACACAAAATAATTGTGGTACAGTTGTTATTATATTAGACTTGCACACCATAGATCTTTAGTTAAATTCTTATTGTAAATATATATACTTTCTTAAATTTTTTTACGGCTCTATTTTGAAAGTTCGTCTCGAACCCCCACGAGTTCAGGACCGATCCTGTCTAGATAGTGTCTTGTATGAAATTATAAAATAATATATATAATAATAAATTTAGAATAATCAAAATTGTTGTCTTTTAATCTTTTTAAGTAGTCTTAATAAAAATTAAAATAATTATAACAATGTCTTTTAGTATTTCTACTGTTATTTGTTGTTTTCAAATACTGTAAATACGTTCGTTTGTGAATGATATGAGTGCATATATATTAGTATTCATGAGAGAGTTTTCCGCATGAAGAAGCCTATGAAGGAGTAGATCCGAGTAAGAGAAAGTCTGATATATTATCCATACATGGTGGACATGGAGCTCCTTGTCAATCTCTCATTAATTGATCAATGAAATCTTAAATGCTAATGTGGTTTTAAAAAGAGTTATTTATATTTGTCTCCTTTCCAATTGCTATTGCAAATAGATTTACCTTTCCATTTTAACACCTCTCATTTCATACAATTAGGAGCTATTATTTTGAACACCATTTTGGTGGTTTCAAATCCATTATATGGTTTTGAAAGATTTAAAAAATTATGACATCAAGTTGGGACAACGAAGAACTGTTAGAATTCTGACAATCATAACTGTAGTTAGGACAACAAAAATTCTGTCAGCCCCAATAGACAATAGTCAGAACTGTCAGAATTCTGACAGTCTTAGGACAACAGATAAATTATAACTCGTTATCAGAACTGTCAGGATTCTAGCAGTCCTAACAACAATCAAGATTGTCATAATCTTGACAGTTCTTTATCGTTTTCAACCCGACTGACATAATTTCTAAAGCTTCTAAACCCTTCTTTTAATACGGTTTTAAACCACTAATAATTATGCTTGAAGGAGGAAGATGTTACAAAAAAAAAAAAGACAGTTGTGTGAGAGAAAAAAGAAAGAAAGAAGAATATGAGTAAAAATATGAGTGGGTTATTGAAATTGTATTTTCCTGTAACATTATTTGAAGAATAATTTAAGTATAAAAAAATGATTGTATTTTTAAAATGATTATTTAGTAATATGGTCTCATATAATAGTTAAAATTAGGATTTGAGTTCCCAAAATGTCCAATATTAATGTTTGTGTCTTAAAATTACTGTTCATTTGTCTACGCGAATAGTAATTTTAAGATCCAAATATTAACGTCGGACAATTTGAAGATCCAAATCCTAATATCGACTCAAACTCTAAATAACCCTTTTTAAAAAGATGTGATAGCCATGTGACTTTGTGCCTCTAATAATTTGCTAAATTTATCATATTTAGTTCTAGAATTTAGAAGAAAATAACTCAATGGACCTTTCTAATTCCCTTAAAAAAAAAAAAGCGCTAAGGTCTCCTCCACTTTTTAGCTCCTTTTTAATTGCTTGGAACTAATGGGAGACAAAAAGGACAAGATTACCATGTCCAGAACATCAGAACTGCCCTGAAATAGACACCATTGTTATTTGTGATAATATTTTCAAATTTTATTTGCCCTCGGTTATTGCCGGTTCAAAGGTTGGATTATCCTAGCCGAAAATAAATTTGATTGTCTTTTATTTTTGATTCCGAAAAAAAAAAAAAATTAAAAAAATCGACAACGAATGGGGATGACAGCGATGTCAAAGTCTCCGATTCTGAGCGTCGTGGAACCCGGATTTCGAGTTCCTCTCCTTGAACTACTCGAGTTCTTTTCAGCAAAAACTAAAAATATGGACCTAGTGGATTGCTAGTTCAACTGATAGAAAGGAGTTGGGACGAACCGTGGAGACTTTATTGACGGAGAGGTGGGGACTTGGGAGTCAGAGGGGGTTGTCCTGTTTCGGAGGGCTGTCCAAGCTGGATGATTTGTCCGACTTATCTCAGGACCGATCCTGCCTCCGAGTCGAAGCAAATTTATATCAACATGAACTTTTAGATTACTATGTATGGTTTTACTGACTCTGTTCGTATCTTGCAAATTCTCCTCCCGCTATTTAGTTTTGTTGCTTTTTATTTCAATTTATTCATTAATTTGTTGGAACTGAATTTATTCTCCTCTTTCTTACAAAGAAATTGAGATACGGAAACATCAAAATCTTTTCTTATATATAATAGAAATTTTCCTAAATTTCATGCTCTAATTTTATTTATATATTAGAATATACTTAAATGATTAGAGAAAAAAAACATAAAATTATACACCTTTCTATTAACACTAGTAGTGTTTTCGTGCGTCGTCTTACACGTACTAAAAAAAATTAGAAATTTAATATTATAGAAAATTAAAATAGAAATTTAAATTATATTATAATATTTTAAATATAATTAAACAAATATATAATATTATTAAAAAATAAAAATAAAAATAAAAATTATATTAGAATATTTAAAATATAACTTGAATATATTTTAATTAGGATTTGTTATAACTATATTTTTAGAATTTTGGATATATATTTAGTTAGATAATACCATGTAGTTAGTATAAATATAATTTAAATTTTAAATATATTTTAAAATTTATTATATGTTCAGATATTTTTTAATTTTTTTTAAAAATAATTATTTTTTATATTAATAATTGGAAATATATCTATAATATTTTAGAATATTTTAGACACTATTTTAAAATGTATTTGACATGCAAGTATACAAAAGTGCGAAGAAACACACCCAAAAGATCTCGTTGCGACTTCTAAGTAAATTATAATGAAGGAATCACTATTAAGCAAAGCAGCACTTTATTTATTAATTAGGGGAAAATTTCTACAAGTCCCTGTAGGTTTTCATATATTGGTAACAGTACTCCGACTCATATACGATCCTGATCATTACCAACCTACATGAACTTCTTTCAATAAAACCCTTTGCTATTAATCAAATTATATAAACTTTATTGCCAAATAAATGCGCCCATCGCGAACTTCCTCTTCTCCTCGGCGTCTCCGGTGACCGGAAGCTCGTACTCTGCCAAGAGGCAGTCGAGCCTCCACTCGGACATCTTCTCGTAGTCCGCCTTCGAGTACCGCGGGTAGTGCAGCGGCATCTCGAAGCAGCTGGTTGGGCACTCCTTACCTTTGCCATTGTCGTTGCCGTTGCTGTTGCTGTTGCCGTTGTCGTTGGCCATAGGCCTTGCATTGGTCATGCCACCGCTTGCACTCATCTCCTCTCTTCTTTGGTATCCCATGCCAACCAAGTAATCCTTTTATAGTACTAGTCAGAGGCGTGGGTTGGAGACCAGTGTTTTAAAACCCGGACCGAAGATTGAACCGATTTTTTTTGAAATAGATCGGACCGAGATTCAACCGAGATTCAAATAGTCCCATTACGAAAACCAAATCATATAAGATATCTATATTTACTTCTTGGTTTGGTTCTTAGTATATATAATTTTATTTAGTTTTACTACTATAAGGTCTCTCAAAACCAAACTAAGTACAAAATAGTCAAAATCTCACGTAATAAACTTTTTTGATATTTAAAAAAAAAAATGGTCGGTTCAATTGTGAAACGTTCAGTTGGTTCATCGGTTAAATTATGGTTCAGAAAAAAAAATTGTCTGTTCTTTAAAAAATTCTGTTCAGATCAGATCCGATTAATTTTTTGGTCAAATTCAATCCGATCCAGTTCAACTGTCGGTCCGGTCCGGTCCGATACGATTTTGACAACATTGTTGGAGACGGAATAAATAAAATGATAGTGACCTAACGGCTAGTTGCTTCTGGTCTCAAGGTGTCAATTTGGGCTGCCTGCAGTGCCCACTCTTAAATAGCTTGCACTAGTGGAACTCATAAATTTGGCTTCCAAAAGTCTAAGATTATGAACTTGGTTTCATAATTGGTATCCAATAATGTGGATGCCAAAAACAAAAATAAGTGAAGTCTATTTTTGTTTATCTATCAAAACTATAAACTATTATGGGTGTTTACTATTCAACTCAAAGGATTGTCATATGTTAGTGGAGTGTTCACCAAACTACTCCGAAATTAATTTTACGTGTGATACAAATGACATATGACATATGACAACCTTAAGTGAAATATTGAACATTCACACTAATTTTGTTGGATGAACAAAAATAGAATATATTTTCTATTATTGTTTACCCAACAAAATTAGTATGGATGTTCGCTTAGGGGCGGATATAGTAGAGAACCGGAGTGGACTTCAACCCACTAAAAAAAAAAAAATCTTCCTTTTTTCTTTCTTCCATATATTTTGTTATTTTTGATTTTTGATTTATACAAGTTAGTCCACTTCTAGTCCACCATAATCCATGGTAGCCCACCCTAATATTAGTTTTTGGATATGTTCTCAAAGGGTTGCCACGTGTCAAACTAGTGTGGGTGTTCACAAAACTACTCCCAACTGGTTTTAGGCCGGATGAATATGACACGTGACAACCTTTAAGTGGAATGGTGAACATCTACACTAGTTTTGATGGATGAACAAAAATGGACTATATTTTGATTTCTTATGGCAGATCACATAATAGTACATTTTTGTTCACCAACCAAAATTAATGTAGATATTTATCATTTCACTCAAAGGTTATCACATGTTATTTTTATTCAACCTAAAATATTTTAGGAATGGTTTGGTGAACATTCATAATAATTTTGATTACTAGTTGACACGTAATAACCTTTTGAATGGAAGGATGAACATCTAAACCGGATTTTTTCATTTAAAGTAATATAATATTATATATTTATAAAAAACGGGAAAAGTTTGGGGAAATTGCAGAGGGGGGACCACTCGCCAACTCAGTTGGCGAGGTGCTGAGTTGGCGAGAATCTCGCCAACTGAGTTGGCGGGGCACCCTCCTCGAGGGGCTGCTCGCCAACTCAGTTGGCGGGCCATGCACCGTTGGCTATCCACCCATTGGACAACGGCTCCCTCCAACCCCTATAAACACCCCCACCCCCCCAAATACTCCTCACACAACACATTCTCCTCCTCCTACTACTCCTCATATTTTTACAGCTTCCTCCTCCTATTTTCACAGCTTCCTCCTCCTGTGTAAACCCCCAGATTTTTCAAGAATTTCAAATTGGGATTTTTCGCAATTTTCTGGAATTTTCTGTAATTAAAATCAAGGTTTTCAATTATTAAATGATTTTTTATTGTTAATAAATAATATTAAAATATTATGGAAATAATATTTTTGGGTGTAAAATGGAAAACTGGACTTAGGACAATTTTTCCGGAATTTATTGGACCCCGGACCTAATTTTAAATCACCTAAAACTATTTACTTAATTATTTATTTAATTATTCATTTATTTAATTATTATTATTATTATTATTATTATTATTATTATTATCTTCAGCCCATTGGGCTTGAACCCAGCCCGGCCCAACAGCCAAACCCAGCCCAGCCCGGCCTGCGGCCCGTTGCCCTAACGGGTCGGGTCGGATCTGCCCAGACCCGACCCGCCGCCGACCCGAGACCCGCAACCCAGTCAGTCACCCCCCCCGAGTCTCGCGGCGGAGCCGTCGCCTCCGGCCGCTCCGCTCTGCCCGGACCACCACCCACGACCGCCGCTTTCTCCGCCACTCTCCACCGCCCGTCTCGGCCCCCTCAACCCCCGGCCACCCCCTATATATACCCTCCCCGACGAGCCCCCACCGCCTCAAACCCTAGCGCCGGCAGCCCCTCCGCCCTAGGCCTCGCCGCGCCACCGTCTCCCCTCGCTGTGACCCGCCCTCGCCTCGCCGCACCGCTCCCGGCCTCCAGCTCCTCCCTCGTCTCCTCCCAGCTCGGCCACGAGCCTGCCGCAGCAGAGCTGCTCGAGCTCTCCCCGGCGCCGCCGCTGTCGGCTGAGACGCCGCCGCCTCCGCTGAGTCCGCCCGCCTCGAGCCGGCCGTCCCCGAGCCAACCGCCCTCGTCCCGCACAGCCCGGCGGAGCTCCGGCCGTGTCCAAGTCCAAACCCTAACCCTAATTCCTATTTCCCCCCCTGTGTCGGACACGGACACAGGACACAGTGTCCGTGTCGTGTCGGACACAATTTTGCCATGTTTTCGGGTCCCCTTCAGGTACGCGTAACTTTCGCCTCGTAGCTCCGTTTTCAATTCCGCAAATTGCGTTGTGAAGCCTGTATGACCCTCTCGGTGTCCGGACAAACTGTTCGGGACACCGCGTCCTGTGGTGATCGCACACCGCGATCCAAAAACAGGAAAAACCAGACCCTGTTTCACCCCGGAACCGAGTACGTCCCGCCAAACGGGACGACTTGGTCGCGTGCGGTCTTCACAGATACGTGCGCAGCGTCGATACGGACGTGTGAGATTTCGCGGAAGCTGATTCGGGTGTGCGTGCACACCGGAATCAACGCGTATCCGCGGACATCGCTCCGTATCCGCCTTTTCGGCAATTCACCCTAACTTCTTGTACACTCGTCGGATCGAGACGAAACTTGCGCCATCAGACTCGTAGCGATACGCTGGCCCTGTGGGTCAAGTTTGGTTCGATTCTGAGAACGTTGACGAAATCGCGTGTCGTGGGCCCCACAGGCCCCGCTCGACGGGCGATTTTGTGTTCGGCTCATCGGAATCCAAATCTGCAAGTTCCGTTGGGTTCGTATCAGCGTTCCTGACCTGTTGACACTAAGTTTGGTGAATTTGGAGACTTTTGACCCGGACACGTTTTTCGGTGCAAAGCGGGCCCAACGGCGGACCCCGTTTTGGCCCGAAACTGTCGTTTTTGCCCTTGTCTCCAAATTGGACCCAAGGACAGGCGTTTCTAGCTATTTGACATCTTCTGAGCATGATGGTAATGTCTGTTTCAGCTTTTGGACTCATCTGTGGAAATTTCTCCCAAGAACCTAATTAATCAGATCCAAACAACAGGCAAGTACCTGCACTTCAAGTTAATCTTTATATTGTGATAATTAAATTCCCTGCTCTACTAGTACTCTTGCTGATTACACGTAGTGTTAGAATACTATATTTCATGTCTTGAATAATTGGTAATTCATGTCTTGTTTTTCATGTCGGGTGGGAGAATACTGAAAGGCATGTAGTTTACCCTTCCCCTTGCCGTGAATAATAGCTGTTGGTACACGACTGTCCATCAGCCGGATCTCGATTATTCGTGACTAATAGCCGTTCATGACGGCCGGATTAGCCTTATAAACCCCTGCATGCCAACTAAGTATTCTAAAAACAAACACAAGTTTCATACAGATAGTTTCTAGTCATGTTATCTTTCTTGCTGACTGTGATAGTTTCACTCTGCTCATTTACTTCTGTTTTCTCATATTCCTGTTTATAGTTGTGACTCTGAGATATTGACATCCTCTATGCAATTTCCTTAACATGATATTCAATAACTAATTGTCATAATTATTTAGTTTAACCTTGTTGTGCACTGTGTACTTTGCTCCTTTCCTGACTGGATCTGTTGATTTAGGCGATGATGAGGACTTTGCCCTACCTATTCTGATCCCTATGACGTAGCAGGTGACAAGGTTGAGAGGCCGGTTCCCATTCAGGAGATTATCTCTGAGGAGTAGTAGCCAGTTAGCTAGTTTTCCCTTTTCAGCTCAGTAATCGGGTTTGTCCCCGATTTATCTTCTGTTCATGTATAAACTATGGATCTGTTATCACCATTTATTTTATAAATCAGCATTCCTATTTCCTGTTAATTTCCTTGTCTATTTATTTTATTGTGGATGAGATAGATTTAAATTACCTGTGAGTAAGACCTAGACAGCGTACTACCGCCGACTCTGCGGCGTAGGCTGGACGTGCCCACGCACTCGTGCCCGAATAACCGGGTGCGGGTCATGACACGTTTTTGTGGTGGCCCATGCAGGTCAAACGACTAAATTGTTCGGTTTCAACTTAGGGACCGAACAGGCCTGCAATAAGATTGAGGATTTTAGGAAAAGCTCATCCGCTTGATTTAAATCGTTCTTGAATTTTCATATAGACTTCGAATCATTTTATTGACTTGCATCCTGCCTTGATTCCTGTGCGCCTTTATCGTTTATTTCTGGATGCAGGATCTACCAGCAAGCAACGAGGTTCCTACAAGATCACCACGAGATGCTCTACCAGCATAACCGTGGGGAACGCGCAGACTCTTGGAGCAGCTAATGCGCGTAAGTGATTTCTTTTTAGCTGCCGTTTCTAGTATTGTTTAGCTCGTGCCTATTGGTTCGTGACCTCAGCCCCAACCTAGAAAATTTTTTAATAACCTGCTATGCTTTTATAACTGATAACTGTAGAGTTTGTAGAATCTTTTTGTGCTTATTGTAGGTTGTTTTGTGAACTTAAATAATTTGTACCTTCTTTTCATCATCATCTAGCGCACTTAATTTTGATGTACTCGACTTATGCTGCTATTCTATAGCCTAGTTTTGCAAGCTTACTCTTTATCGAGCTTGTTCACGACATATGTATTAGTGGGTCGACACACTAATACAATTGTCTATTCAGAATCAGTGTATTACGGTCTGATCAACCTTAGTGCATTTTGATTCGCCCTTCGCACTACTTTACGTGGATTGAGATATATAGTTGACTAATATACCTGCCCTAGACATGTCTGAGCATAACTGTATTAATACGAGCATGTGAATAGGAATTACCAAGCTAGGATTCGATCCACAATCGCTTGACAATTCCCACTTGAATTCTTTAAAACGCCTTGACCCCGATATTTCTTTTCTATCACCCCACCCTTGAACTCTTTATTATTGATCTTCGTTTTCCCTTATTTCGGAAAGACGAAATCTCGTGCTTGGTATGAGTTGGTACATAGATAGCAATAGATATGCCACATAGGCCAATCACATACTTGAGGATTAACCTTTCGTAAATGAGGACATGTGATATGATCGGCATTGAAGTTTCGAGGACTGAATGACATGAGTAACCATATTAAGGAGCATTTTCTTAAGGTATATAGTCTATTGTGATGTATGGGTAAACTCTAAGTTGGGTAGCAGTGCAATTGTCAACTCAAGATAAACTCTTTAAAATTGTGACCGAGAAGATTAGATTGGAAGAAGTTCAAGCCATTCTCATTTTGAAAATTTAGAGGAGTGACTAAGATGATTAATGAGTTGATATCAATAGTTATATCTCAAGTACATGATTTAGATCTTGAAATAATGAAGGTAAAATCGTCATTTTGAATTTAGAGGGTATATAATTCAGACTTGAACATTGGTGAACCACATTTAAATTATTTTTCAATTTTGAATTAAAGTTCGATGGTTGGACTACCTAGTTGGAATTTTGAGGATGTGAATGAAATTTACAAATGGGACTCGAATCACTTCTAGAGGAATTTACGATAGTTAAAATCATGAGGCAAATTCATAAGCATGTGCAAATCTTGACGATGTCCTATGGGCTTAATCTGCCTGTGGATAATTTGAGGAAGTAAGAAGTGATAACCATAGGTAGAATTTTGATTAGAGCAAGTGGTCACCTTAATCATGAAGTGATTGCAGTGGACATGATTCGGATTTTAATTATCGCGAGGAGGTTGCGATGGACTTGTCTTATGTACATGAAGGGTTAACAGAGTATGGCTTAAGTTTTAAATTTCGAGGACGAAATTTTTTGTAAGTTGGGTAGATTGTAAACCCCCAGATTTTTCAAGAATTTTAAATTGGGATTTTTCGCAATTTTCTGGAATTTTCTGTAATTAAAATCAAGGTTTTCAATTATTAAATGATTTTTTATTGTTAATAAATAATATTAAAATATTATGGAAATAATATTTTTGGGTGTAAAATGGAAAACTGGACTTAGGACAATTTTTCCGGAATTTATTGGACCCCGGACCTAATTTTAAATCACCTAAAACTATTTACTTAATTATTTATTTAATTATTCATTTATTTAATTATTATTATTATTATTATTATTATTATTATCTTCAGCCCATTGGGCTTGAACCCAGCCCGGCCCAACAGCCAAACCCAGCCCAGCCCGGCCTGCGGCCCGTTGCCCTAACGGGTCGGGTCGGATCTGCCCAGACCCGACCCGCCGCCGACCCGAGACCCGCAACCCAGTCAGTCACCCCCCCCGAGTCTCGCGGCGGAGCCGTCGCCTCCGGCCGCTCCGCTCTGCCCGGACCACCACCCACGACCGCCGCTTTCTCCGCCACTCTCCACCGCCCGTCTCGGCCCCCTCAACCCCCGGCCACCCCCTATATATACCCTCCCCGACGAGCCCCCACCGCCTCAAACCCTAGCGCCGGCAGCCCCTCCGCCCTAGGCCTCGCCGCGCCACCGTCTCCCCTCGCTGTGACCCGCCCTCGCCTCGCCGCACCGCTCCCGGCCTCCAGCTCCTCCCTCGTCTCCTCCCAGCTCGGCCACGAGCCTGCCGCAGCAGAGCTGCTCGAGCTCTCCCCGGCGCCGCCGCTGTCGGCTGAGACGCCGCCGCCTCCGCTGAGTCCGCCCGCCTCGAGCCGGCCGTCCCCGAGCCAACCGCCCTCGTCCCGCACAGCCCGGCGGAGCTCCGGCCGTGTCCAAGTCCAAACCCTAACCCTAATTCCTATTTCCCCCCCTGTGTCGGACACGGACACAGGACACAGTGTCCGTGTCGTGTCGGACACAATTTTGCCATGTTTTCGGGTCCCCTTCAGGTACGCGTAACTTTCGCCTCGTAGCTCCGTTTTCAATTCCGCAAATTGCGTTGTGAAGCCTGTATGACCCTCTCGGTGTCCGGACAAACTGTTCGGGACACCGCGTCCTGTGGTGATCGCACACCGCGATCCAAAAACAGGAAAAACCAGACCCTGTTTCACCCCGGAACCGAGTACGTCCCGCCAAACGGGACGACTTGGTCGCGTGCGGTCTTCACAGATACGTGCGCAGCGTCGATACGGACGTGTGAGATTTCGCGGAAGCTGATTCGGGTGTGCGTGCACACCGGAATCAACGCGTATCCGCGGACATCGCTCCGTATCCGCCTTTTCGGCAATTCACCCTAACTTCTTGTACACTCGTCGGATCGAGACGAAACTTGCGCCATCAGACTCGTAGCGATACGCTGGCCCTGTGGGTCAAGTTTGGTTCGATTCTGAGAACGTTGACGAAATCGCGTGTCGTGGGCCCCACAGGCCCCGCTCGACGGGCGATTTTGTGTTCGGCTCATCGGAATCCAAATCTGCAAGTTCCGTTGGGTTCGTATCAGCGTTCCTGACCTGTTGACACTAAGTTTGGTGAATTTGGAGACTTTTGACCCGGACACGTTTTTCGGTGCAAAGCGGGCCCAACGGCGGACCCCGTTTTGGCCCGAAACTGTCGTTTTTGCCCTTGTCTCCAAATTGGACCCAAGGACAGGCGTTTCTAGCTATTTGACATCTTCTGAGCATGATGGTAATGTCTGTTTCAGCTTTTGGACTCATCTGTGGAAATTTCTCCCAAGAACCTAATTAATCAGATCCAAACAACAGGCAAGTACCTGCACTTCAAGTTAATCTTTATATTGTGATAATTAAATTCCCTGCTCTACTAGTACTCTTGCTGATTACACGTAGTGTTAGAATACTATATTTCATGTCTTGAATAATTGGTAATTCATGTCTTGTTTTTCATGTCGGGTGGGAGAATACTGAAAGGCATGTAGTTTACCCTTCCCCTTGCCGTGAATAATAGCTGTTGGTACACGACTGTCCATCAGCCGGATCTCGATTATTCGTGACTAATAGCCGTTCATGACGGCCGGATTAGCCTTATAAACCCCTGCATGCCAACTAAGTATTCTAAAAACAAACACAAGTTTCATACAGATAGTTTCTAGTCATGTTATCTTTCTTGCTGACTGTGATAGTTTCACTCTGCTCATTTACTTCTGTTTTCTCATATTCCTGTTTATAGTTGTGACTCTGAGATATTGACATCCTCTATGCAATTTCCTTAACATGATATTCAATAACTAATTGTCATAATTATTTAGTTTAACCTTGTTGTGCACTGTGTACTTTGCTCCTTTCCTGACTGGATCTGTTGATTTAGGCGATGATGAGGACTTTGCCCTACCTATTCTGATCCCTATGACGTAGCAGGTGACAAGGTTGAGAGGCCGGTTCCCATTCAGGAGATTATCTCTGAGGAGTAGTAGCCAGTTAGCTAGTTTTCCCTTTTCAGCTCAGTAATCGGGTTTGTCCCCGATTTATCTTCTGTTCATGTATAAACTATGGATCTGTTATCACCATTTATTTTATAAATCAGCATTCCTATTTCCTGTTAATTTCCTTGTCTATTTATTTTATTGTGGATGAGATAGATTTAAATTACCTGTGAGTAAGACCTAGACAGCGTACTACCGCCGACTCTGCGGCGTAGGCTGGACGTGCCCACGCACTCGTGCCCGAATAACCGGGTGCGGGTCATGACACGTTTTTGTGGTGGCCCATGCAGGTCAAACGACTAAATTGTTCGGTTTCAACTTAGGGACCGAACAGGCCTGCAATAAGATTGAGGATTTTAGGAAAAGCTCATCCGCTTGATTTAAATCGTTCTTGAATTTTCATATAGACTTCGAATCATTTTATTGACTTGCATCCTGCCTTGATTCCTGTGCGCCTTTATCGTTTATTTCTGGATGCAGGATCTACCAGCAAGCAACGAGGTTCCTACAAGATCACCACGAGATGCTCTACCAGCATAACCGTGGGGAACGCGCAGACTCTTGGAGCAGCTAATGCGCGTAAGTGATTTCTTTTTAGCTGCCGTTTCTAGTATTGTTTAGCTCGTGCCTATTGGTTCGTGACCTCAGCCCCAACCTAGAAAATTTTTTAATAACCTGCTATGCTTTTATAACTGATAACTGTAGAGTTTGTAGAATCTTTTTGTGCTTATTGTAGGTTGTTTTGTGAACTTAAATAATTTGTACCTTCTTTTCATCATCATCTAGCGCACTTAATTTTGATGTACTCGACTTATGCTGCTATTCTATAGCCTAGTTTTGCAAGCTTACTCTTTATCGAGCTTGTTCACGACATATGTATTAGTGGGTCGACACACTAATACAATTGTCTATTCAGAATCAGTGTATTACGGTCTGATCAACCTTAGTGCATTTTGATTCGCCCTTCGCACTACTTTACGTGGATTGAGATATATAGTTGACTAATATACCTGCCCTAGACATGTCTGAGCATAACTGTATTAATACGAGCATGTGAATAGGAATTACCAAGCTAGGATTCGATCCACAATCGCTTGACAATTCCCACTTGAATTCTTTAAAACGCCTTGACCCCGATATTTCTTTTCTATCACCCCACCCTTGAACTCTTTATTATTGATCTTCGTTTTCCCTTATTTCGGAAAGACGAAATCTCGTGCTTGGTATGAGTTGGTACATAGATAGCAATAGATATGCCACATAGGCCAATCACATACTTGAGGATTAACCTTTCGTAAATGAGGACATGTGATATGATCGGCATTGAAGTTTCGAGGACTGAATGACATGAGTAACCATATTAAGGAGCATTTTCTTAAGGTATATAGTCTATTGTGATGTATGGGTAAACTCTAAGTTGGGTAGCAGTGCAATTGTCAACTCAAGATAAACTCTTTAAAATTGTGACCGAGAAGATTAGATTGGAAGAAGTTCAAGCCATTCTCATTTTGAAAATTTAGAGGAGTGACTAAGATGATTAATGAGTTGATATCAATAGTTATATCTCAAGTACATGATTTAGATCTTGAAATAATGAAGGTAAAATCGTCATTTTGAATTTAGAGGGTATATAATTCAGACTTGAACATTGGTGAACCACATTTAAATTATTTTTCAATTTTGAATTAAAGTTCGATGGTTGGACTACCTAGTTGGAATTTTGAGGATGTGAATGAAATTTACAAATGGGACTCGAATCACTTCTAGAGGAATTTACGATAGTTAAAATCATGAGGCAAATTCATAAGCATGTGCAAATCTTGACGATGTCCTATGGGCTTAATCTGCCTGTGGATAATTTGAGGAAGTAAGAAGTGATAACCATAGGTAGAATTTTGATTAGAGCAAGTGGTCACCTTAATCATGAAGTGATTGCAGTGGACATGATTCGGATTTTAATTATCGCGAGGAGGTTGCGATGGACTTGTCTTATGTACATGAAGGGTTAACAGAGTATGGCTTAAGTTTTAAATTTCGAGGACGAAATTTTTTGTAAGTTGGGTAGATTGTAAACCCCCAGATTTTTCAAGAATTTTAAATTGGGATTTTTCGCAATTTTCTGGAATTTTCTGTAATTAAAATCAAGGTTTTCAATTATTAAATGATTTTTTATTGTTAATAAATAATATTAAAATATTATGGAAATAATATTTTTGGGTGTAAAATGGAAAACTGGACTTAGGACAATTTTTCCGGAATTTATTGGACCCCGGACCTAATTTTAAATCACCTAAAACTATTTACTTAATTATTTATTTAATTATTCATTTATTTAATTATTATTATTATTATTATTATTATTATTATCTTCAGCCCATTGGGCTTGAACCCAGCCCGGCCCAACAGCCAAACCCAGCCCAGCCCGGCCTGCGGCCCGTTGCCCTAACGGGTCGGGTCGGATCTGCCCAGACCCGACCCGCCGCCGACCCGAGACCCGCAACCCAGTCAGTCACCCCCCCCGAGTCTCGCGGCGGAGCCGTCGCCTCCGGCCGCTCCGCTCTGCCCGGACCACCACCCACGACCGCCGCTTTCTCCGCCACTCTCCACCGCCCGTCTCGGCCCCCTCAACCCCCGGCCACCCCCTATATATACCCTCCCCGACGAGCCCCCACCGCCTCAAACCCTAGCGCCGGCAGCCCCTCCGCCCTAGGCCTCGCCGCGCCACCGTCTCCCCTCGCTGTGACCCGCCCTCGCCTCGCCGCACCGCTCCCGGCCTCCAGCTCCTCCCTCGTCTCCTCCCAGCTCGGCCACGAGCCTGCCGCAGCAGAGCTGCTCGAGCTCTCCCCGGCGCCGCCGCTGTCGGCTGAGACGCCGCCGCCTCCGCTGAGTCCGCCCGCCTCGAGCCGGCCGTCCCCGAGCCAACCGCCCTCATCCCGCACAGCCCGGCGGAGCTCCGGCCGTGTCCAAGTCCAAACCCTAACCCTAATTCCTATTTCCCCCCCTGTGTCGGACACGGACACAGGACACAGTGTCCGTGTCGTGTCGGACACAATTTTGCCATGTTTTCGGGTCCCCTTCAGGTACGCGTAACTTTTGCCTCGTAGCTCCGTTTTCAATTCCGCAAATTGCGTTGTGAAGCCTGTATGACCCTCTCGGTGTCCGGACAAACTGTTCGGGACACCGCGTCCTGTGGTGATCGCACACCGCGATCCAAAAACAGGAAAAACCAGACCCTGTTTCACCCCGGAACCGAGTACGTCCCGCCAAACGGGACGACTTGGTCGCGTGCGGTCTTCACAGATACGTGCGCAGCGTCGATACGGACGTGTGAGATTTCGCGGAAGCTGATTCGGGTGTGCGTGCACACCGGAATCAACGCGTATCCGCGGACATCGCTCCGTATCCGCCTTTTCGGCAATTCACCATAACTTCTTGTACACTCGTCGGATCGAGATGAAACTTGCGCCATCAGACTCGTAGCGATACGCTGGTCCTGTGGGTCAAGTTTGGTTCGATTCTGAGAACGTTGACAAAATCGCGTGTCGTGGGCCCCACAGGCCCCGTTCGACGGGCAATTTTGTGTTCGGCTCATCGGAATCCAAATCTGGAAGTTCCGTTGGGTTCGTATCAGCGTTCCTGACCTGTTGACACTAAGTTTGGTGAATTTGGAGACTTTTGACCCGGACACGTTTTTCGGTGCAAAGCGGGCCCAACGGCGGACCCCGTTTTGGCCCGAAACTGTCGTTTTTGCCCTTGTCTCCAAATTGGACCCAAGGATAGGCGTTTCTAGCTATTTGACATCTTCTGAGCATGATGGTAATGTCTGTTTCAGCTTTTGGACTCATCTGTGGAAATTTCTCCCAAGAACCTAATTAATCAGATCCAAACAACAGGCAAGTACCTGCACTTCAAGTTAATCTTTATATTGTGATAATTAAATTCCCTGCTCTACTAGTACTCTTGCTGATTACACGTAGTGTTAGAATACTATATTTCATGTCTTGAATAATTGGTAATTCATGTCTTGTTTTTCATGTCGGGTGGGAGAATACTGAAAGGCATGTAGTTTACCCTTCCCCTTGCCGTGAATAATAGCTGTTGGTACACGACTGTCCATCAGCCGGATCTCGATTATTCGTGACTAATAGCCGTTCATGACGGCCGGATTAGCCTTATAAACCCCTGCATGCCAACTAAGTATTCTAAAAACAAACACAAGTTTCATACAGATAGTTTCTAGTCATGTTATCTTTCTTGCTGACTGTGATAGTTTCACTCTGCTCATTTACTTCTGTTTTCTCATATTCCTGTTTATAGTTGTGACTCTGAGATATTGACATCCTCTATGCAATTTCCTTAACATGATATTCAATAACTAATTGTCATAATTATTTAGTTTAACCTTGTTGTGCACTGTGTACTTTGCTCCTTTCCTGACTGGATCTGTTGATTTAGGCGATGATGAGGACTTTGCCCTACCTATTCTGATCCCTATGACGTAGCAGGTGACAAGGTTGAGAGGCCGGTTCCCATTCAGGAGATTATCTCTGAGGAGTAGTAGCCAGTTAGCTAGTTTTCCCTTTTCAGCTCAGTAATCGGGTTTGTCCCCGATTTATCTTCTGTTCATGTATAAACTATGGATCTGTTATCACCATTTATTTTATAAATCAGCATTCCTATTTCCTGTTAATTTCCTTGTCTATTTATTTTATTGTGGATGAGATAGATTTAAATTACCTGTGAGTAAGACCTAGACAGCGTACTACCGCCGACTCTGCGGCGTAGGCTGGACGTGCCCACGCACTCGTGCCCGAATAACCGGGTGCGGGTCGTGACATCCTGTTTTCTATAGCAAAAGTTCTCAACCGTCATGGATCGTAGCGTAAGAATTGTATGCTCGCACAGCGGTAAAGTAAATGGGTTAAATTGTATGCTCGCACGGCGGTAAAGCAAAAGTTCTCAACCTTTTGAAAGTTGTTTTAATGATTGGAGTTCAATTTCATTTATATCTGACAAGCAAAAGGGATTAATAAATGCTGTTCGTGCTATTTTTCCTGCATCTCCTCATTTTTTTTGTATTCAACATTTTAAACAAAACATGAAAAAAGTTACAAAAGAACCAGTATTTCAACGCTTGTTAGACTCGCTTGCTAGATCATATAATAAAACGGATGCAGAGAGTGTGTTTGATATAATTAAAGCCGAGAACATAGTGTTGTACGATTGGCTTATTGGTGTAAACGATGAAAGTCGTCGATTTGAACATTGGATAACAGCGTATGCTACTTGTCCTAGATTAGATATTAACACTTCTAATCTTGCTGAATGTTTCAACCGCTGGATTAAGAAATTACGAGATAAGCCAATAACAACACTTCTCGATGGTATTAGAGCCAAGATTATTACACTTCATAACAATCGTAGAAAGTTTGCTGAAAATATAGACACAGATTATTGTCCGAAGATGTTAAAAAATATGGCTTCTATTATCAAAGAGAAGAACCACCTAGAAATATTAGCTATTGATAGTTATAAGTTTGAAATAATAGACCGGGCAACAAGTAGAACCTATATTGTTCATATAACTGACAGATCTTGTACATATTTTAGATGGTACCATACTTATATACCATGTATACATGCATATTTTGTTTGTAGATATTACAATATTAGTATTGATACTTTTTATCCTGCAGTATTTTTGACGAAAAACTTGAAAACTGTATGCGCGCATAAAATGGAGCCAATTCCAGTTCCCTACGAAATCCAAGGTCCTTTGGTAAGAGGATAAATTGGGGTGCCAGATGTAAGACGCAAAGCCGGAAGACCAAAGAAGAATCGCATCAAACCCCGGGATTCATCGACAAGAGATCTACGTTGCAGTAATTGTGGTGCTATGTGACACAACCGAAGAAGATGTACTAGTCAACCGAGAGATTAAAATAGAATTGTTCAATACCCAAATATTGTAATAAAAAACTATTACAAATCATACAAAAATTGTAATCATACAATGTTACAAATTTTCTACTAATCTTCGTCCTCGTCTTGTTGAGTTTGGGTAGGCAGCGGTGCTGATGGAGTCGAAAAAAATTATGTGAATATCTGGTAGCTTTCATCTCCAGCAGTTTGGTAACTCGGATCCGCTCCTGCCTACTGGTAACTAGGGCCCGCTCCAGCATACTGGTTACTCGGGCCCGCTCCAGCATACTGGTCACTAGGGCCCGCTTCAGCATACTGGTCACTCGGGCCCGCTCCAGCAGTATCCCGCCGCCGCCGACGACGAGAGTGTCTCTGTCGTACTAAGCCGGTCGGATAGTCCGGTGGAAGACGAGATTGTACTGGAGGCATTTCCGGTTCCCGTCCAATACCCAGATGCTCAACACGAGGACATGAACAAACTTTTGGACTAGTCTAAGTTGAGCCCATGAATTAGGCCCATGGATTAGGAAACATGATTAATTAGGGAAACCATTAGACTAGAACCTTCCCTCCCTAATTATTTCTTCATGAGAGGCCCCAAGGGGTATTTTTGACTTTGTACATTGCTTGAGGAAGGGTTTTTGACCAGCCATAATTGAGAGGAGAGAGAGTGCTCTCATTTTAGTTCTTCCCCAAAATTCTAGATCTAGTTTTCCCCCTTCCAATTCTCCATCAATTCTCTTCAAATCTCATCCTAAATTCAATATTGAAGCCTCTACATCAAGGATCTATAAGCAAGGAGCAAGGAACAAGGAGGAGGAGGCCAAGATCTACAAGGAGAGGAGCAACTTGTCATTTGGGACCTTTTTATTGGGAATCCATCTTCCAATAGGTATAAATCAGTTTTCCCCTTCCTATAGACTATAGATCTGAGTTTTTACCATAAGAAACCACCCTACATGCATAGGTTACCCATAGGATTTGATTTGGTATTATTTGGAGACCTACGGTGGAAGTTATGTCCATTTTGGTGCCGATTTTGGAAGAATTCCAAAATTGGCACATGTAGTGCTTGTCAATGGATCTAATAGATCTAATTGACCATTGATTGTTTGTTTGTAGCTTGTGTCGTGTCCATAATTGGATACATGTGGGCCGAATCTCGTCGATTTGATGAAACGGTCAATTTTAGGGGGGTTTCCTCCGACACGGGGCCATGTGCATATCATATGGTGACACGGACACGTAGACACTATAATTTATATATGTATTAATCATAAATTATGTATTGGACTTGTACGTGTCCTCCGAGATACGTTTGGTTGTGAGTTGGGGGCCGTGTCGCAAGCATATCATAGAAAAGTGTGATACGGGTGCGGTGCACCCCATGTGTTTGTGTTTTGGCTTTTGTACTATACATGCATATGTAATTATATATGTATATGCTATCTATGCATTATATAGATTATAAAATAGTATAATTTGAGTTTTTGTGCTTATGTGTGTCGATATGTATATATTGGGGTATCTAGATAAATCTATATGTGTATATTATGAGGGTATCTATATATATAGAACTATGAGTATATGTCTATATATATATATATATATATATATATATATATATATATATATATATATATATATATATATATATATATATATGTGTGTGTGTGTGTTAGTGTATATAATATGTATCTAGATATATATATCTATTTGTATATAAATCTATGTGTATACCTATATGTTGATTCATAAGTGTGGCTAAGTATTTGCATATGTAGCTAATGATCAATATGTATGAGTATATCTATATGTATTGGTATATATACTTTAGTGTTATGCATATAGATTGATATGTATGAGGGGTAGTATATGCATCTATGTATATAGATAGTTAGATATCTATATGTGTGTACATATATATAGTTATATACTTAGAGATTTTTTGTGGCTGTGCATTGTGTGTCTGTGTGTGTTTGAGTGAGTGGGACGAGCAGCAGTGTGGAGCAGCCACTGTGCAACCGAGCAGCAGCGGGTAACCACTATGCAGCAGATCACAGTTGGAGCAGCCACAGCGAATAGCATTCGCAGTTGGAGCAGCCACAGCGAATAACATTCACAGTTGGAGCAGCAGCAGGCCGCACCAAGCTCTGCAGCAGCCCGCACCGAGCAGCAGCTGCAGCAGGCTTGCGAGGAGAGCAACCTGCAGCAATGTCTCTGTGTGCATTGCACACAGCATTGAGAACCAGCTCCTGCAGCAATGTTCCTGTGTACATTGCACAGTATAAAGAACAGCAGGAAGCAGTAGGGGCATTCAGCCAGTGAAGGCTGTGCAAACTCAATCAGCAAGGTGCAGTAGCAGTTCTCAGCAAGGACTGAGTCATGTGCACAGCAAGGAGACTGACTGAACACAGTTGAAGAACTGAACACATCAACTTCAACTGAACAGATACTCACCTGATGCTGGAATTGAGACTGAAGATCACCTGAACACTGAACACAACAAGGTATCAATACATACAGTAACTGAGAACAAGGTGCAGGCTTTACGCAGCAGTTTGGGTAGCTTACTATGCGGCTCAGTGTTGTTTTCAGTTGTAGTTTTCAGTTAGAACTGTGTAGCCATAATTACTTTTCAGTTTAGAATTTGAGGTATTTGGCTTGGCAGGATGCTCAGTTAGGAAGTTCAGTTGTAAGTTGATTAGTATTTTAGTGTATAGTTAGTTAATTATTTAGAAAGGGTATTAGGGAGATAGTTATGTATACATTGAAGTATCTGTTAGATTGGTTAGCTACGTATAGATAGCTAGTAGGCATTGGATATAGTAATCAGGTAATTATACTAGTATATATAGATATGTTAGCAAATAGTTAGCTAAGTATGGTTTTGTTAAGAGTTAACTATATAAATACTTGTTTTGAGTTTGAGATTCAGCCACTATTCTCTGTATCAGTAGGTATCCCGTTTAGTTTTTAGTTGATTTATTAAGTTAGCTAGTAACTAGTTAACTATAGGTATATATATGAACTTGTTTAGTTGTTATAATTATCATTTTTAGTTTCAGGTATCTTGGTCATGGTGTAGTTAGTATGTTTATAACTATGTATACTAGAGGTTAGTGCGTAGAGAGGTACTAGGTGATTATGTTAGATATGTATATTAGTATAAGTAATATATTAGTTAGTATACTTGTTAGAAAACAATTAGTTTATTTAGTTAAGGTATTGGTTAATTAGTTTAAGATATTAGTGTATAGTTAGCATCTAGTTAAAGGTATCTATTTATATCTTTTGTGTTTAGTTTTAGATTACCTTGAGATACCAAGGTATCACCAAGGTATCGGGCCGATACCCAAGGTATTGAGATTGGGTATCGAGTTGAGTGCGATACGCATGGTACAAGGCCAAGGTATCCCATTTATATTGTTTTGAGATATTGTTACTATATGTGACTTATGTATATATATAAAAACCTATTTTTATATTAGAAAACTTGCGTATCGTAAGATACGGCTCTTTGAATGCATTATTGTGTATTAGTTTAGCTAGCATAGCATAGCTTCCTAGTATATTGACTTAGTGACTAGCATTAGACTCTTGCAACCTAGAAATGCATTGGTTTGACTTAGAAACGGCGTATTGACCTAGAACTTCTTCAACTTCATTTATTTTCATCTTTGAACCTTATTTTGATGCAACATACCATATATAGGTTGTGAAACACCAGCTTGGGCATCGAGAGACACACTTTGCTCAGGACTTCAGGCGAGTACATTTCTCTGTTTGTTTTCAATTCATAATATTGTATATATGCATGTTCTAGATTAGTATACATTGATTCCCGACACAGTGATTTCACGGACTGGTACTATATGGATCCCGTCAGGAGGTGTTATCCCCTACCGTGTGCAACGGGTACCTAATGACATATATTTCATCGTGTGCATCGGGTATTGACTTTCATGTGCTTCTTGTGCATCCACTATTTCGTGTGCTAGTGTGACTATCGTGATCATGTATGTAACGTGTCATGATTGGATCCATGAGTATTGGTTGGGGAGGGGGAGTAGGAGTTGGTTATGTGATCAAAGTCCTCTTGATCTCATGTGCATGTCGATTATACACCTCACGTATAATGGAGTTACCTATATACCTCATGTGCAACCTAAACCGATCACATAACGAACTCTCACTCGAAAACACATAGTTAGTATTTCTTGTTCTCTACTTGCAGTTATTCTTGTATTTACTTCCAGCTTTATTGTGCCTATTGCCTGTTCACTTGTACAGTTTATTCTTTCTACTTGTGCATCTTGTATCATTTTTCTATTGCTTGTTATATATGCTCGATTATGTTATTGGAACTGCTTTCAGAGGTATGTACTTCGCTCCAATCCTGACTGGATATATTTTTCCAGATGATTGGCTAGAGGAGCTGTGTCCCACACATTACAGACCTCAGGAGGGTGAGACTTTAGAGGACACTTCCCTAGAGCCAGAGGACATAGTACCAGTGACCGAGGAGGTCTAGTTTTGTTTAGTATTGTTGTATTAGACTATTATTTTTGAGGAGATTCACAGATGTATTTTTTTCATATTGTGGATTGTATCTTCTTTCCTTCGCTATTTCCATTCGTGCATTATTTCCTCCTTAGTTTATTTTGTGATTGAGATTGATATATTGTGAGATATCATATTGCTCCTCCGATTGGAGTTGAGATGTTTGACAGGTACCATGTTATATTGTTGAGATGTTAGATAGTTAGAAATGACCCAAACAACGTTCTATCGCCGATTCTGCGGCGTAGGCTAGACGTAACCACGTACTCGTGCCCGAATATCAGGGTGCGGGTCGTGACACATTTTTAGTGGTGGCCCATGCAGGTCTAGATAGACATCGTAGTTGTGCTCGACTAGAGTATTGCTACGAGCCTGTTTTAGGATACAGGATTTAAGCTGAAAGTTACTCAATCACAACTAGGAAAAAAAAATTCCAATGTTTTGTTCTACAAATCTTTATCTATTTGATATTGTCTTTAATTTTGAATTAAGTTCTGTCATTCTTTGATGATATCGCATTATATTCAATAATTGATTCCGTATTTTCAATCTGACTTCAGGATGCCTCCGAAGGTCAGATTCTATCGCTCAGGAGCAGCGGCAGCTTCCTCAGCTACTTCCCCGCCTGCTGCGGATAGAGTAGCAGCTGCTACCGTTACATCTTCCGTCGAGAGGATCGCCTCACCGGTCCAGGTGGGAGTCTCAGCAGCCGCTTTTGGGGGTGCTCCTCCCCTGGTTCAGAGGGTTGCTCCAGTTGTTCCCGAGGATCTTCCGCTACCGCCGCCAGTACCAGCGAGTCTAACAAGCGTTGAAATACTGGTTCTTTTGTAACTTTTTTTATGTTTTGTTTAAAATATTGAATACAAAAAAAAATGAGGAGATGCAGGAAAAATAGCACGAACAGCATTTATTAATCCCTTTTGCTTGTCAGATATAAATGAAATTGAACTCCAATCATTAAAACAACTTTCAAAAGGTTGAGAACTTTTGCTATACCGCCGTGCGAGCATACAATTTAACCCATTTACTTTACCGCTGTGCGAGCATACAATTCTTACGCTACGATCCATGACGGTTGAGAACTTTTGCTATAGAAAACAGGAGGAGAAAGCTGTGAAAATAGGAGGAGGAAGCTGTAAAAATATGAGGAGGAGTAGGAGGAGGAGAATGTGTTGTGTGAGGAGTGTTTGGGGGTGGGGGGTGGGGGTGTTTATAGGGGTTGGAGGGAGCCGTTGCCCAATGGGTGGATAGCCAACGGTGCATGGCCCGCCAACTGAGTTGGCGAGCGGCCCCTCGAGGAGGGTGCCCCGCCAACTCAGTTGGCGAGATGCTCGCCAACTCAGCACCTCGCCAACTGAGTTGGCGAGTGGTCCCCCCTCTGTTATTTCCCCAAACT
The DNA here is from genome assembly GCA_036927795.1 of Iris macrosiphon. Classification (NCBI taxonomy): domain Eukaryota; kingdom Viridiplantae; phylum Streptophyta; class Magnoliopsida; order Asparagales; family Iridaceae; genus Iris; species Iris macrosiphon. The sequence continues at coordinate 18,543,247 of JAYESA010000005.1, read as the reverse complement.
TTTCCCATTTTTTATAATTATATTATAAATTATTACTTTAAACGAAAGTGGATTCAATCAAAATATTAGGGCTCAGTGTGTGTGTCCAACCAACAGATCTGAAATAGTGGATGATGTCCCACTGATCATCTAACTCAACGTGAATTAGAATCACATTTATGTCTACTACTCTCAATGGACATGTGATGCTATTTTGAAACTATACAAAATAATATCCTACTTAGAATAACGTACTAAGACTAAAAATTATACGAAATAAAAAGTAGAATGGCTAAAAGCAGGATAAACCTAATAAGGATCAAGGATTGACATTAATATTGTTAGTCCTGATACTTAACCAAAGATGGAAGAACGTGTGATTGAGATCAGAGGTTCATACAAAAAATTTTACTCTGACTATTCTCGATTTCCATGAAGAACTATAAAAAGATTCTGATTACAACTTGCTCTCAAGATTACAAAAGAATTAGAACTAACCAAACATTTCGTTCTTCCTTGCAATCGCAGTTATCCACGGACAGAACAGAGTTACAATAAAACAAAAACTACCTTCGTTCTTTCTGGCAAAACGTAGTTGCAATCAGATAGAACTAACCAAGAAAAAGAAGAAGAAGAAAAGAAGAAGACAGAATAAAAAATTATTCTTGCTGGGACGGTGAAGACCACCGTTGCTCAAAGCAAGATTCGTCCTCTATCGACGATATACTTCCAGGAGCCAGTAAGTTCACAAGGGAACTTCTGAAACGCTCATAGTCACCTCTTTGTGTGACTCGAACAGTGCAAAGTGTGCCAACAAAGTGCCACTTTGCGCCCTTGAGCCCGAGTCCGGGTCTGAATCGCTAAGCCCCTTTAGGGCTTAGATTCTATGAAAATAATTTCAAGATCATGACAAAAAACATTAATGCTTTCATGAGGAGTTAATCCTTTTTTCTCCTAGAAAAATACCCCCATATGGCACCCATGTGCCTCACCACACCCCATGTGCACACCTCAACTAATACAAAGTATTATATTGAGATACCCACTTGGTGGTGTAGCCAATGTGGGACTATCTTTACTAGTCCAAAGGCAAAAACACCAACAATTTTCCGCATATCTCAATATATATGGGTTGAGCGTTCCCCACAGTGACAGTCCATCATGCATTAGAATATATGTCGCTTCGACTTGAATCTTCTCCCATAGGTCGAACAACAGTATGATACAAGAATGGACTAAGCCTTGAATTCTGCACTATAGCTGCAATTTTTCTCACTCACACAATGACATCAGCTGTGCTTCGGCCGGTTGCACATTAAAGGTCCTGTGCACGCCTGGTTTCGGTGTATGTATTTTGGGCGTCTACAAATTTTCTCTCAAGAGACGGCCTATATCTCTTTTCATACACTCTATATGAGTTCTTTTAAAGAGTCCTTGGCATGAAGCCTCGATCTTCATTGCGGTGCTATTCCGCTATGACATGGCCCAGAGCTGAGGCTATACCTCATCGTGGTGTCATACCACTGTAGCATGAGGTCCCAGCCTCTTTGTAGTGCCAAACTACCCAGTATGAAGCCTTGCGCTTCTTTGCAGTGTTACGCCGTTGTGACATGGCTCGCGTAGCCGAGGATTTATATCTTTTACCTCTGTGGTGTCACACCACTGTAACATGAGGATACCGGCCTCTTTGTAGTACTGTATACACTCTTCATTCTACATTATTAGGCTACTTATCTATGTGCAGTGTTACGCCGTTATGACATGGCTCACGAAGTCGAGACATTACCCTTACCGAGGAACCTCTTGGTGGTGTCACCTACTGTAACATGGAGACCTTATGCTCCTTTGTAGTGCTGCGCTACCATGCTTCCTATTAAGCTCACCAGACATTCAAAATGCCTAAGAACTCATTAAGGCATCTAAGCCATCCTCCTACATGACTTGTTCTACACAAAAGAACAATTAGTAGACAACAGTGGTTCTGGGTCCGTAACCCCTCAATATCTCAAAGGACTACCCACTGTTCCTGATATTCTCCTAGTCAATGATCCTCCCTTGAACCAATAGCTAGATGCCTAGTAGATTTTTCTTTGAACTAATAGCATAAAACTAAATCATAGGATTACAAAGACACAATATCAGAATATCTTCAAGCCCATTTTGATTGCTGTATCCTCGACTAGATGGTGCTTAAGTCCTTTGGTGAACGGATTGGCCAGATTTTCCTGGCTCCGAACATCAATTACGGCAATGACTCCGGTTTTGATAAGATCATTCACTGCTATGTGCCTCAGTCGCACAGTCTTCTTCTTACCATTGAAGAGACTATTTGATACCATCGCTGCAGTCGCTTGGTTGTTGCAGTAAATTGGTACCACCGAAATTTGTGCACCCACCACTAGAAGATCATACATGAGCTCCTGAAGCCACTTTGCTTTATTTGCTGTAGCCGCCAGTGCATAGAACTCATATTCCATCAAAGAATAAGAGATCATTGTCTGTTTCTTTGATTTCCATGATATAGCTGCTCCACATATGGAGAAGATGTATCCTCTTGTGGACCTTTTGCTCTCTACTTCTGAATACCAGCTTGCATCACTGAAGCCTTCCACCACTGTCGATAACCGCTGTAGTGCATTGCATACTTCTGAGTTCTCTTGGGATATCTCATCACTCTCTTCACAGCTTTGCAGTGCTCCACTCCTGGATTGCTCATGAACCGACTCAACATTCCCATGGCAAAAGCTATGTCAGGCCATGTGGCAGTTGTTGCATACATCAGACTCCTGATGATGCTTGAGTACTCCAGCTGCTGACACATTTCCTTGGATTTGGCTTCAGCTTCTTGTCACACCTGTACGAAGTATCGATCCATAGAAGATCCTGATATCCATAGCATGTGAGCATCTTCTCAATATAATGAGACTGTGACAGCGCCTCTCCAGTGTCTGTCCGGATGATCTTTATCCCCAGGATAACATCAGCTTCCCCTAAGTCCTTCATACTGAACTTAGATGAGAGAAACTTCTTTGTCTCAGTGACATATGCTAGATCTGTACCCAGGATTAGCATGTCGTCCACGTATAGACAAACGATGACTCCTCTCCTGTCAGCGAACTTAGTATAAACGCACTTGTCCGTTTCACTGAACCTATAGCCTTTTGATCTTATGACTTTATCAAACTTCTTGTGCCATATCTTGGGAGCTTGCTTCAGACCGTATAATAATTTTACCAACTTGTAGAGTTTGTCTTCAAGCCCTTTGATGACAAATCCTTCTGGCTGTTGCATGTAACTCTCTTCGGTCAATTCTCCATTCAGGAATGCTGTCTTAACATCCATACGATGAATGACTAGCTTGTGAATTGCACTTAGAGCAATCAACATCCTGATAGTCGTCATCTGTGCTACTGGAGCATATGTGTCAAAGTATTCGATTTCCTGCTTCTGAGAAAATCCCTTAGCTACCAGTCTTGCCTTGAACTTGTCAACAGTTCCATCGTCCTTCATCTTCTTCTTGAAGATCCACTTGCATCCGATCGATTTTTGCTCCTTCAGGTAGATCGGCCAATACCCAAGTGTTATTGGAGGTTATTGAATCATACTCATCATTGATAGCCTCCTTCCAGAAGATATCATCTCTGGTCTTCATCACCTCATCATAGGTAAGCAGATCTGCTTCCACATAATAGGTGACGAAATTATCTCCGAAGTCCTTGTGTCTTCTTACTCGCTTAGACACTGGCTCTGTGAGTTCTGGTTCGAACGTTATCTTTAGAATGACAAATTTTTCCTGGACTACATCTTTATTTGAAGTGTTGCCCTCCTATACACTCACACTATTCTCCGGAATGTCTGCGATAACAATATTCTTGTGCCTTGAAAACTTATCTTCAAAGAATTCTGCGTCGCAAGATTCGATGATATGATTTGACTCAATATCAAGAAACCTTCGAGCATCACTCTTTTCAGCATATCCCAAGAAGATGGTCTTGGTAGTCCTCGTACATAGCTTCTGAATCTTTAAGTCCGAAAGCTTCACATATGCCAGACACCCTCACACTCGAATGATATTAAAGTTGGGTCTGACTTTAAACCAGAGTTCATGAGGAGTGACATCGGAAGTTGCGTACGATACTCTGTTCAGAATGAACATAGTCGTAAGCGCAACTTCTCCCCAGAAGCAGTTTGAAAGACTTGCAATTAACAACATTGAGTTCATCATCTCTATCAACGTCATATTCTTCCTTTCAGCTACTCCATTTGATTGAGAAGAATACAGAGAAGTTGTCTCATTGACAATTCTATGTTCTTTGCAGAACGATACAAATTCAATAGACCTATACTCTCCGCCTCGATCACTTCTGAGTCTCTTGAGTTGTTGCCATGTTTGACGTTCAGCCTCAGTCCTGAACTCCTTAAACTTTTCGAATGCTTCGTCTTTTGACTTGAGCAGATAGACGAACGCATACTTCGAGTAGTCGTCGATGAATGTAATAAAATACTTTATCTTGGCCTTTGTGGAGAATTGTTTGAAGTCACAGATATTTGAGTGCACTAACTCCAGAAGATCTGTGCTTCGGTTAACCTGTTTGAACAGTTTTTGTGATCTTTATCTGCGCACATATCTCACACTTCTCTACCTCCTTATCCCCATATTTGGAGATAAGTCCTAGACTAGACAGCTTGTTTATCCTTTTATAGTGAACATGTCCTAGTCTATTATGCCATAACTTAAGAGAGTAACCAGAAGAAGAGACTGCATTAATATTGTTTGCAGGAGTTAGAAGCTGAAGTTTGAACATCCCTTCGGTACAAAATATTTTCTGAAGTATGTTCTTTTGTATGACATCACCATCTGTCCAGCATTGCTGTCCATCCTCAAGCCTGCGTTACAGAGCAGACTTTTTGAGACCAAATTTTTGGCTATTACCGGTACGTGTTTCGCACCCTGAAGCGTCAGTGACTTTCCCGAAGTCAGATTTAGTACCACCGTTCTGGTCCCATGTACTTCAACTTGTGCCTGGTTTGCCACCATAACCTTCTCATATGTAGACTTGTAGATGGTAAACAACTTCTTCTTCGAGCAAACATGGCAGGATGCGCCAGTGTCCACCCACCAGTCAGTGTCAACACCATCCGTCAGAACCTTGAGATGGTTGAAGTCATTCTTCTTGTAGTGAGAAGCCTTCTGCTTCCCCTTGGAGTCGCCCGTATGCACCAAGTTGGCTTTTGCCAACTGCTTGGACAACGTGTCTACTTTGTTTTGAGCCCTCCACTCATCTTCAACATGGATGTTGTGCAGTAGTTGATCAAGGCTAATTTGCATCTTCTTCAATTGCATGTCCGAGATAAAATTGCTCCATCCTGACGGAAGATTGGCCACAATACCCCCTACGACAAAGGCGTCGATTAAGGGCTTGCCATCATCCTCAAGTTTTTGACGTAACTTGAGAAAATATTTGACTTGAGGCAACATAATCTTGTAGTCCTCAAATCGCATATTCCAGATATCTTCAGTCACATGGATCTTGTTGCGGTTCTCAGCCTGTAAACACCCTAAATTTTAAGAATAATTTTAGAATAAGTTATTTCGTTTTTTGGAATTTTCTGGAATTTAAAACCAAGATGAATGTGATTTAAAGAATTTTTAAGTGTGGCCAAAGGGTGCTAAAATATTCTGGAAGTAAAAATTTATTGTGTATAATGGAGAATCGGACGCATGACATTTTTTGGTGAATTTATTGGACACCGGAGCAACGAATCGAGGACCAAAAGCTATAGAATTGTGAACCGAACCCAAACGAACCAAGCCTAAACCAACCCGACCCGAAAACCAGTTGGGAAGCCCTAGCTTGCCGGAGTTCCTGTAGCAGGGTATAAATTCCCCTCCTTGGCATGCGTGCCAGCCGCAACCTAGAGATCCGCGGCGCCGCCATCGACCTATCTCTCGATCAGCAGCCCGCGTCCGCCACTCGACGCCCCTCGAGCAGCCCGGAACCCTTGTCCCCGACTTCCCCTTAACCCCACGACCCGTCGCCGACCGACCTCGGCCCATCTCTGCCCTAGACGCCGAGCACCACCGCTCGACTTTCCCCCTGGCGAGTACAGCCCCGACCCGCGCGGCCGCAGTCCACCACTGATCGACTCTGCCGCCGTCCCCTCTACTCGACGGCCGTTTCCCCGAACCCGGCGACAGCACAGACCCCGGAGCCGCTGCAGCCAGGACGTCGATGACCCAGAGCCGACACCCTCCGGCGAAGCCCTAGGCCGCCGCTGACCTAGATTCGACCCCGGACACACCGCTGCTCTCAACCAGGACACGGGGTTGACGTTCGGACACTTGGAATTCAGCATTCACGGAGCCCTGTTCAGGTACCGATTTCTTTCACCTCGCAACTCCGATTTTGATTCCGTCAATTGCTATGCGTGGACTGTATAACCCTCTCGGTGCCCGTGCAACTCGCTCGGTGCATCGCGTCCTGTGGTGATCGCACACCGCGATCCAAAAACAGGAAAAATAACGCCCTGTTTCACCCCGGAACTGAGTCCGCCCCGCCAATCGGGACGACTTGGTCGCACGCAGTCTTTACCGAACCGTGCGCGATGTTGATACGGTCGTGTAGGATTTCGCAGAAGTCAATTCGGAGGTGCGTGCACCCCGGGATCAACGCGTATCCGTCGACGACACCCCGTATCCGTCCTTTCTGGAACACGCTGTAACTTCGTGTACACATGTCGGATCGAGACGAAACTTGCGCCATCGGACTCGTAGCAATACGCTGGTCCTGTGACCCAAGTTTGGTTCGATTCCGAGAACGTTGACAAAATCACGTATCGTGGGTCCCGTAGGCTCCACTTGACGGGTGATTTTGAGATCGGCTCATCGGAATCCAATTCTGGAAGTTCTGTTGGGTTCATATCATCGTTCCTGACTTGTGGACACTGAGTTTGCAGAATTTGGAGACCTTTGACCCTGACACGCTTTTCGGTGCAAAGTGGCCCACATGTGGACCCCGCTTTAATTCGAAAATGACCTTTTTGCCCCTGTGTCCAAATTGGACGTAAGGACAGGCATTTCTAGCAGTTTGATATCTTCTGAGACTATTGGTGATGTTTATGACAGCTTTTGGAGTAGTCCCTACCGGTTCCGCTGATCCAGGGACGATTGTTGATAATCCAACATCAGGCAAGTGTACCTTGCCAACTCTGCAGCTTAGTTATTTATTTTCCTTGTTTTATTATATTGCTGTGCATGCTCAACCTAGGACCGTGTGACATACTTAGCGTCCGATTATCAGTCGGGTGCCGATACTGTATGCAGTGTTGGGTACGGTCATCTAGAGATGGACATTCGTGACACTTTATACTCTCGTACTTGTCTTATCAAGTACCATATGACCCAGGACACTTGACACTATTCATGAGACAGGATTTTCCCGAGATATTCATGGTGATTCTGTATAGGATACAGGACTTGGACATTATACTCTTAGATACTTTATGACTTGATGCATTAGCTATGATCGCGCTTGACATGGACATGAGACGTTATGGTCATGATATACGTGGTTACATTGGATGGGGAGAGACACACAGGCTACAGGCTGTTTTATATATCTATTTACTACTATTGTGAGGCCTCAGACTCTCGTAGCAGAGCTAGGCACATTACGTGTTTATTACCGCTACCGGCTTCCCGACACAGAGCTTGTAGTGGCTACAGCCTGAGTTTTAGTGCTGCTCTCATCTTGCATTTTCACATAGATGGTTACTTATTTGCCCTATTTATTCATTACTTGCTGTACTGTATTTATTTTGGCATGAGCTTTCTTGTACCTTGCTATGTCCCCTGAGGACCTGGATCCGGATTTTGTCCCCAGATTTTACAGACGAGGTTTATCCCGAGATATACGGGACTGGAGCAGGAGCTGATCCAGGAGCTGTACCGCCATCCGAGGATGAGGTCTTAGATGATGACTTCTCTTGAGCATCCATGTTCATGCTCAGCCTTTATTATTTGTTTCAGTCTCTTCTTTCTGGTCTGTGGAACCATTGTATTAGATATTTATTGGGTTGTTCCCCGAAGTACTTTGTGAGACTTGCTGATGATTTATATTCCTTATTTATTCTGTGGATCATATTTTATATCTTGTGTGGATGAGATTAGTTGTGCCGTGATTGTCATAGACTTATTTTACAGCTTAAGTATGCCCTGATGGATCCATTATATTGAGTTGGTCCATCGGTGCGTACTGCTGGCCATTACCACGTGTCTAGTCCTACGGTATTTTGGGACTGGGGCGTGACATGGTTTTTGTGGTGGCCCATGCAGGTCTACGACTAAATTGTTCGGTTTCAACTTAGGGACCGAACCAGCCTGCCCTAAGGATAGGATAAGTTCTAGGTTCTCATCCATCATTTAATCCATCGTTGAACTCTATATCGACTTGAAATTTTTACTTGAACTGCATCCTGTATTGATTCCTCTGTGCGTTCTTACAGTTTATATTTTGATTGCAGAGCAATGGATTCGGGGAACAGAGATGATATTCCTTTGGATATGCCACACGACGCTGTGGTTACTTATGGAGACGGAGTGACACCAGGGGATGGAGGACAAGCATCGCAGAGTGATCAAACCGGACAGCCTAATCCCAGGTTCCGAAGAGATGACATCCCACCTCCACCTCAGTTCACTCCCCAGATGCCAGTATTCCCGCCAGGACAAGCCATGGACGGGCAATAAATGTTCCAGATGATGTATGCTATGATGCAAGCACAGCAACAGATTCAGCAGGAGGCCCATCGGCATGAGGCCGAGTATCTGAGGACCAGCCTGGTATCCGCATTTGAGCAGGCTAATCCAGCAGCGAGACGAACATCGACGGGATCTATCACCGACTTCTGTCATCTCAAGCCTCGCACATTTTCTGGTAAAGAAGGGCCAACGGAAGTTCATGAGTGGCTCACAAACATTCAGCATCAGCTAGAAGCCGCTGAACTTCTAAGAGAGAAGTGGATGACTGCAGTCAGAATGCAGTTAACTGATAATGCGCACCACTGGTGGTTAGCAGAAGAAAGGCGACTTGGACAGGACAGAGTCACATGGGAAGAGTTCTCCAGACTTTTCCAAGAGATGTACATCCCGGCAGTTGCACAGTCAGAGCTCAGGGACAAGTTCAACCGCCTCATCCAGGGCAGCATGACAGTGGAAGAATACAATTCTGAATTTATTCGCCTGAGTCGCTTCGCTCCAACATTGATTTCGACGGAGGAAGAGAAAGCGGAAAAGTTCTTTGACGGGTTGAAGTTCGAGCTTCAGAGATTGATTGGCTCAGTGGCACCTACAAATTATACTGATGTTCTAGCAGCAGCACGACGCATGGAGCGCATCACTAGAAGGGAATCGAATCTGAAGAGGCCAAACACCTCCGCACCAACCAAGGCAGCACATGGAGATTCTGCAAAACGATTTCAGAGGAGTACGCCAGATAGAGCAGCACACAGGGCCATATCCCTTCCTACTTGTCATCACTGCGGCAAGGTAGGACACATTGAGAGAGAGTGCAGGCGGAAGTTGAGACTATGCCTGCTTTGCGGATCAAACCAGCATCTATCCAGAGACTGCACTCACCATAGAGGAGAAGCACCCAGACTAGCTCTACCTGCACCGCGACCAACTTATCCAGCAGTAGGAGCACAGCAGACAGGAGTTGGTGGAGTCAGACCACCAGCCCCAGGAGGAAACCAGCAGAGACCACCACTGGCCCCGCAGGCAGCCCTATTTCAGCAGGCTCAGCAGCAGCAGAGAGGTCCAGCACAGGGGCGAGGGCAGGCATTCACTTTAGCTGTTGAGGAGGAGGCTACAACATGCGAGGTCATCGCAGGTACTAGTTTAGTAGCTTCATTACCAGCTGTAGCATTATTTGATTCTGGAGCCTCGCATTCATTTATAGCAGCTAGCTTTGTAGCCACCCATAGAGTAGCTACCGCACCCCTTCCGAAGATGAAAAGAATTCTTACGGGAGGTGAAATTATTCCGGTTAGTGACGTCTGTAGATCATGTTTTGTAGTCGTATGTGGCCGAGAAATGCGAGCGCAGTTTCTGATATTTTCTATGCCGGATTATGATATCGTACTTGGTATGGACTGGTTAAGTCAGTACCATGCGACTCTTGATTGCCGACTCGGGCGGGTTATATTTAGACCGCCAGGACATCCAGAATTTGAGTTTCTCCGAGGAGCAGTAGAGCAAGGAGTTCAGCCTACTCTTAGGGTATTATCTGTAGGAGGGGAGACAGGTTACCCAAGAGTCATATCAGAATTTGTGGATGTATTTCCCGATGATCTTCCAGGTTTACCGCCTGATCGGGAAATAGAATTCACAATAGACTTAACTCCAGGAGCAGAGCCAATCACTTCATCAGTTTATCGGCTAGCACCTAAGGAGTTAGTGGAATTGAAGGAACAGGTTGATGATCTTTTGGAGAAGGGTTTCATTCGGTCCAGTGTTTCACCTTGGGGGGCACCCATATTATTTGTGCCGAAGAAGGATGGAACAGTACGGTTGTGCATTGATTACCGGACACTAAATGCTGTGACCATCAAGAACAGGTATCCCTTACCACGCATTGATGATCTATTCGATCAGTTGAGTGGTGCAAGGGTATTTTCGAAGATTGACCTTAGATCCGGCTATCATCAGATCAAGGTGAGGAAAGAAGACATCCCGAAGACAGCTTTCAGGACGAAGTATGGGCATTATGAGTTCTTGGTGATGCCGTTTGGTTTAACCAACGCGCCAGCAGTGTTTATGAGTTTGATGAACAGAGTCTTTCATCAGTTCTTGGATAAATTTGTAGTGGTGTTCATTGACGATATTCTCATATATTCCAAGAACCATGAAGAGCACGAGGAGCATCTCAGAATCGTGTTAGAGACCTTGAGACAGGAGAAGTTATATGCCAAGCTCAGTAAGTGTGAGTTCTGTATGGACAAAGTGCCTTTCTTGGGACACATCATATCAGGAGAAGGACTTTCAGTAGATCCAGAGAAAGTTGCAGCAATAGAGACTTGGCCAACACCCACATCAGTTGCAGAGGTGAGAAGTTTTCTCGGACTTGCGGGATATTACCGAAGGTTTGTAGAGAATTTCTCGAGGATTGCAGAACCGATGACGAAGCTGACACGGAAGGACCAGGAGTTTATATGGACAGAAGACTGCCAGAAGGCTTTTGAAGAACTGAAGAGAAGATTAACAACAACACCTATCTTGACTCTTCCTTCAGGGTCAGGAGATTTTGTTGTTTACAGTGATGCATCAGGCAGTGGACTAGGATGTGTTTTGATGCAACATGGCAAAGTCATTGCTTATACGTCGAGACAGTTGAAGGTCCACGAGAAGAACTACCCAACACATGATCTGGAGCTAGCAGCAGTTATATTTGCATTGAAGATATGGAGGCACTATCTTTATGGAGAAAGGGTAGAAATCTTTACTGATCACAAGAGTCTGAAGTATGTGTATACTCAGAAGGAGCTTAACATGAGGCAGAGACGCTGGCTGGAACTGATGGTAGATTTTGACATCGATCTGTAGTATCATCCGGGAAAGGCGAATGTTGTTGCAGACGCACTCAGTAGGAAGCCTACGGCTTATTTCTTGACGATGCAGCCCGAGTTATTGAGAGATTTACAGGAACTTCAGATAGAAGTGGTTTTACCGGGACAGAATGGACTGATGGCTAATCTTGAGATTCAGTCATCACTCGTGGAGAAGATTAAAGAGGCATTGCCCACCGATGCTAGATTCCGAAGACTCAAAGAAAGGACAGAAGCAGGCATGCAGACAGGACTTCGCATTCACGAAGACGGGACATTGAGGTTTGGAAATCGCCTGTATGTTCCCAATGGAGAATTGAGACAGGAGTTAATGACCGAAGCACATAGCTCCATGTACTCTGTTCACCCAGGAGGAACCAAGATGTATCGAGACTTGAGACAGTATTACTGGTGGCATGGAATGAAGAGAGAGATTGCAAGATTTGTGGCCAAATGCTTAGTCTGCCAGCAAGTGAAGGCAGAGCATCAGAGGACTGCAGGTATGTTACAGCCGCTTCCTATACCAGAATGGAAGTGGGAGCATATCACGATGGACTTTGTCACAGGATTTCCGAGGAGCCCCAGTGGAAGAGACGCAGTATGGGTGATAGTGGATCGACTCACTAAATCGGCACATTTCTTGCCATTTAGAGTTGGGCAGTCCACAGAGGTACTAGCCGACATGTATATGCGATAAATTGTCAAATTACATGGAGTACCGGTCAGTATTGTATCGGATAGAGATTCGAGATTTACATCTCATTTCTGGAGAAGCATGCAAGAGAGTCTGGGCACTAGACTCAAGTTCAGCACGGCATACCACCCGCAGACAGATGGCCAATCGGAACGCACCATTCAGATATTGGAGGACATGTTACGATCATGTATGCTAGACTTTGGAGGTTCTTGGGAAGATCATTTGCACTTAGTGGAGTTCTCCTACAATAACAGTTATCAGGCCAGCATTCAGATGGCACCATTTGAAGCTTTATACGGAAGGAAGTGCAGGTCACCTATATGTTGGAGTGACGTTGGTGAACGTCAAATACTGGGACCAGAATTGGTCACACAAACAGTGGAGAAGGTGAAGCAGATTCAGAATTATCTACGAGCAGCTCAGGACCGACAGAAGCATTGGACAGATACGTACAGACGTCCCCTAGAGTTCAAAGAAGGAGATCACGTATTCTTGAGGATTTCGCCCACTCGTGGTACTATCAGATTCGGGAGCAGAGGCAAACTGAGCCCAAGGTATATTGGGCCATTTGACATCTTAGAGCGCATTGGTGAGGTGGCTTACCATCTTGCATTACCTCCATCCTTAGAGAGAGTGCATGACGTATTCCACGTCTCACAACTGAGGAGATATGTGACGGACCCGAGTCATATAGTTGACCATTCTGAGATTTCGGTGGGACCTAGCCTGAGATACGAAGAACAACCAGTTGGCATCCTTGACGTCAGTGAGAAGACATTACAGGAACAGACGATCAGACTGGTTCGTGTAGCATGGAAACATCATTCTCCTAGAGAATCGACTTGGGAACGAGAAGATAGTATGCGCCAGCGATACCCCCACTTGTTCGAGGAGGCAGTTGTAAACTAGGCCACCTTGTATGTCCATAACTCTTTCTTGAGTAGCTTATTCTTTGATTGCGAGGACGCAATCCTTTTAAGGAGGAAAGATTGTAAACACCCTAAATTTTGAGAATAATTTTAGAATAAGTTATTTCGTTTTTGGAATTTTCTGGAATTTAAAACCAAGATGAATGTGATTTAAAGAATTTTTAAGTATGGCCAAAGGGTGCTAAAATATTCTGGAAGTAAAAATTTATTGTGTATAATGGAGAACCGGACGCATGGTATTTTTCGGTGAATTTATTTGACACCGGAGCAACGAATCGAGGACCAAAAGCTATAGAATTGTGAACCGAACCCAAACGAACCAAGCCCAAACTAACCCGACCCAAAAACCAGTTGGGAAGCCCTAGCTTGCCGGAGTTCCTGTAGCAGGGTATAAATTCCCCTCCTTGGCATGCGTGCCAGCCGCAACCTAGAGATCCGCGGCGCCGCCATCGACCTATCTCTCGATCAGCAGCCCGCGTCCGCCACTCGACGCCCCTCGAGCAGCCCGGAACCCTCGTCCCCGACTTCCCCTTAACCCCACGACCCGTCGCCGACCGACCTCGGCCCATCTCTGCCCTAGACGCCAAGCACCACCGCTCGACTTTCCCCCTGGCGAGTACAGCCCCGACCCGCGCGGCCGCAGTCCACCACTGATCGACTCCGCCGCCATCCCCTCTACTCGACGGCCGTTTCCCCGAACCCGACGACAGCACAGACCCCGGAGCCGCTGCAGCCAGGACGTCGACGACCCAGAGCCGACACCCTCCGGCGAAGCCCTAGGCCGCCGCTGACCTAGATCCGACCCCGGACACACCGCTGCTCTCAACCAGGACACGGGGTTGACGTTCGGACACTTGGAATTCAGCATTCACGGAGCCCTGTTCAGGTACCGATTTCTTTCACCTTGCAACTCCGATTTCGATTCCGTCAATTGCTATGCATGGACTGTATAACCCTCTCGGTGCCCGTGTAACTCGTTCGGTGCATCGCGTCCTGTGGTGATCGCACACCGCGATCCAAAAACAGGAAAAACAATGCCCTGTTTTACCCCGAAACTGAGTCCGCCCCGCCAATCGGGACGACTTGGTCGCACGCGGTCTTTACCGAATCGTGCGCGACGTTGATACGATCGTGTAGGATTTCGCAGAAGTCGATTCGGAGGTGCGTGCACCCCGGGATCAACGCGTATCCGTCGACGACACCCCGTATCCGTTCTTTCTGGAATACGCTGTAACTTCGTGTACACTCGTCGGATCGAGATGAAACTTACGCCATCGGACTCGTAGCAATACGCTGGTCCTGTGACCCAAGTTTGGTCCGATTCCGAGAACGTTGACAAAATCACGTATCGTGGGCCCCGCAAGCTCCACTTGACGGGTGATTTTGAGATCGGCTCATCGGAATCCAATTCTGGAAGTTCCGTTGGGATCGTATCATCGTTCCTGACTTGTAGACACTGAGTTTGCAGAATTTGGAGACCTTTGACCCTGACACGCTTTTCGGTGCAAAGTGGCCCACATGTGGACCCCGCTTTAATCCGAAAATGACCTTTTTGTTCCTGTGTCCAAATTGGACGTAAGGACAGGCATTTCTAGCAGTTTGATATCTTCTGAGACTATTGGTGATCTTTATGACAGCTTTTGGAGTAGTCCCTACCGGTTCCGCTGATCCAGGGACGATTGTTGATAATCCAACATCAGGCAAGTGTACCTTGCCAACTCTGCAGCTTAGTTATTTATTTTCTTTGCTTCATTATATTGCTGTGCATGCTCAACCTAGGACCGTGTGACGTACTTAGCGTCCGATTATCAGTCGGGTGCCGACACTGTATGCAGTGTTGGGTACGGTCATCTAGAGATGGACATTCGTGACACTCTATACTCTCGTACTTGTCTTATCAAGTACCATATGACCCAGGACACTTGACACTATTCATGAGACAGGATTTTCCCGAGATATTTGTGGTGATTCTGTATAGGATACAGGACTTGGACATTATACTCTTAGATACTTTATGACTTGATGCATTAGCTATGATCGCGCTTGACATGGACATGAGACGTTATGGTCATGATATGCGTGGTTACATTGGGTAGGGAGAGACACACAGGCTACAGGCTGTTTCATATATCTATTTACTACTATTGTGAGACCTCAGACTCTCGTAGCAGAGCTAGGCACATTACGTGTTTATTACCGCTACCGGCTCCCCGACACAGAGCTTGTAGTGGCTACAGCCTGAGTTTTAGTGCTGCTCTAATCTTGCATTTTTACATAGATGGTTACTTACTTGCCCTATTTATTCATTACTTGCTGCACTGTATTTATTTTGGCATGAGCTTTCTTGTACCTTGCTATGTCCCCTGAGGACCTGGATCCGGATTTTGTCCCCAGATTTTACAGACGAGGTTTATCCCGAGATATACGGGACTGGAGCAGGAGCTGATCCAGGAGCTGTACCGCCATCCGAGGACGAGATCTTAGATGATGACTTCTCTTGAGCATCTATGTTCATGTTCAGCCTTTATTATTTGTTTCAGTCTCTTCTTTCTGGTCTGTGGAACCATTGTACTAGATATTTATCGGGTTGTTCCCCGAAGTACTTTGTGAGACTTGCTGATGATTTACATTCCTTATTTATTCTGTGGATCATATTTTATATCTTGTGTGGATAAGATTAGTTGTGCCGTGATTATCGTAGACTTGTTTTACAGCTTAAGTATGCCCTGATGGATCCATTATATTGAGTTGGTCCATCGGTGCGTACTGCTGGCCATTGCCACGTGTCTAGTCCCACGGTATTTTGGGACTGGGGCGTGACACAGCCGCCTTGTAATGCTTGTCTAGGGACTCCCAAATGACCTTAGCATGGTCCGTCTTGCTGTATGACTCCGCCAGAGTATCCTCCATAGAGTTCAGAATCAGCAGCTTGCAAAGGTTGTTGTGTCACGCCCCAGTCCCAAAATGTAAGGAACTAGGCCACGTGGCATTGGCCAGCTGACACGTCACTAAGGGTTTAATCCAATTTAATGGACCCAAAGGAGCGTGCTACGCTGTCCTAAAATACTACAAGTCTAATACAGGTAAATCTATCTCATCCACAAAAATATCAGGAAATAAGTGCTGAATATATATAATGCTGAGTCTGAAAATGTCATAGTACAAACCAGATAATATCTTGTGGGAACAAACCCACAACAAAATATGATAAAAGCTGAAATAAGATAGACTAGTGTATCATCTATCGAGGTAGTAGCAACAGCTCCAGATGTACAAAAAGGATCAGGCAGACTCTGCGGGTAGCTCTTCTAACTCCTCCTCAGTAGCATATCTGGTCTCCTGCCCAGGCCCATATACCGTGGGGTAGAAGGCCTCATCTAAACCTGGCAGGGCACCAGGTCCTCAGTGGGACATAACAAGATACATAAAAATATGCCATGTATGTAAATACTGAATAAATAAATATAGGATGTGCTAACCATCTAAGTGAATGCAATGTAAAGACAACCTTGGTACGTATGGGTAGGCGTAGGCATAACGGCCAGCATCCTATAGAGTGTGGTATCTGCAACGTCCGTCATTCCGAAGAATAAGGTATCTGAATATAAACAACGCCCACACTCTAAGGGATGTGGTATCTGCAAGTATATATAACGTCCGTATCACTCCGAAGAGTGCGGTATCTGCAATAAAGAAGTTGGGTGTCCCATACGCCTACTAGTTGTCTTCCCGGCCCAATGCGGTAATACAAGTTTAATCCACAACGTGTAAACCACGTAGCTAAATGCCAAGTCCTGACTTTCCTGAATTTCCTGATTTTCGTGCTAAGCCGTGATGCACGTCGCACGCACTGGTAGCTAATCAACTACGTAAACTTGCATCCCAAAATGAAGTGCAACCTTGTTGCGTGTACAAGTGTTAGGGTCTAGGAGGATATTAGGATACCCTCGCAGCTGTTGGTAGGTCTGCTAAAGTCTAAGTCAGTTACACTACTTGTCAACGTATCAGTTGACGGTACCCGAGGCAATCTCAGATACAACAGTTATATGTAAGTATACTGATAATAACATACAACAGTTAAATGTATTTAAGCAGTAAAACTTGGCAAGGTATACTTGCCTACTTCTTGAGTGTGCTGAAAACCTGTACTTGCAATCAAGTTTGGGGGAGTCCTGTGACAGGGGGTCATTGACTGCGTCGTAGGGGTACTCTGTTTAGGACATTACAGGGCTCGTAAATTTTATTTAAAAAAAGGGTACAATATAATAGTATATATATACTTATGTATGTATATAGAAGGCATAAAGTATATGTAGTAATATATACATATATATTTATAGTATATAATTATAAATGTAGTATTTATATTCTTATTATAGATATATGCATATATATATATAAGTATATAATATAAATATATATACATATTAATATATATATTATGTGGCAAGAAAAAGATATACTATAATATATATACTTAATAACATATATTTATATGACATATACATATATAATAATTAATTTTAAAAGCATGTATACATTTATATTTATATAGCTAATATAGTATATAAATATATATATATATATATATACATATATATTATTATATGCTAAAATATAGAATACATATATAGCTTATATATATAATGTATATATATATATATATATATATATATATATATATATATATATATATATATATATATATATATATATATATATATATATAAACATATAATATTATATATATGATATATTTATATATAATTAATAGTATGTATAACATAGTATATATATAATAGTATATATATATAATACATAATACATATAGACATATATATAAATAGTGTATATATAATATAACATAATTATATATGTAGATATACATATAAATATATATATAGATATACATACATATGTATAAATAATATATTTATACAATAATAATATGGGTACATTATATATATATATAATATAATAATATATATACATATGTATAATACCAGTATATAATATATATAATATTTATTATTATATATAATACAATAATATATATATATATATATATATATATATATATATATATATATATATATATATATATATATATATATATATATATATATATATATATATATATATATATATATATATATATATATATATATATTAAATAAAATAAAAACAGAAATACATATATGTATATATTAGATAATATTTATATATACTGTATTTATATATATAGGATCTCTACGGGCTCCTTCTGGTACGATAAACTTGGGTCGACAGTAATTTTTGAATGGTCCATCACATGACTTGAATGTACCTCCTTAGTTGGATACGTGGAAAATGTTATGTACTTTATCCAATGTCTGAGGTAAGGCTATCTTGTAATCAATTTCTCCGATGCATTCCATTACATCGAAGGGTCCGATGTACCTCGGGCTTAGTTTTCCTCTTCCTCCAAATCTGATAGTTTCTTGGGTAGGTGAGATCTTCAAAAATACATGTTCTCCCACTTGGAACTTTAGAGGTCTTCGATGTACGTTTGCCCAGTGCTCCTGTCTGTCCTATGCTGCTCACAGGTGCCCTTGTATCTTCTTTACTTTCTCCACGTACAAACGATTAATTCAGGTCAGGTACTTGTCACGAATCTCATCTTGGTGTCACTCTACCTATCTGTTTTAGCTTAGTCCTGATGATTATCTAGAGGGTGGAAAAAAATATATTTAGGTTGGATACTGTAAGTCACTGGGTAACTAGGAGTTAACCCCTATGATTTGCTATCCTGTATATTATCTATATTCTATCTATACCTGTATGTATACGATCTCCGGGTAACCTGGTGGTCTAAAGATGATGCTTCTTCTATGATAGTCTAGTATAGCATTGTACTGGCTTAACCAGTCCATAACTAAGACAACATCGGAGTTTGGTATTGGAAGTACCAAGAATCGCGTTTTCATTACTCTACTATATACGACTATCGAGCATGTTTCAATAATGTTGGTAACTGGAACAATGCCTCCTCCGGTAAGAATTTTCCAGCATTTAGGCAGTGGGGAGGTGGCTAGTTGTGCATAGTTACGAAACTACTAGATATGAAAGGCAGTGCAGCTCTAGAATCAAATAATGCGGTTGCAGGTAATAATGTTACTAAAATGATACCTGAAATGGTTTAACCTCCCGGTTCTTCTGTAACTGTGGCTAATGCAAAGGCCTGCCCGTGCCTTTGCCCTCCAGACTGCTGTCCGGTTTTGTTGAACTGGGTCTACTGAGTGGTTAGGGGTGCTCCCCTCTGATATCCTCCAGATGTGGAGGGTTGCATCCTCTGAGCTGGTGCTCCTGGTTTCTGCCCGTTCTGAGGTGCTGCATCCCTGCGTTGTGGGCAGTCTTTTGCCATATGTTGGCTAGCTCCACAAATCATGCATAGCCCGTTCTTCCTTCTGCAGTCTCTCATATAATGTCCCTTCTTGCCATAATAGTGACAAGTTTGAACCTCCTTGTGCTGATAAGGTCCCATCGTCTGCTGCGTCTGATTTTGTGGACGACGGATCGGTCCTCCTGCTCCGGGCTGGTTTCTGGCCGGCATAGTTGGGTTAGAGCGTCTTGCTCCATGGCCAATAGCTTCTTGTATTCTTGCCTCGGAAAGAACCTCCTCGTAAGATATTCTTGACTGCGTCGTTGTATATCTTTGGAGCTCGAAAGTAAGGCCGTGGTGGAATCTCTTGGCCTTCTCCAGCTCATTCGGTATCAAGATGGCACCGAATCGACCCAGTCTGCTGAACTCTGCGTCGTAGGCGTCGACGGTCATATTTTCCTGTTCTAAATGCAGGAACTGGGAGTATAGGGCATCTCGGACTGTTGTTGGGAAGTACTTTGCGTAAAAGTGCTCCAAAAATTGTTCCCAAGTCTGGTCTTTGCCAATGCTACGCTCTATAGAATCCCACCAGTGATAGGCGTTGCCTAAGAGCTGGGCCCTCACGGCGGTCATCCACAAGTCGGGGGTAAGTTGTGAGCCTTCCAGCAGCATTTTTGTGTTGGAGATCCAGTCTGAGATCTCCTCTGGGGTTTCGCTGCCTTTAAAGGTTCTCGGGGTCATCTGGCAGAAGCCTCGAACAGTGCCCACTGGTTTGACAGGTGCTGGGGCTGGGGCAGTTGTTCTTTCCAAAGCCGTCATCAAAGTCTGTCTCAGGGCTTCAGTCTGTTGCCACTGAGATTGTCTCAGGGCTTCAGTCTGTTGCCATTGAGTCTGCAACATAGCTTGGAGGAACTGGAACATTTGAGGTTGTCCCTCAAGCTGTGGCATCAGGGCAGGAAGGGCTGGAGGTGGAGGCAGAGGTGTCTCCGCCTGCGGTGTTGGTGCTTGCCCTTCATGTTGGGCTGGTGTTGTCTCCTGGGTAGGGTTCTGGTGAATGAAAGGGGTTGCCGGGTAGACCAGCATCCTTCTCGGAGATTGGTCTCTCGGGGTAGTCAGGGTTCCTTGGACATCGGGCGAGGGGTCTATTGTTTGGTCAGCCCCATCAATCGCATGTCCACCGGGTATGTCCATATTTCTGAAGAAGATAGAATAATTTAGAAAAGTACGAAGGAAAATAATAATCAAGCAGGATGTAAAAATTTATGGATGAAGTCAGAGTGGATGAGACCTAGTATTCCTATCCTATAGCAGGTTTGCTAGGCATGTAATCATACCACTAGCAATTAACTAGACCTGCATGAGCCACCACTAAAACCATGTCACACCCCAGTCCCAAAATATAAGGAACTAGGCCACGTGGCATTGGCCAGCTGACACGTCACTAAGGGTTTAATCCAATTTAATGGACCCAAAGGAGCTTGCTACGCTGTCATAAAATACTACAAGTCTAATACAGGTAAATCTATCTCATCCACAAAAATATCAGGAAATAAGTGCTGAATATATATAATGCTGAGTCTGAAAATATCATAGTACAAAAACAGATAATATCTTGTGGGAACAAACCCACAACAAAATATGATGAAAGCTGAAATAAGATAGACTAGTGTATCGTCTATCGAGGTAGTAGCAACAGCTCCAGATGTACAAAAAGGATCAGGCAGACTCTGCGGGTAGCTCTTCTAACTCCTCCTCAGTAGCATATCTGGTCTCCTGCCCAGGCCCATATACCGTGGGGTAGAAGGCCTCATCTAAACTTGGCAGGGCACCAGGTCCTCAGTGGGACATAACAAGATACATAAAAATATGCCATGTATGTAAATACTGAATAAATAAATACAGGGTGTGCTAACCATCTAAGTGAATGCAATATAAAGACAACCTTGGTACGTATGGGTAGGCGTAGGCATAACGGCCAGCATCCTATAGAGTGTGGTATCTGCAACGTCCGTCATTCCGAAGAATGAGGTATCTGAATATAAACAACGCCCACACTCTAAGGGATATGGTATCTACAAGTATATATAACGTCCGTATCACTCCGAAGAGTGCGGTATCTGCAATAAAGAAGTTGGGTGTCCCATACGCCTACTAGTTGTCTTCTCCGCCCAATGCGGTAATACAAGTTGAATCCACAACGTGTAAACCACGTAGCTAAATGCCAAGTCCTGACTTTCCTGATTTTTGTGCTAAGCCGTGATGCACGTCGCACGCACTGGTAGCTAATCAACTACGTAAACTTGCATCCCAAAATGAAGTACAACCTTTTTGCGTGTACAAGTATTAGGGTCTAGGAGGATATTAGGATACCCTTGCAGCTGTTGGTAGGTCTGCTAAAGTCTAAGTCAGTTACACTACTTGTCAATGTATCAGTTGACGGCACCCGAGGCAATCTCAGATACAACAGTTATATGTAAGTATACTGATAATAACATACCACAGTTAAATGTATTTAAGCAGTAAAACTTGGCAAGATATACTTGCCTACTTCCTGAGTGTGCTGAAAACCTGTACTTGCAATCAAGTCTGGGGGGGTCCTGTGACAGGGGGTCACTGACTGCGTCGTAGGGGTACTCTGTTTAGGACATTACAGGGCTCGTAAATTTTATTTAAAAAAAAGGGTACAATATAATAGTATATATATACTTATGTATGTATATAGAAGGCATAAAGTATATGTAGTAATATATACATATATATTTATAGTATATAATTATAAATGTAGTATTTACATTCTTATTATAGATATATGCATATATATATAAGTATATAATATAAATATATATACATATTAATATATATATTATGTGGCAAGAAAAAGATATACTATAATATATATACTTAATAACATATATTTATATGACAATATACATATATAATAATTAATTTTAAAAGCATGTATATATATATATATATTTATATAGATAATATAGTATATAAATATATATATACATATATATTATATGCTAAAATATAGAATACATATATAGCTTATATATATATATATATATATATATATATATATATATATATATATATATATATATATATATATATATATATATATATATATATATATATATATATATATATATATATATATATATATATATATATATATATATATATATATATATACATATAATATTATATATATGATATACTTATATATAATTAATAGTATGTATAACATAGTATATATATAATAGTATATATATATAATACATAATACATATAGACATATATATAAATAGTGTATATATAATATAACATAATTATATATGTAGATATACATATAAATATATATATAGATATACATACATATGTATAAATAATATATTTATACAATAATAATATGGGTACATATATATATATAATATAATAATATATATACATATGTATAATACCAGTATATAATATATATAATATTTATTATTATATATATAATACAATAATATATATATATATATATATATATATATATATATATATATATATATATATATATATATACATATAATATTATATATATGATATACTTATATATAATTAATAGTATGTATATATATACATATAATATTATATATATGATATACTTATATATAATTAATAGTATGTATAACATAGTACATATATAATAGTATATATATATAATACATAATACATATAGACATATATATAAATAGTGTATATATAATATAACATAATTATATATGTAGATATACATATAAATATATATCTTATTTTATATTTAATTACATAATATATAATATATTATATATATAATAATATATTATGTATTATATATGTATAATAAGTAATATAATATATTATATATATACATATGTATAATACCAGTATATAATATATATAATATTTATTATTATATATATAATACAATAATATATATTAATATATATATATATATATATATTAAATAAAATAAAAACAGAAATACATATATTTATATATTAGATAATATTTATATATATTGTATTATATATATTTATTATATATATATATATATATATATATATATATATATATATATATATGTATAATAATATATAAATAGATATATATATTAATTAATATATATATAATTACACACACATATATATATATATATTATATATATATATATATATATATATATATATATATATATATATATATATATATATATATATATATATGTATAAAGAAAATAATAAAAACAGAATACATAGGTATATATATATATAGTATATTTACTGTATATATTATAATATATAATTAGTAATATATATATAAATATACAATATATATATAAATATACATATATATATATATATATATATATATATATATATATATATATATATATATATATATATATATATATATATATATATATATATATATATATATATATTTATATATATATATATATATATATATATATATATATATATATATATATATATATATATATATATATATATATATATATATATATATATATACACACACACACTAATACATATAATAATACATATATAAAATATATAATAATACATCTATATACTGTATATATATACAGTAATATAATAATATATATTATATTATATATTATAATATATATATATATAACATATAAATATACATACATATATATACATACATACATATATATATATATATATATATATATATATATATATATATATATATATATATATATAAGTATATAAAGGGGGGTGAGTCACCTGCCACGTGGAGGGGGGGCCCAGGCCTCGTCGCCGGCAGGAGGACGGCGGCGGTCCGGCAGACAGCTGGCCGGAACGACGGCTGCAGTAGCAGTCGCAGTTAACAGCAATAGCAGCAAGCAGCGACTTGCAGCGGCGGCTGCGGCGGCGGAGGCGGCGGTGCAGGTGGTCAGGGCGGTGGATGAGGGGGGCGGCGAAGGGTACGGTGGTGGTGGAGGCGGTCAGAGGCGGCCGGGAGGGGCAGTACGAGGCGGTCGGGGGGGGGGGGGGGGGGGCTCGGGTGGCAGTGGTCGGGTGGGTCGACGGGGCGCTGCGGGGAGTCTGGCGGTGGCTGGGGGCGTCGTGGGGCGGTGGGGGAAGGGTGGTTCGGCAGAGGAGGTCGTGGCGAAGCGGCTGGGGGTGGTGGCGGTGGTCAGAGGCGGCCGTAGGCGGTGGTGGGGGAGGTCGGGGAGTGGTGGTGGTGCTGTGGTGTTGGTGGCGGGTTGGTTCTGCTGGGGCTCTGGGCGGCGCCGACGGCGGCCATGGAGGGTGGCCGTCGGCTGGGAGGATGGCTGGGTGAGGGGCGAAGGGGTTGGCGGCGGTCCGGTGGGCGGAGGTGGCCGGAGGGTGGTGTGGGGTGAGTTCGGGGAGGGGGTGCTAGGGTGTATTTATAGGTTTAGGGTTTATGATATATTTGTAATTAGGGAATTAATTAGGGGTATTAATGTAATTTAATTCCTAGGATATTTATGGATGATATTTTCCAGGTGGGGGCCCATGCCACATGGACGGTCCATGATCACCGGCCAATAGGGGGGGTGACACCTCACAGGAAATTTTGCAGAAAAACCCCTATAAATTCCATAAATTGCAAATAGGTCCTAAAATTGGTATTTTGCGTAATTACGTAATTTGTCTGATTAAAAAACACTGATTCCTAAAAATACTAAAATGCTCAAAATTGAGAGAGAAAAGCTGTGGGAGGGTCCTGAGGGGGTGGGGGTGAGCCTGGGCAGGGGCAGGGCATGGTTCTTTGGGTGATACGGGTCACCGTATTTATTATTTAATAAATACTGCGCACGGTGTTCTCTAATTATTTAGAGGCAGGTAGGGTCATAATTTTAATACGGGGTCAATATACTAATTGTAGTATATTCAAAGTAGAATATTATCGTATTTTTGTTTGGGCAAAACTGGTGCAGGTTGGGCCTCAAATCTCTAGGGATACAGAGATGGGTAAAGAGCAGGAAATTAAATAGGAAATAAATACGGATGTTTGTAACGATATTTGTGCGTCTCAAAGGAGGCTCAAAATAAAGCATCTGGGAGTTGCACAAAATTCAAAAAAATAGTCTAACATGTCTAGGGCAGGTATGTGAATTTGTTTGGGGATAATAGCTAGTGTAATGCTCTAATTAATTGGGTAATGGACAGGTGGACAAATCAATAGGATATGTAAGCAAAATAAATTTAAAAAGTTGCAATAATCCTAATTAGACAAAAATAATTCCTAAATTACTGAAATCTGGTCGAGGGAGTTTACAATCTACCCTCCTTAGAATATTTCGTCCTCGAAATAAAAATAGACATATAATGAGAATGAAAGATTGATTGATTTAAAAAATTAGGACATATAATGATATCTGAAGATTGATTTGAAATATCAGGGACATACCCTGGTCTGGAAATAGATGGGGAAAAATGCTGTCGAATATCCTCTTCTTGTTCCCAGGTTGTCTCGCCTGGTGCATGATATTTTCATGCAATACGAACTAGAGGGATAGTCTGGCCTCGCAACACCTTCTCGCTACGATCTAGGATCTCTACGGGCTCCTTCTGGTACGATAAACTTGGGTCGACAGTAATTTTTGAATGGTCCATCACATGACTTGAATGTACCTCCTTAGTTGGATACGTGGAAGATGTTATGTACTTTATCCAATGTCTGAGGTAAGGCTATCTTGTAATCAATTTCTCCGATGCGTTCCATTACATCGAAGGGTCCGATGTACCTCGGGCTTAGTTTTCCTCTTCCTCCAAATCTGATAGTTTCTTGGGTAGGTGAGATCTTCAAAAATACATGTTCTCCTACTTGGAACTTTAGAGGTCTTCGATATACGTTTGCCCAGTGCTCCTGTCTGTCCTATGCTGCTCGCAGGTGCCCTTGGATCTTCTTTACTTTCTCCACCGTACAAACGATTAATTCAGGTCAGGTACTTGTCACGAATCTCATCTTGGTGTCACTCTACCTATCTGTTTTAGCTTAGTCCTGATGATTATCTAGAGGGTGGAAAAAAATATAATTTAGGTTGGATACTGTAAGTCACTGGGTAACTAGGAGTTAACCCCTATGATTTGCTATCCTGTATATTATCTATATTCTATCTATACCTGTATGTATACGATCTCCGGGTAACCTGGTGGTCTAAAGATGATGCTTCTTCTATGATAGTCTAGTATAGCATTGTACTGGCTTAACCAGTCCATGACTAAGACAACATCGGAGTTTGGTATTGGAAGTACCAAGAATCGCGTTTTCATTACTCTACTATATACGACTATCGAGCATGTTTCAATAATGTTGGTAACTGGAACAATGCCTCCTCCGGTAAGAATTTTCCAGCATTTAGGCAGTGGGGAGGTGGCTAGTTGTGCATGGTTACGAAACTACTAGATATGAAAGGCAGTGCAGCTCTAGAATCAAATAATGCGGTTGCAGGTAATAATGTTACTAAAATGATACCTGAAATGGTTTCACCTCCCGGTTCTTCTGTAACTGTGGCTAATGCAAAGGCCTGCCCGTGCCTTTGCCCTCCAGACTGCTGTCCGGTTTTGTTGAACTGGGTCTCCTGAGTGGTTAGGGGTGCTCCCCTCTGATATCCTCCAGATGTGGAGGGTTGCATCCTCTGAGCTGGTGCTCCTGGTTTCTGCCCGTTCTGAGGTGCTGCATCCCTGCGTTGTGGGCAGTCTTTTGCCATATGTTGGCTAGCTCCACAAATTATGCATAGCCCGTTCTTCCTTCTGCAGTCTCTCATATAATGTCCCTTCTTGCCACAATAGTGACAAGTTTGAACCTCCTTGTGCTGATAAGGTCCCGTCGTCTGCTGCGTCTGATTTTGTGGACGACGGATCGGTCCTCCTGCTCCGGGCTAGTTTCTGGCCGGTATAGTTGGGTTAGAGCGTCTTGCTCCATGGCCAATAGCTTCTTGTATTCTTGCCTCGGAAAGAACCTCCTCGTAAGAAATTCTTGACTGCGTCGTTGTATATCTTTGGAGCTCGGAAGTAAGGCCATGGTGGAATCTTTTGGCCTTCTCCAGCTCATTCGGTATCAAGATGGCACCGAATTGACTCAGTCTGCTGAACTCTGCGTCGTAGGCGTCGACGGTCATATTTTCCTGTTCCAAATGCAGGAACTGGGAGTATAGGGCATCTCGGACTGTTGTTGGGAAGTACTTTGCATGAAAGTGCTCCAAAAATTGTTCCCAAATCTGGTCTTTGCCAATGCTACGCTCTATAGAATCCCACCAGTGATAGGCGTTGCCTAAGAGCTGGGCCCTCACGGCGGTCATCCACAAGTCGGGGGTAAGTTGTGAGCCTTCCAGCAGCATTTTTGTGTTGGAGATCCAGTCTGAGATCTCCTCTGGGGTTTCGCTGCCTTTAAAGGTTCTCGGGGTCATCTGGCAGAAGCCTCGAACAGTGCCCACTGGTTTGACAGGTGCTGGGGCTAGGGCAGTTGTTCTTTCCAAAGCCGTCATCAAAGTCTGTCTCAGGGCTTCAGTCTGTTGCCACTGAGATTGTCTCAGGGCTTCAGTCTGTTGCCATTGAGTCTGCAACATAGCTTGGAGGAACTGGAACATTTGAGGTTGTCCCTCAAGCTGTGGCATCAGGGCAGGAAGGGCTGGAGGTGGAGGCAGAGGTGTCTCCGCCTGCGGTGTTGGTGCTTGCCCTTCATATTGGGCTGGTGTTGTCTCCTGGGTAGGGTTCTGGTGAATGAAAGGGGTTGCCGGGTAGACCAGCATCCTTCTCGGAGATTGGTCTCTCGGGGTAGTCAGGGTTCCTTGGACATCGGACGAGGGGTCTATTGCTTGGTCAGCCCCATCAATCGCATGTCCACCGGGTATGTCCATATTTCTGAAGAAGATAGAATAATTTAGAAAAGTACGAAGGAAAATAATAATCAAGCAGGATGTAAAAATTTATGGATGAAGTCAGAGTGGATGAGACCTAGTATTCCTATCCTATAGCAGGTTTGCTAGGCATGTAATCATACCACTAGCAATTAACTAGACCTGCATGAGCCACCACTAAAACCATGTCACACCCCAGTCCCAAAATGTAAGGAACTAGGCCACGTGACATTGGCCAGCTGACACGTCACTAAGGGTTTAATCCAATTTAATGGACCCAAAGGAGCTTACTACGCTGTCATAAAATACTACAAGTCTAATACAGGTAAATCTATCTCATCCACAAAAATATCAGGAAATAAGTGCTGAATATATATAATGCTGAGTCTGAAAATATCATAGTACAAAAACAGATAATATCTTGTGGGAACAAACCCACAACAAAATATGATGAAAGCTGAAATAAGATAGACTAGTGTATCGTCTATCGAGGTAGTAGCAACAACTCCAGATGTACAAAAAGGATCAGGCAGACTCTGCGGGTAGCTCTTCTAACTCCTCCTCAGTAGCATATCTGGTCTCCTGCCCAGGCCCATATACCGTGGGGTAGAAGGCCTCATCTAAACTTGGCAGGGCACCAGGTCCTCAGTGGGACATAACAAGATACATAAAAATATGCCATGTATGTAAATACTGAATAAATAAATGCAGGGTGTGCTAACCATCTAAGTGAATGCAATATAAAGACAACCTTGGTACGTATGGGTAGGCGTAGGCATAACGGCCAGCATCCTATAGAGTGTGGTATCTGCAACGTCCGTCATTCCGAAGAATGAGGTATCTGAATATAAACAACGCCCACACTTTAAGGGATATGGTATCTGCAAGTATATATAACGTCCGTATCACTCCGAAGAGTGCGGTATCTGCAATAAAGAAGTTGGGTGTCCCATACGCCTACTAGTTGTCTTCCCCGCCCAATGCGGTAATACAAGTTGAATCCACAACGTGTAAACCACGTAGCTAAATGCCAAGTCCTGACTTTCCTGAATTTCCTGATTTTCGTGCTAAGCCGTGATGCACGTCGCACGCACTGGTAGCTAATCAACTACGTAAACTTGCATCCCAAAATAAAGTGCAACCTTGTTGCGTGTACAAGTGTTAGGGTCTAGGAGGATATTAGGATACCCTCGCAGCTGTTGGTAGGTCTGCTAAAGTCTAAGTCAGTTACACTACTTGTCAACGTATCAGTTGACGGTACCCGAGGCAATCTCAGATACAACAGTTATATGTAAGTATACTGATAATAACATACAAAAGTTAAATGTATTTAAGCAGTAAAACTTGACAAGGTATACTTGCCTACTTCCTGAGTGTGCTGAAAACCTGTACTTGCAATCAAGTCTGGGGGGGTCCTGTGACAGGGGGTCACTGACTGCGTCGTAGGGGTACTCTGTTTAGGACATTACAGGACTCGTAAATTTCATTTAAAAAAAAGGGTACAATATAATAGTATATATATACTTATGTATGTATATAGAAGGCATAAAGTATATGTAGTAATATATACATATATACTTATAACATATATACTTATAGTATATAATTATAAATGTAGTATTTATATTCTTATTATAGATATATGCATATATATATATATATATATATATATATATATATATATATATATATATATAAGTATATAATATAAATATATATACATATTAATATATATATGATGTGGCAAGAAAAAGATATACTATAATATATATACTTAATAACATATATTTATATGACATATACATATATAATAATTAATTTTAAAAGCATGTATACATATATATTTATATAGCTAATATAGTATATAAATATATATATATACATATATATTATTATATGCTAAAATATAGAATACATATATAGCTTATATATATATATATATATATATATATATATATAAACATATAATATTATATATATGATATATTTATATATAATTAATAGTATGTATAACATAGTATATATATATAATACATAATACATATAGACATATATATAAATAGTGTATATATAATATAACATAATTATATATGTAGATATACATATACATATACATATACATATAAATATATATATAGATATACATACATATGTATAAATAATATATTTATACAATAATAATATGGGTACATATATATATATATAATATAATAATATATATACATATGTATAATACCAGTATATAATATATATAATATTTATTATTATATATATAATACAATAATATATATTAATATATATATATATATATATATATATATATATATATATATATATATATATTAAATAAAATAAAAACAGAAATACATATATGTATATATTAGATAATATTTATATATACTGTATTTATATATATTTATAATATATATATATAAATATGTATAATAATATATAAATAGATATATATATATATATATATATATATATATATATATATTAATTAATATATATATATATATATAATTACACACATATATATATATATAGTTATATATATAAATATATATATATATATATATATATATATATATATATATATATATATATATATATATATATATATATATATATATATATATATATATATATATATATATATATATATATATATATATATATATATATATATAAAGAAAATAATAAAAACAGAATACATAGGTATATATATATATATATATATATATATATATATATATATATATATATATATATATATATATATATATATATATATATATACACTAATACATATAATAATACATATATATACTGTATATATATACAGTATATATATGTATTATTATATGTATTAGTGTATATATATATATATATATATATATATATATATATATATATATATATATATATATATATATATATATATATATAACATATAAATATACATATATATATACATATATACATACATATATATATATACATGTATTTAAGTATATAAAGGGGGGTGAGTCACCTGCCCCGTGGAGGGGGGGCCCAGGCCTCGTCGCCGGCTGGAGGACGGCGGCGGTCCGGCAGGCGGCTGGCCGGAACGACGGCTGCAGTAGCAGCCGCAGTTAACAGCAATAGCAGCAGCAGCGACTTGCAGCGGTGGCAGCGGCGGCGCAGGCGGCGGTGCAGGTGGTCAGGGCGGTGGATGAGGGGGCGGCGAAGGGTCCGGTGGTGGTGGAGGCGGTCAGAGGCGGCCGGGAGGGGCAGTACGAGGCAGT
The DNA here is from genome assembly GCA_036927795.1 of Iris macrosiphon. Classification (NCBI taxonomy): domain Eukaryota; kingdom Viridiplantae; phylum Streptophyta; class Magnoliopsida; order Asparagales; family Iridaceae; genus Iris; species Iris macrosiphon. Next base: position 18,511,476 of record JAYESA010000005.1, on the reverse strand, counting down.
CGGGGGGGCTCGGTTGGCAGTGGTCGGGTGGGTCGACGGGGCGCTGCGGGGGGTCTGGCGGTGGCTGGGGGCGTCGTGGGGCGGTGGGGGAAGGGTGGTTCGGCGGAGGGAGTCGTGGCGAAGCGGCTGGGGGTGGTGGTGGTGGTCAGAGGCGGCCGTAGGCGGTGGTGGGGGAGGTCGGGAGTGGTGGTGGTGCTGTGGTGTTGGTGGCGGGTTGGTTCTGCTGGGGCTCTGGGCGGCGCAGGCGGCGGCCATGGAGGGTGGCCGTCGGCTGGGGGGGTGGCTGGGTGAGGGGCGAAGGGGTTGGCGGCGGTCCGGTGGGCGGAGGTGGCCGGAGGGTGGTGTGGGGTGAGTTCGGGGAGGGGGTGCTGGGGTGTATTTATAGGTTTAGGGTTTAGGATATATTTGTAATTAGGGAATTAATTAGGGGTATTAATGTAATTTAATTCCTAGGATATTTATGGCTGATATTTTCCAGGTGGGGCCCATGCCACATGGACGGTCCATGATCACCGGCCAATAGGGGGGTGACACCTCACAGGGAATTTTGCAGAAAAACCCCTGTAAATTCTATAAATTACAAATAGGTCCTAAAATTGGTATTTTGCGTAATTACGCAATTTGTCTGATTAAAAATACTGATTCCTAAAAATACTAAAATGCTCAGAATTGAGAGAAAAAAGCTGTGGGAGGGTCCTGAGGGGGTGGGGGTGAGCCTGGGCAGGGGCAGGGCCTGGTTCTTTGGGTGATACGGGTCACTGTATTTATTATTTAATAAATACTGCGCACGGTGTTCTCTAATTATTTAGAGGCAGGTAGGGTCATAATTTTAATACGGGGTCAATATACTAATTGTAGTATATTCAAAGTAGAATATTATCGTATTTTTGTTTGGGCAAAACTGGTGCAGGTTGGGCCTCAAATCTCTAGGGGTACAGAGATGGATAAAGAGCAGGAAATTAAATAGGAAATAAATACGGATGTTTGTAACGATATTTGTGCGTCTCAAAGGAGGCTCAAAATAAAGCATCTGGGAGTTGCACAAAATTCAGAAAAATAGTCTAATGTCTAGGGCAGGTATGTGAATTTGTTTGGGGATAATAGCTAGTGTAATGCTCTAATTAATTGGGTAATGGACAGGTGCACAAATCAATAGGATATGTAAGCAAAATAAATTTAAAAAGTTGCAATAATCCTAATTAGACAAAAATAATTCCTAAATTACTGAAATCTGGTCGAGGGAGTTTACATGTTGTCTCTTCTCTACTTTTTCTACTTAGCAATTGCAGTAGCAACTGTCCGAACAGTAGCATCATCACCGTCTGGAACAACCGGCTCCGGTTCTGTCAGAACGTAGTCCACCTCTGCGAGTTGAAGATTAAGGCAGACCTTCCTCTTCCAAGCGTTGTAATGATCCCTGTCAAATTTTTCAAGTTTGTAAAAACTAGTGTCGAGAAATTTTGCACGATTGTTCTCCATCTTTCTCGAATCTTGCTTTTGGATTGTTAGTCCCGAGGCTTAACCAAAGATGGAAGAATGCGTGGTCAAGAACAGAGGTTCACACAAAAGTTCCCACTCTGACTATTCTCGATTTTCATGAAGAACTATAAAAGGATTCTGATTACAACTTGCTCTCAAGATTAGAAAAGAATCAGAATTAACCAAACTTCTCGTTCTTTCTTGCAATCGCAGTTGCAGACGGACAGAACATAGTTACAATAAAACGAAAACTACCATCGTTCTTCCTTGCAAAACGCAATTGCAATCAGATAGAACGAACCAAGAAGAAAAAGAAGAATAAAATAGAATAAAAAAATTTTCTTACTGGGGCGGTGAAGACCACCGTTGCTTAAAGCTAGATTCGTCCTCTATCGACGATCTGCTCCCTGGAGCCAGCAAGTTCACAAAAGAACTTATGAAACTCTCGTAGTTACCTCTTTGTGTGACTCGAACGGACTCCTTTGGACTCCTCTTTCTCAACTTTTGGTGTGCATCAAAAGGATGATAGATGGCTCTTTATATAGGGAAGGATGGAAGCTCATACTCCTCTTCTTTCCGATGTGGGAGTAAAAAGCCAATATACAAAATTAATATCCCACAATCGCAGTCCAATGCATAGCCCGTTCATGCAACACGTGCATGCAAAATGCGTGCGCCAACAAAGCGCCATTTTGCGCTCGAGTCCGAGTCGCTTTGGGGCTTAGTTCCTATGAAAATAATTCCAAGAGCATGACAATAAAATAAATGCTTTCACGAGGAGTTAATCATTTTTTTTCTTTGAAAAATATCCCCACATGACACCCATGTGTCCCACCACATCCCATGTGTATACCTCAACTCATACAAAGTATTATATTGCGATACCCATTTGGTAGTGTAGCCAATGCAGGACTATCTTTACTAGTCCAAAGACAAAAATATCAACAAATATAAATTAAATAACCAAATGTAAGCAATTGGATCAAGCATCGACAAACTTAGATAACTTCATAATAGCAAAAAAGAAAGGATTTAAACAAAATGCATTTAAAAACAATATACAGTACTGGAAAGGGCTAACTCTGATCCGGAGCAACCAGGACGATCGTCCACAGGCCACGGACAAAACTAGCTGCAAATCAACTGAAAGATTTAAGGAGCAGCTAATTTGATTTGGAAGAAAATTTTACAATTCCATTGTTTGGGATTTTGCTCCAATAAATTCTTTCCAATAAAATAATTAGTTTATAATAATTATATTTTTAATAATTAGACGTGTGAATTGAGAACAAAATTTTAAATTCTTGTTCTCAACCTTCAAAATGTCTTTAGGTAGCTAGAGCCAAGGTGGGCGATTAGTACTAACACATGCCATGACATCTAAGCCATATCTACGAATTGCGGAATTATGTCCGAAGAAACCTATGCAACACCAAGCCATTTGTAGGAGAAAAAAAAGAAGAAGAACAGAATCATCAACCTTCAGATCCCATAACAGATGCCACTGCCAAAAAGAGACGATGGATAAAAGGCCTTCACCATGTCCAAATCTTAGCTGATTAAAACGAAAAGCAATAGAGATCCGTATAATTAACCAAGTAAGGGTTAAAGAAAGATGATCACTTAAGCAATTTTGGGCCCTTCAAACTGCAAGCAAACGGAAGCATCGTCGATTCCGATTTCTCGAGAGGTGGCGTGACGATTATTGATAAAAAATTGGAGTTTAATCCAATAACAAATCTCTTCTGCCAATCATCTCTAGTCCAAATGGCTGAGGTGGAAGTAGGCCTGTCAATGGTAGTTTATCGGTCAGATGTTGGTATTACCGCATCCTAACCGATAACTATCGGATATGAGTTTTGGTTCCCGTATCCGTTATCGTTTATTTTATTGGATATCGAATAATATCCTAACCAATAAGAATTCATATAAGTGTTTTAGAATTGTAAGTTGTAATTCAAATATTTGATTCTATCAAATATAATTTACATCGTTCATATATATATATATATATATATATATATATATATATATAGAGAGAGAGAGAGAGAGAGAGAGAGAGAGAATAAGGGAGGTGAGATGACACCTCACTCTAAAAACAAGGGTAGCGGTGACGTGGCACAATCTCAACCACACAAACGAGGGGAGGGGGTTAAGTGCAAATTGCCAATTATGAAATGTGTGGTTGGAATTGTGCCACGTTACCGCCACCCTTGTTTTTAGAGTGAGGTGCCATCTCACCTCCCTTATTCTCTCTCTCTCTCTCTCTCTCTCTCTATATATATATATATATATATAACATATATTTAATTATTTTATTATTGGATCTGATGTTATCGGATCGGATATGACACTTTTTGTATCTGTATTCGATATCCGATAAATATGAAATTCCGGATATTACCGGTTCGAATGCGGATCGAATACGGATTTTCGGTCAACCATTGACAGGTCTAGATGGGAGACATCTGTTTCATCTGGTCGAATTCGTGTCGAAATGAATTATGGACGTTATCGTCCGTCAAAATAAAAATAAAAAATAACAAAACAAATGGAATATTTTATCAATTATTTTCATTCAAAATATGGAAAGTAGAAGATACTTCACTGTTTAAAAAAAAAAAAACTAAGAAGTATTCTCATGTTTTATTACGGACATAAATGTCAAAATTTTGGTCAAATGGACGTCCTCATTTAACCCACACGTCACTTTGTGTGTTCATGGGTTTACACGAGTTATAAAAATTCAAACGGCAATAGAACAAAATAAAAATTACACATATTTACGAAACCTAGTTTAGCTGGCGAAAAGTTCTTCACTTGCTAAAATAGTGTTCAAAATCCGTAGATGACCACAAATTTCTCCAAAAAGTTCTATAAGTAGAATATTTTTGTCATTTTACAATGTCATATGTGAGTTAAGGAAGCACATGACCTCACTTAACCGAATTGTCCGAAATAATAGTACGTGAAGATATATAGGGCCGGTCCGGAGGTTGGATTGTGGACCTAGCCGGCGCTAAATTTGGTTGTCCTTTGTCCTTTTCTCCAAAAGAAAGTATCAAAAAAATTGATGGTGAGCGAGGTTGACAGTGGCGTCGAAGTCTCCGGTTCTAACGGCGTAGTGGAGCTCGGATTCTGAGTTCCTCTCCTTGAGCTACTCGAGACCTTCTCAGTGGGAACTCAAAATATGGACATGCTAGATTGCTAGTTTAATTGACATAAAAGGAGTTGAGGTAGAATTTGTGGCAGAGAAGTGGGAACTTAGTAGTCAGAGGCTAGGGTTGTCCTGACCAGAGAAATTGTCTAAGCCAGATGGCTTGTCCGGCTTACCCGAGGGCCGGGCCTGCGTGAAGATATATCATAGTTTTGATATTTTGGAATCTAATAATATCTCATAACAAATCCCCCACGCACTTGTTAGCTAAAGCACGGTTTGTCCCTTGTCTGTGCTTTTGCACACAAAGTTCCCGGCACACAAATTTCCTGCACACCATCACTTTTCTGCTGCTGCTGCTGCTGCTGCTTATAAAAGGAGGCTAACGCAAGCGAACAGAGAGAGAGAGAGAGAGAGAGAGAGAGAGACGCATGCACAACATTGAGAGAAGGAAGGATCATGGAGTCGATGATGAGGGTGCAATTACAAGCGTGGCCGAGAAGAAACCGTGGAGTAGAGGGGAAAGAGCAGCAACAGGTCCGGGGCAGCGAGAGGTGGTGTTGCAGCAGCAGCAGCAGCAGAGTAGCAGTGGGGGGTTCCAGATGCCGGTGAACTACCCGAGGTACACGTTGGCGGACTACGAGAAGATGCCCGAGTGGAAGCTCGACTGCCTCTTCGCGCAGTACGGCCTTCCGCTCACCACCAACGGAGACCTCGCGGAGAAGAGGACCTTCGCCATCGGTGCCTTCCTCTGGACTACCTACTAGCTAGCTCAGACGTTCATTTCATACTACTAGTGACCCCCAGAGCCAGCCATGGTTTGTACTGTGCTATTATTGCTGCGAGAGACTAGCACCAGTTTCTGTGCTGTGTTCATGTTCACCGTATACGTAGATTATCAGTTTTGGAGTATTTTTGAACCCATTCGATTTATTAATACTTATTTTAAAAATTATTGCACTCTGATCATCGGATGTAATATAATTCTGGATGTCTTTATAAACAACACAAATTCTTAGATTTTGAAAATTATTATTATTTTATTCCATTTATATCACGGTTAACGAACATGTGCGCATGCGCATGCGGATAAAGAACAGGCGCGCAAGACGTGTATGCGTCCATGTGCGCGATAATAGAAAACATGCATGTCATAAAAAATATATATAATTATAACTACTAATACCCTACCGTATTTTTCTTTCCCATCTATGTTTCTCTTCTACTTTTTTCAAACTATGGCTATTTTTTCGATAATTAAAAAAACAAATTTTTTTCCTACTTTCATACAGACGTTTCTATTATTTTATATGTTTTTTATTTTAATCAGATGTGGACTTCTACCTCCTGATCGAGACGTAGACTAGGTGGCAGAAATAAAACTTTGGGAGAAAGTACAGATAATATACCCGCTAATTTTTTTACTGAATCAGCTGGAGATCCATTCACAAAATCAAATAGACTTCGAATCAGAAAGAAAACTTTGGAAGATGTTTTGTTTATATATAGATATATATATAGATAATTTTAATCGTGTAAAAAACTTTCAGAAATGTTCTTTAATAAATTATCGAGTATGAATTGAACTGATTTAGAAATCGCTAGTTAAAACCATTCAAAGTCGGACCCCTCGTAACTGCTACCCTTACCATTGACATCTTTCAGTTGTTCTATACCGATTAAGATAATTCACTGATTGATTTGCTGCGGATCACAAAATTTTAGTTCATATAGGTTTAACAGTTACATCAATGGGCGTACTTACTAATCAAGATGATTGACAGATATTTTGTACACTACAAAAATACACTATTTTAGCGACAGAATTATCCGTCACTAAAATGCATATTTTTGTCGCTATTTGCATTTAGCGACTGATTAGCGACGAAAACATTTCATTAGAAAAATTAATGTCGTTACAAAAATTTTGTCGCTAATCCGTCGATAAAGCGATGGATTAGCGACGGATTGAGTGCCATAAATCAAGAGACGGATCAGTGACGTTAATTTTCATCGCTAAACTTTCTGACTACTTACCGACAAAATATCGACAGATTATGTGAGTCCAAAATTTGTCAAAATTTTCTGAAGATTTTGCACATTCAGGACTCACAGAGTTTGTCGCTAATCCGTCGCTAAGCCGTCACTCTCAGTGACGGATTAGCGACGGATGTTAGCGACAGACTTTGATACATGTTTGTTATATTTGTGTGTATCGGACGTTTTAGCGACAAATGGTCCGTCGCTAGGTAGTCGTTGGCCTGAGATTTTTCGTCGGCAATCCGTCGCTGATCCGAGATTTTCTAAATTTTTCGTCGTTATTACGTCGCCAGTCCATCGCTGACCTAAAAAATTTCAGATTTTTCGTCGCTATTACGTCGTCAATCCGTTGCTAAAGGTAATATTTTTCCAGAAATTAATTTTTGCTGAGCATATACCTGTTATACATTCACAAATTTTCACACAAATAAATTTTACACAAGTAAATTCCACACAAACTAATAAAACCCACACAAATATGTACATGTTAAATATGCAATAAAATAATAAAGTAGAGTAATCCAAACATGTATAAATAACTATTATACAATTCCACAAAGTCAAATAAATACAATCAACTCAAAAAAATACAACCAACTCAAAATAATCCCACAAACTCAAAAAATCCATCAAGTCGACGGTGGAGGCGGAGACGACGGAGGCTGTCGGCTAGCCATGTACTGCGCCACAACCATAGCAATGATATATTGTAGATCATTAGGAGCAACTGCATACGGAGCAGTGGCAGGAGCCGTCGAAGGAGCTGGATGACTAGTCGATGCAGTCGGAGTAGCTGGAGCCGTCGAACTAGCTAGAGGACACAACGTAGTAGCCGTCGGAGGATCCATCGTAGTAGCCGGCGGAGGAGCAGGTGCTGCAGCATCACAAGTGGCTATCAACTGTCAGACTCGTCCATGTAGCTCATGCACAGTCGTCTTGAGCTGCTTCAGAGATATCGCACCAGAAGGAACGTCGGAGCCGGGCACTGATGGAGCTGGAGTAGCCGTCGGTAGAGCTCTAGAAAGAACCGACGGCTAGGATGCCAACGATCCGGTACCATACACGCTGTCGTATTTCCCTCTCCCGACAGCTTGTATCCACCGATCGTTTCTCTCAGTCGGCGTACTGCTCTCAGCGTCCCCCTCTAACATCTCATATGTCTCCTATATTTATTTATATAAATATGTTTAGAGTCAAGGATTTTAGAGTTATATGTGCTATATTTGATTTTAGTTAGAGTATCATATTAGATACTAGATATCATAGCATATGTCATGTCCCAGTTCCAAAATACGTAGGATTAGGAATACATAAGCATGCCAGCCATATGTATATAGCAACTCCAATATATGGATACAATAATACACACATATGCTATAATATGAATATTAATTCACAGGTGGTAAATATATTGTCACAAGTCACAGGCAATACTAATCTCATCCACAGAAAAAGTCATAGTAACAAATAACTAAACCAAAATAATGAGTCTGAATAATCCAAAAATGATAGTCGGGTGGAGACAAATCCACTACCAATGACTATATCAAAAACTAAAATTACAGAGGAGGACGGAACTCCAATATAAAATAAGATGATGATAGAAGAGTATTAACTAAGAGATTCATCGCTAGAGATAATCAAAGATGCTCAGAAGGAAAGACCTCCTCGGCAGAAAATAATGCGTCAGGTCCTCGCTCGTACTCCTACGGATACTCCTGATCGTCTATACCTAGCAAAGGGACCAGGTCCTCAGAGGAGCGTAACAAGATACAACATGCGAGCCAATTAAATACAATAAAACATGCATAATAGACAGAAAATATACAAGTACGCTGTTCTAGATAATATATATGAAAATGTATAATGAGGACAACTTTTCAACGTAGGTGTAGGCTACTCTAATACATACGCTATCTCATAACTTATGAATACACAAACGTACATGTACCATTAATTGACATACCTCGAGGGTAGCGACCATCGTAACACCAAATCGACATACCTCGAGGATAGCGACCATCGTGACACAAATACCATAGTGCATCCAGTTACTACGCTTTACCAAAGTGGGTAGCCCATACGCCTACTGATTGTCCTTCCCTCCCATGATAGTATGTGTCAAGTGTGTGTCAACATATATAATATATAATTATGGGTAAAAAAAAAACATATATAATGAATATATAAAAATATTATAAGCATGTAAAGTACTGTAAGCAAATTGGCAAGATATCTTGCCTGGTGTCCTAGCAAAGTTTAGAAAATGTTCTGGCTGAAACACGTCAAGTCACAGTAGCAAAAAGAGAGAAAGATGTACGAACGTCTCCATATGTTGAAACAAACATCACCAACATTCCTGAAAAATTTGGGATAGTTAGCAAACTCTACCCTTTCGTCCAATTTGGACACTTGGACAAAACGCTAATTTCGGATCAAAGCGGGGTCCACATGTGGGTCACTTTGTACCGAAATACGTGTCCGGGATAAAGGTCTCTATATAGGATAAATTATAGGTCAAACAAATCCTAAACGACGATACGAACTCAACGGTATATCCAATTTTGGATTTCGGTGAGCCAATCACAAAATCATCCTTCAAGTCAAACCGTGGGGCCCGCAAATAGGCAGCTCGATCAACTATCTCAGAATTACGTAAAATTTAGGTCACAGGACCAACATAATACCATGAATCTAATGGTGTAAGTTTTGTTACGTTCTGACGAGCGTACACAAAGTAGAGTGATTATTTGGAAAAGTTGTGATACATAAATTTTTTACGGATAAAGGTTGATTCCGGCGCGCACATACGTCCGAATCAACTTACGCGAAAGTCCATACGTCCGGTTATACCATACAGCCCTTGCGGTACAATTGGTATGTAATGTGGTGGTCCTGTTTGGCGGGATGCACTCCGTATCACATATTTTTGGGTTTAGAAAGAAGATTTTTTGGTCAACTTCTAACAGAAATAACTCGACAATTAATGCAAATTAATTAAAACTAAAAGAAATTTTTTTCTTTCCTATATGTTGCTAATAAACGCCTTCAAATAAATTTTAGAAATTCTAAATGAATTAGTCGCAAACTGGTCTTGAACATGGGTGGTTGAACTATTCTTTCTGAACCATTTTGACAGTTTTTCGTCCAACTTTGGGTGGATTTTTCTATCAATCCAGGAAACCTAAATTTATTCTATTTGAAGGGGTTCCTAATCGGTAATGTTGTGAACCAACAAAAATGTCAGTTCATGAAATGAAGCAGAGTCGAAGGAGATAAGTTACCTGAAAGAGAGGGGGGTCGTTGCTTGTGAGATAGTGGGTAGGGGTGATCGGCCGGATCCGGTAGTTGAACGATGACTAATGACGCTCCGACGGTTGCGCAGGGGTTGGGAGGAAGGTAGAGAAGAGAATTAGAGTAGGGTTAGGGTTTCCGAGAGTTATATATATATATATATATATATATATATATATATATATATATATATATATATATAGAGAGAGAGAGAGAGAGAGAGAGAGAGAGAGAGAGTCGTGGGGTCAGCCTGTTCTAGGTTGGCTGGCAAGGCTAGTGGATCTGTGTCCTGGGTCGGGTCCAGATTGGATCCAACCCGGATCCACTAAGAGTTTTTCTTTTCTTTTCTTATCTTTTTATTTTATTTTATTTTATTTTATTTTATTTTATTTTATTCTATTATCTTATTATTATTATTATTATTATTATTATTATTGTTATTGTTATTGTTATTGTTATTGTTATTGTTATTATTATTATTATTATTATTATTATATATATATATATATATATATATATATATATATATATATATATATATATATATATATATATATATAGACACACACACACATACACACACAAAAATTATATATACTAGAGTATAAAAAATTCAGAAAAAATATATTTTTACAACTAGAAAATTAATAATAATTCTCAGGAGATAAAAATATAGTTTTGTGTAATATTTCTAAATAGATTATTTATATAAATACTCAAATCAAATAAACCTATTTTCTAATTAACCGAGGAAATAACCTAAAGAATTTCAATAATTTAATAAAAATACTAAAAAAATAAAATGTAAAATTTAGGGGATTTTACATCCTACCCAAGTTACAAGAATTTCGTCATCGAAATTAAAATTAACCCCTATTTGCAATAATTCACTATAGTCGTCCATACTTTATTGCCTACTAACATTTCTTCTAAAAAGTCGTGGTCAACCATCCTATCACTTTTCTTCCTTATTGTCTATACACTATTTTTTTTTATCCTCTAACTCATCTACACTACCCAACTTACAAGAATTCTACTAGTAGTCACACTATTAGAATAAGCGGGATTAGCGACATTTTTTAGCGACTCCATTTAAAACGTCGCTAATTTAGCGACTCCATGTGAAAATATCGCTAAACGCCGCTAATTGGCGATATTTAGCAACGTTTAGCGACTTTTATTCAGTTTTTAAAAGATTAGTCGCTATAAGTTCAATTTAGGTCGCTAAACGTCGTTAATATATTTTATTTAGCAACGTTTAGCAACATTTTTTAGCGACGTATTTATTTTGGACATTTAGCGACTTCATTGGCGACGTTTAAGATGTCGCTAAATTAGCGACGTCGTTATTGGCGTCGCTAAAATGTCGCTAAATTCTAAATTAGCGACCTCATTATTGGCTTCGCTAAAACGTCGCTAAATTTTTTACTTAGGGCTGATTCCCCCCATTTTCTTCGATCTCTCCCTCTCCCTCTCCCAAATTTCAAACCCACTCCGGCTCCTCCTTCCTCCCTCCGGCGACCCCTCTCAGCCGCGTCCTCCCCCTCCGGCTCCACTCCTCCCTCCGGTGCCCCCTCCTCCCTCCCGGCGACCCCCCTCCAGCCACGTCCTCCCCCCTCCGGCCGCGTCCTCCCCCCTCCTCCTCCTCCTCCTCCTCTAGGTAAACCCTAACTCTCTCTCTTTCTCTCTCTCACAGGACACACATGTGACACTGACATAGACACGACACACACACACACACACACACACACACACACACACACACACACACACAGAACTGACATAGATATGGCACACAGATACACACACACACACACACACACTGACACAGACACTGATCAGGACCTAAGGTTAGGGTTAGGTTTTTTGACCTGGGTCCTTGTGTTAACAGTGCAAAGATGGTGTATACTGGATCTTGTAAAGAGTGTGCAAGAGTGAACACTGCTCTATGACAGTGTGTCCTTGTGTTAACAGTGCGTATATGTGTTCTTGAGTAAGATGTGTAGTGTTGTGATTAAATTATAGATGTGAACTGTATTAGATGAGTGTCATGGTGTATCATAGACACCCATGTGTTTGCAGCAAAGGAGATTCCAGTGCAGTGTGTATCAGAGATTGGGTAGTTCTCTGTATGTGTGCATAACTTAAACACGGTAACCCACAGTTTCCTGTGTGCATATTGGTATTCCAGTATGGTGTGTGGTCTGGATTTGTGCAACTGCTCAGAGTAGTAAGTACAGCAGTGCCCTACAGTATGTACAAGACTAAAACTGCAGCAATGGCATTTGAAACTGTGCAACCTGGCACATTGCTTTTGTGTTGAGGAACAATATTCCTTGCATGTGTGTATGTCTCTAAAGAGCCTGTGCAGTGCAAGAATCCCATGTGTGCATCAGTACAATAGAAGTCTGCAGCAGTATCAAGGATTAACCACATAACAGGGGTATCAATATGTGTGTGCACCTGCTATTTGAGTATAAAATTATAGGAATTGAAGTATTATGGGTTTAAACTTAAGAAATGTGTTCAATATTAGCATATGAGAGGGTGTGTAATCTGTGCATTGATATGTGCCTGTCTAGTGTATGTAGGTAGTGATGTGTATCATGTGATGGTGTCAAGAGTGCCTATGTTAGTGTGCAGACCTTGGGGGTTCTGTGCTGCAAACTGGTAGTGAGATGAGTGTGTTGTATTCAGATTTTGAGTACATAAAATAGTGTAGCAATCAGTGGGCAACCGGTCAATACCCGACCCTTCTCTTATTGGAGAAGCCTGGATAATTGTGCTATAGATTTGGCAAGAAAGTAAGTAGTGGATATATTCACTCTGAGAAAAGAAAGCAGAAACTTGAATCACATCAAAAAGTGTTGCTTATCAAATTCATTTTGACTTAAAAATTTATTATCTTTTTTAATTTAATCCTACCATCTTATAATAAGCTTTAACAATCCCAAACCAAGCCTAACAAAAAAGAAACCACAGCTTCTGTCCTGGCCTAGGCTGAGATTTGGGTTTTCTATAGTTACCAGGATCTAGCATGCTGTCCTCCTACAAAATATTGTATCTACACTGGTGTGCACACACTCTGCACAGGATCTAACATGCTTCTTCTATGTGACTTCAAATATAGATTACCTAGCCAACTAATTGTCAGCTTCTTCTTTAGAGAATCACACTGTATGTAATGATTTATATGATACATACTGTCATTTTTGCAGAAGTATCTAGAAATGGATATAAATTACTATCTGCATCATCGTTCGTGGATGTACAAACGTCATCCTGATGACATGTGTGGTATACGGGATAAATTCATTGAGGGTGTACAGCAGTTTCTGCAGTTCGCCAAGGCGTTCCCTCATTACATGGACGGTACCAAAATTAAGTGTCCGTGTGTAAGATGTCGCAACAGAAAATATCATCCAGAAGTGGAAGTCACATATTATTTGTATTCGAAGGGCTTCACGCCAAATTACTATCAGTGGACTGCGCACGGAGAACTTGTATCTCTAGCATCGGAGTCGGAGCCCTATGTGGAGTCGTATATGGATGTCTACGACCACGATGCTTACGACGACGGGTGGGTGAACATGGTTTATGATGCGACGGGGCCTAGTTTTAATCCGGACAATTATGATGCGACGGGACCTAGTTTCAATTCGGACAATTATGATGCAGCTGAGGAGGCACCGAATGCCGATGCTGCAAAGTTTATGGAGTTGCTGGAGAATATAATGACTCCACTAAATTCTGGTTATAAGGATCATTCACCGTTAGAGGTGGTTATAAGATTATTGAGCATCAAGTCTAATTTTAACATGTCGCAAGAATGCTATAATCGACTGATCGATTTGATTATAGAGATCTTGCCCGAGGGTGCAAACTTGCCTAAAGACTTCTATCGATCTAAGAGGATGGTGAGATCACTTTGGATGGGATACGAGAAAATTGATACATGTTACAACGGGTGCATGTTGTACTACAAAGACGACAAGGATGAAGATGCGTGCAAATTCTGTGGTGCTGATCGCTACAAGACCACTGTTAGAGAAAAGTCTGTCAGTGCAAGAAAGCCTACTGATTCGATGCACTACTTGTCTTTGACGTCACGGTTGCAGCGGTTGTTTATGGTTAAGGAGACTGTAGAAAACATGAGTTGGCACAGGCAAAAACAGATCGAAGGAGTATTGGATCATCCATCCAATGGAGAAGCATGAAAGCACTTTGATCGAGAGTATCCATATTTTGCCGAAGATCTACGTAATGTCAGATTGGGGCTCTCCTCTGATGGTTTTACCCCATTCGGACTTTCAGGCTCCCAGTATTCGTGTTGGCCTGTGATCATCACTCCGTACAATCTACTTCCTTGGATGTGTATGAAGACTCCGTATATGTTTCTAACCGTTATTATCCCAGGTCCGAACAATTCGAAGAAGAACATCGATGTGTATTTACAGCCTTTGATAGCTGAGTTGAATCAGCTGTGGGAAGTAGGTGCCAACACGTACGATATTTCTAGAAAGCAGAATTTTCAGATGAGGGCAACACTTATGTGGACCATCAACGACTTTTTGGTCTATGGAATATTATCGGAATGGAGTACCCATGGTCGTCTCTCATGTTCGTATTGCATAGACCGTACTAAGGCTTTCCGTTAGAAATACGAAGGCAAACCGTGCTTCTTCGATTGTCATTGACAATTTCTGCAGAAGGATCATCCGTACCGGAGGAACCGGAATACTTTTCGTGTGGGAGTTGTGGAGAAGGCCAATCCACCCCCGAGGTGGCCCGAATATACGATATGGGAAGAGGTAAAAGATTTACCAAGTGCTATCGAAGAGCTTGCTAAGGGGTACAAGTGTGACAGATTTGGTCGCACCCATAACTGGACGAAGAAGAGTATATTCTGGGATCTGCCATATTGGAGCACCAATCTGATCAGACATAACCATGATGTCATGCATATCGAGAAAAATATATTTGATAACATAATTAATACTATAATGGAGGTAAAGGGGAAGACAAAAGATAATCCGAAGACCAGGTTGGACTTAGAAGAAATTTGTAGATATCCTGTATTGCATTTGATAGAGGAGGAGAATGGAAAGTTAAAGCAACCTAAGTTAGTTTTCTCACTGGAGAAAGAGGATAAAGGGAGACTTTGTAGGTGGATTCAGGGTCTAAAGTTTCCAGACGGGTACGTATCAAACTTGAGAAGATGCGTGACCTCAAGGAGAATAAACTGGCGGGTATAAAGAGCCATGATTATCACGTATTCATGGAGAGGTTAATTCCAATTGCATTTCGAAAATTCTTACCGCAGGTCGTTTGGGATCCATTGACAGAGCTCAGCATATTCTTCAGAGATCTTTGTTGTACTAAGTTGCTCGTCGATCGTCTAGAAAAGCAAGAGAAGGACATTGCGGTAATACTATGTAAGCTCGAGAAGGTGTTTTCTTCTGGATTCTTCGACTCTATAGAGCATTTGCCAATTTATCTTTTCTATGAGGCACGTATTTGTGGTCCTGTCGGTTATCGGTGGATGTATCCCTTCGAGCGACATCTGAATCACCTAAAGAGAAAGGTAAAAAATAAGGCACGGGTTGAGGGCTCTATTTATGAAGCTTATATTCTCGAGGAGATTACAAACTTTTGCTCGACATATTTTAAACCGCATGTTGCTACTAATAGAACGAAAGCTCCGAGAAACGAAGACACATATCAGGAATCTAATGATGCAATACTCAAAGTATTCAATGCGTCCGGAAAGCCTTCAAAAAAAATGAAGAAGAGATATTTGAATGACGACAAGCTAAGGGATGCTCAGTTGTATATATTATTCAATTGCTACGAGGATAAAGTGGAGAAGCTAGAGGGGTAAGTAATTAATACGTTCACGTTTATATTATCTCAATGTAATAGTATAAGATACTATTATGCTACTAATCAGTAGTTGCTTTATTGTTTTTTAGCACATATAATGATGAGTTGAGGTCGGTTAGACCCTACATAACAGACGAAGAAGTAGAACAAGAAATGAGATGCCATTTTCCTTCTTGGTTGAGCACATATGTAAGGTGCTTGGTAATTACTTTTTAATTCTTCACTTGCTAAACAAATAACTTACTATCGCTACTTTGATATTTAGGTCGATCGTCTAATAACACCCAAGACTGAATCTATTAGAACTCTAGCCAAGGGACCAATTACTGCCGTTAAAATATGGCCAAGTTTCTGTGTGAATGGGTTCAGGTTCAAGTCAACAAATGCTCCTATCAGAGACAACTTTCTGGATCTTGATTCCACGAAAAACAGTTATTTGTATATCAAATCTTTGAACTACAAAGATATCGATCCAGGTAATAATTTCTTTGGCATCTTACGACAGATTGTGGAGTTAACATATAATTATGGCACAGAACCTGCTAATATCATGCTATTCAAGTATGAATGGCTTGATCCAATTCAAGATCAAGGTTGGAAAATTGACAAGCATGGCCTTGTGGATATAAACTACAAGCGTAGATATCAAGGCTATGAACCATTTGTCCTATCAAGTCAGGCTCAGCTCGTGTACTTCACAACTTATCCTAGACGGGGGACAGCGAGGTCGGATTGGTGGACAGTATGCAAGACTAAAGCTAGAAATACCTTTGACATTGACGAAATAGCTTATCAGGAGGACGATCTACCTCTTGTAACAAATATTGTAGAGGTGGACTCAACGGAAGTTACTTATTACACGAGTAATAATATAGAAGATGTAGAATTATCCAAAGAGGAAGACAAAGATAAAGTAGATGAAAGTGAAGACGAGGAAGAGGAAGAGGAAGAGGAAGAAGAAGAGGAGGAAGAGGAAGACGAACAAGATGAATTTTCTGAAGATGATTGAAAATAAAATATTTTGCCTACTATATTTTGACTGTAGAATGTACTATTTTAACGAATATATGTATTATATTTTTACTGTAGAATGCTTTGAGATATGCATTACATTTTGACTGTAGAATGTACTATATATTTGTGTTTTTCTATATTCATCATATGTTGTTATCAGGTATGACAGGACGAAGCGGAGGATTCGGCAGGTCCCAAGGTAGACAGAGTGCTCCTCCGGTACTGCCTACTATTGGTTCTGGATCATCGTCGCCCAGTACACCAGTATATCGATTACTCACATCTCCGACTGTTGGGACGAGTAGTTTCAGGCGTGATAGTACTCCCTCGTTCAGTATTCCTCCTGCTGACGAAACCATGGGGACAGATAAGCATGTCGAGGAGGTCGTGCCCACGTTGTCCCAGCATCAGCAAGATCCTCCATGCGTGTCACGCCCCGATCCCGAAAGGGTCAATCGTCCTCTCTGGATCCTTTACGGAACTGATTCGTCCTCGCTGGGGCGTGATGCCGTGCGAGCCTGGAGTTGCGCTCGCACAAGGCAAGAACTTGCAGTGATAGGAACTTATTTTGAAACACAATTTAAAAAATATATTCACAGATATTTGAACACAAGTGCAGGAAGAAACATGCTTTTTCATTGATAATTCAGAGTAATTTATATAGAGTTTACATTGATGCGTCTCTCGGCTACTTGATTTGTATTACAAAAGATAACTCAAAAGGCAGGACGCGCTCCATCAGATGGTCCACGTCGTTTATACATTACGCCTTTGTATAGGTTGAAAGTCCAAGCCTCCAAAATAAACTGACTCAAACTATACTTCAAAATAAAGGTGCTCCTAACGCCTCCTCGTCTATCCACAAGCATTGTACCGTCTGAGTGCCTGAAATAGTTGCCCACAACGTGGGTCAGTACTCAACTTGTACTGGTGAGCAGGATGAACCCACTCGTCTAAATCGATATTAGCTTATTAGGGGCGAGCATGCATTAAGATGATATTCTATAAAGAAGTAAGTGAATTCAATTCATATTAGTTGTATGTTTTGATAGGAATGAAAATAACATTGAATCCAACTAGTACATCGGTTGCTTACTCAACTGATGCACGCCTTCCCTGCAACAAAATACAAGTAATACGTACCATCTGCAAAAGATAATAAATTAGCATGTGTTCTATTCTATGCGGTCATTGGTGTGATCGACACCTTAGGGACATATTCTAAGCATTAGCGGCGCGCCCTATCAGCCCGGGTAGCAAGCCCTGCTGGAGGTCCCGCAATGCATCGTGACTAGCATGAATCAAATATTTTCCTCTGGATCGATACGGTTCTAGTGCCCCGGAAAGCCGTTTCGAGAAAATGCCAAACCTTGTGCACAAGTTGTCCCAGACCATGCAAATGTATGAATAATTCATATATCATACAATGCATCAAAATAAATAAAAAAAATAAAACAGTAATATATATCTCATACAACAGTTCATATTTTCTCAATGCGGTGTTCCGATTTTGGTATCCCATAGGTCCAAACTCTATCCGAGGCACCAGTCCACAACCAACAACTAATTTCCTTTATAAACAAACTCAAGTTATAAGGTGTGCAAGCATATAGTAAAATTAGTCTACAATTCCCATGTTCCTTTCTTTGTGGCTGGCATGCATTGTGGTAAAGGATTTTCTAGGCGTCTAACCGGGCATCATCGAGTGAACGTTTGAAATATTAGAGATGTGGGCATGAAAAAGTAGGAAAGAAGGGTCCAAACCACTTACTGTTTAAGGGAAAAGGTAGCTGAAATAAGGAATTTCGTCTAGCGACGATCAAACGTCATTTACGCGGACCTGCAACAACACGAGCACCAATTAGAAATCTTGCCTATCCTTCCTTGCCGAACTCCCCAAGAATCAAAGCTCCAAACGATAAAACCAGTAGCGAAAACCAAGCAAATCAAAAGCAACACCAAATCAAAATCCCAAAGCGGCAATCAAGAAAACCAAGCAACCAAACACGAAAACTATTGGACTCGTTTGAATAGAGGCCTTTCCATGAGTTGGAAAGGATCATCGTATTTCGTCCGTGGCAAGAAGATACCAAAGATCTAAGCTATGACTCAGACGGACTAGCCACAAGCCCAATTATATAGTGCACATCCCGGTCGGATCGGAATTTGAGGTACTACAATGCGCACCTCCGAAGGAGACGAGGACAGAGATTTGGGCCGACGGTATAAAGTAAGTCAATTAGATGGTTTAGAATAATATATATCGTGTATTTCTTTATTCATCGTATATTGACTTTTTTGATCAAAATAATTATCTCTGTATAGATATCGACCATCGTCGGTTCAGAGACGCCTGGGCCAATTTCTGAGAAACAACTACGGTGGCCCTTGGATCAACTACTCTGAGGCTCCAGAGGAGAGGAAGGCATTCTGGTTTGCGCACTTCCAGGTAAAAGTATAATAAATAAATTCTCTAATTTATACATATTATATAACTTATCCGTGATGCTCACTTACTAAATTATTTATTGTAGCAACGTATTTCTATCCTCTGTACTGGGCCGAGTTGATCGAGCGGTTATTTTCGACCGTTGTCGCCAAGCTTATCCGAGATGCTCTGGATGACCAGAAGGCTCATGATCGTGCTGGAAAATTGATCCAAGGTTGGATCACGCCTGAGAAGTGGACTACGATGAGGGCTAGATTCGACGATCCGAGCTACAAGGAATTGTCTGAGAAGGCCAAGGCGGCTAGGCGAAATACTGCCAAATGGTGTGGTGGCTCGATTCCGATGACGGATCATTTCCGTCGTTTGGTATATTTTTTCTTTTAAAATATATTATTTTAATATAAGTACCATAAAATGGTAGTAGGAAAAAATATTTAAGTTTAGTACTAAATAATATATTTTTAACAGGTAGAGAGGGGTGAGGATGCAAACATGGTGACCGTCTTCTTGGCCACCCATCGCAAGGATAGAAATCTCATTGATGAGAGGGCCTCGCAGACCTATGTAAGTATTAATTTACTTTGTGTTAATTTTAATATAACTTAGGCAATTATCGAGTTTCCAAACCTTTCTAGGCCGAGTATCTTAGGCTGCGTGAGCGGACGACTGCTAGTGCACCTACACCTGGAGAGGCTGGTACTTTCTCGCAGCCCGCTCCAGCTCCGTCGGCGGACGACCTGTGGGTGACTGCAGCTAGTGGTCTCCAGAGGGGTACATACTACAGTACGGGATCCTATGGCGCCCTGGTTGCGACGTAGTCATTTAGGGCCTCCTCGACAGCTGCGCATTCCACACAGCCCTCGCAGTCGTCGGCCAAAGTCTAGGAGGCCGTTGACCGTCAGATTGTGTCTCTCCGTGACGAGTTGCTGCGAAGGATGGAGGAGCAGCTCCGGTTCCAACCGCAAGCGGACAATCCGACGCTCATCGCACGATTCGATATGCTCGACCGCAGCATCACGGAGCTCCAAGATTTGACAAATGATATTAAAGCCTCGACAGACCGCAACATCATGGAGCTGCAGGCATCACAGCTATCGATGGGCGAGAGGCTGACAATGATGCAGGATTCAATGGTTCATAGCAGTACGAGGCTGTTATCTACCATGGATTCTTACAACCAGCAACTCGCAGACTTGGAGCGGGTACGGCCTTCTGGTGCGTCTACATTGATACAGACTCCACCGACGTCACTGCCTTCTCCATCGACATCGGTGTCGATTCTACGGGAGTTATATGAGCTGTTCTTATCCTTCATGCACGCTGGTGGTCAGCCTCATGCAGATCCGCAGTAGTATAGCTAGTTGCTGGATATTTGTATTTTTATTATTATTTAGGATGAGATTGTATGGATATATATTTGCCGTATTCTTTACGATAAGATTTGCTGGATGCTTTCTTTTCTTCAAATTTTATTATATTATTCATATTAAATATGTTATTTTACCGATGTTGAATGTTCAACCCAAGGGGGTTGGCAAACCCAGAAATTCAACGGAGGGTTGCTCCGGGTCTATTTGTACTGATTATGATTTAATAAATTGCATGAATAATAGTTTGAAAATAATTCAGTATTTTTTTTCCTGTAAAATTAGCGATATTTTTAGCAACGTTTAGCGACGTGTATATACGTCGCTCAATACGTCGCTACTTAGCGACGTTAATACATGTCGCTAATGACATCGCTAAGTATATCGCTAAAAATGTCGCTGTACGTTGCAAATTGCTGACATGGCAGTATTACCAGGTCATTACAGACGTCGCTGTAACGTCACTATTTAAGTCGCTAATTAGCGACGTTTAGCGACGTTAATTAATGTCGCAAATTAGTGATGCTGCATCGCTAAACTTCGCTAATTTTAGTGACACATTTAAGTCGCTAAAAAATATCGGCATAGCGACGTTTAGTGACATTTTTTCTTTTAGCAACTTGCTTTGTTCCGACTTTTTTAAAACGTCGCTAATTACGTCGCTAAATATGATTAGCGACATTTTTTTTCATTTAGTGACGTTTTTAAATATCGCTAATTTGACTTTTTCTGGTAGTGTCAAAGTCTTTGAGGCTATTATCTAGGTTGTAGGACGAGTTTATTCATTGGGTCAAAATTTTTGGAATACTTGTCTGGAATCTGATAACTATAATTTTTTTCATAACCGTCAAGTATCGTAGTCTAATACTGCCACGCCACCTGGCTAGTATGACTGCAAATAATTTGACTACTCTACCATAATTGTCTAGCTGCAGCTTTCGCTACCTTACCAGCGATTTGTCATAGTTATCAGTTCGTAACAAGTGCCTTCAATTCTTTCCTAATCTTAGTCTAAGTTTTAGGGCAACAATTAAGATCTTAACTAACTTTATAAAACTATTTAGAAGTATGAACCATTTTAATAATCCAATTAATTCCTATTAGACTAAAGGATGCTACTCATGGGTTAAAAATAATAAAAGAATACAGATATTGCTATAGTGCATATACATAAGGGTTATCGTTATGAACTCATCTTTTAGTTATTAATCATTACTAACCCATTTATGTTTTAACTAACAAAATAAAGGGTAAGGTTGAAGTAAATCAAATAATGAATGGATATGGAAGAGAAGATGAGTAACCCAAGGGTACGAGATGGTGATCAAAAAAAGAATACTACTACTGCTATTCGTGTCATCCACTAGTGTCGTGGGTATGCCATCTAGTTAAAATATCAACATATCCTCATAACTGCTAAACCATCCTATATATATAATTCTACATCTATTTATAATCCTAAGATCTCATGTCATAATGGGATCATGATTATGCAATGGCAATTATAAATATAAGGTCATACATGTATGTCATACCTGATCCCAGATTTAGTATTTCTTAAAATTTTCTAAAATTTAATTTTTCTTGATTATGTATTCCTGCTGTATTTTATATGTTGGTTCTTGTCATTTATTATTATTTTATTTTATTTTTTTATTGAGAGAGAGACTATCCGAGACCAGTAGAATACCCATTGGCATTGCCATAGACCCAATTTAGGACCCGCATATAGAATGGACCCTTGGTTCGGTTCATTTTGGTTGAACCCAAGCCTAAACCATTTTTCTCTTCTCTCTTTATTCTTCTTCTTCTTCTTCTTCTTCTTCTTCTTCTTCTTAATTTTTATTTTCTTCTTCCTCCTATCCCTCAAGCTCCCCCAAACCCTAACCTGAGAAGAAAGGTTGTTGTGACTTGGACCGTGAGACTTGGACCGTGCGAGGTAGAGGCTAAGAGTCACCCAAGGCAAGTACATCTTGCTCAATGGTGAAATCATAATTTTTTTAATTTTTATATATGTTGTTGTTTTAAAAATATATTTGATAAAAAATGTTCTCCTTGAGTTGCGGATCATGTTTAGTTCTTAGAGTTTTGGATTTTGATGTATAAATTTTTATAGATCTGAGTTTTAAGTTTAGGATTTTTATGTGTTCTATGAGTTTTTTTTGATTTTGATCTACTAAAACTTAGTATTTTTGAAAACTAGTGGTTCCTTATGTTAGAGCATTTTGGCTTTCGTTTTACTTGATTTGGAGTTAAGATGGAGTTTTTATGAAGAAAACAAAATTTTAAATTTTTTGGAGTTTCGACCATGACTGAACTTGTTGTTGGAGAAGACGAAGTCTTCATGCGTCCAATGAGCCATGCGGTCGAGAATTCCATGCAGTCGGAGAGGGTTATGCGGCTTGAACTCTTACCGCATGCTGACAATATACGTCCATCTTGTTGGACGCATGACTGTCTATTCGTCCGTACTCGTTGAACGAATAAAAAATTGCTAAGTCCAAAAGTAAGTCCATGCGTCCAGAGGGTGCATTCAGCTAGTGAGTCCATGCGGCCAGTGGGTGCATGCGGCTAAAGGATGCTTGCAGCCAGTAAGTCCTTGCGGCTAGAGAGTTCATGCGGCCAGTAGGTACATGCGGCCAAAAAATTCTTGTGTGCATTTTTGTGTTCCCTGTTGATTAGTAATTTCTTTTAGTGATTATTGTTGCATGCTTCTTTATGTTGATACAAGTTTATGATACCAGACAAGTTTTGTATATGAGTTTATAAGACCAGTTTATGTACAAGCTCATAATCCTCATGACACCGTAGAAATGTTTGTGTATGAAAATTCATTGCATTTGGCATCTGACAATCAAGTGTGAGCTTTGTCCAATGTATCGTGTATCGCGAATACAATAACTCATGAAAAGCTCATTCTCATGATTCGTCATCTTAGGGAGTTCTCAAGTGTCCACGACTCGAGAACTTAAAATAATTTAGTAATGATTAAACAAGATAAGATTTACCTAGAACATTTTGGGAGGGAAGAATATTGCGCTATCGGCTACCCCGATCCCTAAAGGCCCCATGCGGCATGGACAACCCTGCTAGGCAAGGGCTCCATGACTGACCAAGTTTACGTATGCTACGACACTTACAAGACAAGTTTATATACAAGTTTATGTTGTAAAGCAAGTTTATGATTACAAGTTCAAGTTTATGCTTTTGAGTTAATTTTTTATTGTGACAAGTAACAAGTTATATTGTTGTATAGTTGAATATGTATTTAAATTACTAGACAAGTGTACCCTTGGCTATCCGGGTTGACCGCAGTGCCAGTGGTAGCAATATTCTTAATAATGTATTTCTATTAATTAAGGCTTGTGATAACCCTAGTTAGTTAATTATAACAAGCCGTAGGTATGTTCGATCGTGAATTAGATGTTTGTTATTCGTATAGCTTGCTCTTCTAGTTTTATTTTCTTTCGGCGCATGGTTAGGGTGTGTCACACCCCGGTTCCATAGGTAAGGAACCGAGTCACATGGCAATGGCTAGCAACGCACTTTGGCGGGCATCCCAATCTAATGGGCCCGTCGGAGTACACTTAAGTTGTAAAGTACGATGAATAACCCATCATATAACACATAAATAGTCAATCTAAATCTCATCCACAGGCAACAAATATAAGAGCACAATAGAGGTAAACACAACAACTAATGTGCAGAAAGAAAATGTCCAAGATGAGTATCAAGTACAAATACTAGAGTAGTCACACGGGAACAAACCCGCTAGTACAAAATATTAGAATAAAAGTAAGCAATAAGATAACTTGGAACGGCATCAGGTAACTAGGTAATGATACCGTTCCAAGGAAAGAGTCACTACCAGCGATCAGGCAAGTCCTCAGGGATGACCTCGTCCTCGGCAGTGAGTACAGCTGCTGGATAGATGCCCGGTCCGTACTCCTCCGGAAAATTCTCGTCTCCTATACCTGGAAGGGAACCAGGTCCTCAGACGGACGTAATAAGGTACAAAAATACAGCATGCCAAGTAAACAAAAAGTACAAGTGCAACAATAGGTTACTCTATCATAACCAAACAAGTGTGACACAGTTTGAAGACAATGTTCGACGCATGGGATATCTAAAATAAAACCGTATCTTCGGACACGGAAACACACGGGATGTACCGCAGCTCCGGACAAAGAGTCACATAGGTGATACCACTACACTAGATACAGGATTACTATATAGATACTACATAAATATATAAGCACGTGTAGAGGAGCCCAAATGACTAGTAACTGTCTTCTCCTTCCCAAGCGGTCAACGATTATGCGCTGAACCTGAACCTCTATCTACAGTCTCAACACACATAAATAACTCAACAGACATGACCCTAAGGTCATCCCAGTCTCTGGTCATGATGTCAGTATCAGGATACAGGAGTCTGGCATGATCACAGTGTATGAGTGTGTCCTGGGGTGTCGATATACTCAGGTACATACATCGAGGTGCTACGAAGCATCTAACAATTATTCTAAGACGTTACGACGAACGTCAGCACCCGGTTGTGATCTGGACGCAAAGTATCGAACGTTAACATAAATACGTGCACAATGTACATATATAAACAATAAATATATGTAATCTGAAATACAGGATGGCAAGGTACACTTGCCTGCGTGCGGCTGCTGATGATGGGTTCCGGTACCACGTCCAAGCCTTCAGGTCCCGCAGTACCTAGAGATGAGATACAAACCAAAATCAATAATCTACTCCACGTCAAACAGGGATGCGACACACACCTACACCTAAGCTCAGTCTCAATCTCAATTAATTAACTAATATTTTACAGTCCTCAATCTCTAACTCATGATCCGTTATAATACCTATTTCAAAATCAAACACATGCTCCCCATGTCCATCAACCTTTTAATTATCAATTTATTTTCAGTCATAGTTTTAAAACAGCTAAACCACAATAACAAATGCACATTTAATAAATAGGATAACCGTCTCATATGGCATTAACATCCACCCTCATTTATATCCCAATTTCCATCCTCGTATGCATGTATTTCATATAATCAATCAAACCCTATTTAAACCATAAATATTTGATTTAGCATTTATTTTTTATCCATGTAAAAATATTCATAACCTCAAATTTAAATCAAACCCTAAACTTACCATTAATCCCAATCTCATAATATCATCATATGCTCATCTACACTATACTTCATCAACACAACCATGATTTAAACACAAACTTAGCTAAGGTACACAACCATGATTTATCAAGAACCCTAATCCTCAAATACATTATAAGATAAAAACTCTAACTAACACCTCCCAACAGACTATATAAACCCTAAAAAAAACTAATAATCAAAGACACAATGAAAACTCAAGAGAGGGGGAGAAGTATACCTAGGCGACGGGGGATCACTGGCTGGAGCGAGGTGGATGCAATGGTGGTGGAGACCTAAAACTCGCCGGAGAAGAAGAGTGGAGGAAGTGGTGGTGGTGATAGCTCGTGGTGGTGGTGGTGATGATAGCTCGTGGTGGAGGAGATCGGATGGACTCGCCGGAGTAATGGCTGCCATGGTGGAGTAGTGAAGTCGGGGGAGCTCAGAAACTCACCGGAGCAAAGGCTGCAGTGGCAGAGTAGTGAAGTCGGGGGGGGGGGTGTGGTCTGAAGTCGAACTGATGGTGGAGTGGCTCGACGCGGGTTGAGCCGAGGTCAGCCACCGGTCGACGCCGCGGGCTGCACAGGTCGGAGCAAGGTCGGCCGTTGCACTGGCCGGAGTCGGGTCAGCCGCTGCACTGGCCGAAGTCGGGTCAGTCGCCGGAGTGGGTGGCCGGATGGAAAGATCCTTTCCAGGAAGAAGAAAGGAAGAAGAAGAAGAAAGGAAGAAGAAGAAGAAATACGTATGGGTTCGGTTTTCTAGGTGGAGGAGGGAGGAGAGAGAGAGGGGGGAGTGGTTTCCAATGCCTAGGGATTAGGGCCTGCATTGGGGAGAGGGGGGAAAAGATACTTTATAGGGGTTGGTGTGGGGGAATGGAGGGTTGTGATGCTCCCAATTTAAATGGAGGGTGGAGATTCTACATGAAGGCTTGGGTTTCTTCATGCAAAGAAATAGGGAGAGTGTTGACTACGGTCAAAGAATGGTAACCTCTCCATTTGGCCTTGGCCAATGAGGTGAGGACATCTAAATCAATAAATTACAACTAAGCCCCTTAAATTCGAGAAATTATACGAACACATGAAATGATACAAAAATTATGAGAAAAATGGTGTTTGGTGATTTGCATGGTGAGGGGGTGTTGTGTGTTTAGTATAGATTTAATTAAATGGGTATTGTGATTAATTGAGGATTAAAATAGGATTAGACAAAATTGGTATCCCCGATTTAAATAGAATTAAAGTGTCTCGCGCTTTTAAATTAAATGGGGGCACTTGGGGTCAAAATTTAGAAATGACGCAAAGGTCAAAAATGGTATGGGCTTGGAGTCAGTCTTGGACCCTTTAGTTGGTTCGACTCAACGGGTTAAGTTGGTATCTCAAAATTGAGGGTAATGACACAGGTGTCCGACAAAGAATTAAATATAGGATTTAGGATACGAAAAATTGTGCGATTAATTTAAGGCACAATGGATTTGATTTTTGTGTGACGAAAAAGTCCAGTGCCTAAATTGGCGAGTCAAGTCAGAAGTACAATAGTCTGATAGAATTTATGGGCTGATATTAGGCTCCGAATAATTTAGCAATGGTAGGGCGCGCCAAGGGTTAAATTAATAAATAACAGACATATGCAACACTACTCTAAACCTCAAACATCTGCTGCTAAACCAAAATTTTCTAATCTATCCCTGACTATCTATATAATTAATTGAGGGTTTTTACAGGGTGCTAAGTTATGCTCGGGTGTGAAGGTATGCAACCCGGTCCTTGTTTGGTTTAAGGGTTGTAGTCCTGATCCAGAGTAGTTACTATGCTCTCTTGTCGCTCGTCGTCTTACTCTCTTTTCTGCAATTATTATCAGTTCTTCAGTATTATGTTGAGACAAGTACCTTGGTACCGTACAAGTCTCGGTCAGCATTTATTTCTTATATCTCTTTTGCTTATGTTGTGATGTATTGGTCTTTCACCTCGAGCTCCTTTGTGGTACTTGTTGCTTGGGGTTCTGACCCCACTGGCTTTGCATGGCAAGGTTACCCCGAAGAGAACCAGGACCCTCCGCGCATCTAGTAAGATGGCTCGCACTCGTAGGACTGCGGCCAAAGCTTGCGAGTGGGTTTCCTTTTTTTCACCCCTCGTCTTGATTACTTTATTTTGTAGTATTTAGCAAGGGTCTGAGTTAGCTCTTATATTTTTGAGACTTCGGTCAACATGATGCATATATCAGACCATGACTGGTATATTTAAATTATGTATATTTAAACTCTGCTAGTGCAGCATTTTGTATCCACTAGCTTCATGATCATATATGACCTATAATTTGGAATGCCTTTTTACTTTCATGTATGATATACTCTTGTACTTGTCTTATTGGATTGAGATTATATGATTTATCGTCCTTAGGACTAACGTCGTAGCATGCTAGAGTTCACTCATTTGTCTTCTAGACAACCTTAACACATTACGGTTTACTTCGATATTTTGCACGGTGTGGTTGGCCATGTCAGTGCCCGTATTTATCCAGTATTCTGGGAGTGGGGTATGATACTGTATTTATGACTTTTTGTGCCTACGCTCCCATATTCGTCATAATGAATGATTGTCCTTGTACTCGGTTGTTCAGCTGTGGTCAAGCCTTCTCAATTTGGGTAGACTATCACGACCCGCACCCGGTGTAAGGGTACAAGTCAGAAATAACGCTCAGCCTATGCCACAGAATCGGCGGTAGAACACTGTCTAGATAATCTATCTAATAATATAATGAACCACCAATAATAATAGTATACTCAATCACAGAACTAAGATAGAAATGAGCACGAATCAGATAAAGAATAGAATAGTCACAATACAACTCATGAGTCTAAAATAATACATCAATGAGTTTGAAGAAGTACAAAAATAAGCGGGAGACAAATCCAGTACAAAGAATACTACGAAGCTACAACTCCTGGGTCAACTGTCTCAGTTGGGATAAGTCCCTCCTGAGCCAGGGTCTCAGAATCTAAACCCACAATATCCTGGGGTCCATAATAGGTAGGGTACCACTCCTCAGTGTCATCTGGAAAAATATATCCAGTCAGGAAAGGAGCAGAGTATATCTCTAACAGTAGTTCTAATCAATGATAAAAACTATGTAACAGTAAATAGATGTGAATATACAAGATGCACAATTGATACAAGAGATATATATACAATAAGAAAATACTGGAAATAAATACAATAATGAACAATATGCCAATAAAACAAGACTACTAATGACTAAGTGTGTGAGTACTAGCTTAACATGTGATCGGCTTGGGCAAGATGCAATATGGCCTGGCTAATCATACGTGCGGTGTATGATCAACACTATTCAGTAATCAGTACTTGATATAATAGGGATATTGATCACATATCTATACTAATACTCCCCACCCTTGACCGGTATAACAGATCTAACCACGGTATGCTATGGCACGAGATTCCCCAAGAATATAGCGCTCTTCTCGATAATCAGTGTCTGTACATGTACAAGATAACCAATGAAATAATCTTGCACCATATACACCATATTCTAAGGAATAACATCTCATGACGAGATCCGGATATACCAATCCGTGTAACCATAGTGTCAAGAGAACATGGATATCTATACTAGATACAATGAACATAGAGGATATCATAAATAAGAAACTATCAGAGACTCGCCTTAAGTTCAATGAATAGTCTCACAGATGTCTGACTCAGTGCCTCGAAGACCTAGATATGGAATACAATATCAATACAAGGTTCCGAAAAGAGAATAAGTTAAACTAGTCAACTTCAAGGTCAATAAATCAATTCTAAGTCAAAAGTCAACTTTGTCAACTCTAAGGTCAACTATAGTCAACTATGGTCAACTATGGTCAAACCAAGGTCAACTATCTATTTTTAGGTTGTACAAGTCTAACACAAAAATCTTGGGTCAAGATATTAAAATCTAAGTCATAAAAATCATATCTTAAAATATTAGGATACCGTATCTCCGGATATGTAAATTCTAAGGTAAACATCACATTACATATATATCAAATAATTATGTATAATAATATAGAATATTAATTTACACATCAAATAGGTACCATGGTTTTAAACCAACTTGGTATCCTAACAAAATCACAATCTTGATATCCAAACCCCGTATCTTGAGTATCCCACTTACCTTGGTTTCCAAAAGGTAATACTCAATACCTTGATATACTAAATACCCTCATATATAATATATAAATATATACTAATATTATACAAATAGGAAATATAGCAATAATAGTATATTATCTCAATATCAATACATATACATATACATATACATATATATATATATATATATATATATATAAATATAGTATATAAACACATATATATTAATCTACCTAACCGTCGCTGAAACCAGGCTTTTAGTAACAATTCTGGGTGTCACTGAAAGTCGTCGTCACTGCTGCTGTTTGGAATCTGCACTGCTGCTGCTACTTTGGTGACGGTTTGCAACCTTCACCATTCCCGCTGTCGATGTTGCTGCATTAAATTTTCTGCTGTTGTTGTATTAATGACAGCAGCTGCTATCATTAATAGTCCGCCACTGCTACAACGGCTGCTGCTGTATTAAATGACAGTGGTTGCTGTCGTTAATACCTTCGTCGCTAAAAATCTGTGAATATATATATATATATATATATATATATATATATATATATATATATATATATATATATATATATATATATATATATCACCCAAATAAATATAAATATATATATCTATATATATAATAACTATACATAACCTCTCCTATTATTATGTACATATTTAATATAGCAACAACACAAACATACAACATATATAATAAATACACATCTATACATATATATAAATAATCACGTAATAACTATAAATAATCTAATTACTTAATTAAACATACACATATATTTTATAAAAATATATACATATATTTATATCCCTAACATATATTATAACATATATACTAATGCATGTAGAAGAAAGCTACATAATATATATTCTATTAGTACATATATAATACATAGATCTATGATACAATAAACACTATAATAAATACACCATAATACATATATATATATATATATATATATATATATATATATATATATATATATATATATATATACAATTATAATTCAAGAATTAAAGCACAATTAATTAGATCTACACATAAACACACAATAAATGGAGAGTATCACACCGTATCCCACTAGATTTAGGATACACATGCGACACGAGTCCACCACACATTCAATTGCACCCCGAAGGATACAAGCAAGTCACATATAATATTTATGAACAAAATAAAGTGTCAAATATAGATCTATGTGTCCGTGTCAAAATACGACATGTACAAAGTTTCGTGTCGGAGGAAAAACCCTCAAAACAATACGTATCACCAAATTATTGGAATACGACCTACACGTACCCAATTATGGATATGAAACTAGACCCAAACACATAAACACATACCAAATTGATCTATAGGATCAATTGACACACACAACAAATGTCATTCTCAAAATTTCCCCAAAATTGACACAAAAAGTACAATAACTTTCTCAATAGGCCTTTTATGAATACAAAACCAAATCCAATGGGTAGTATATGCATATGGATTGATTTTCCATGATTAAATCTCAGATTTAGAAGATATTTTAAGGGAAAAAACTGAATTGTACCTATTGGGAGATGAATTTCCAATAAAATCTCCAATTGAGATAAAATTGCTTCCAACTTATAGATTATTGCTCCTCTTTGTAGATCCTTACTTTTTAAGTCTCTAATGATAATTTGGAAAAGAATTAGAATAAATTTTGGTAGAAAAATGAAGTGGAAATGAAGAAAATTGGTAGTGGAAAATTCTAGATCTAGAATTGGAATGAAAAAGAGGAGAGAGAATTTTCCCACTCTTTTTAAATAGGCTAGCCCCTGTTCCTCTCCCTCAAGTAATCATGTAATGTCCATTATACCCCTTGGGACCTCTCATGACAAAATAATTAAGGAATGAAGCTTCTAGTCTAATGATTTAATTAATTTAATCCATCTCCTTAACAATGGCTTTCTAAATGGGCTAAGTCTAACTCATTAATTCATGTTGGTCCATGGGTCCAAACTAAACTAGTTAGGTCTACTAACACAAGTCCAAATTAAATAAATAATATCTAACAATAATTAAATAATACCACAAATAATTATATATCAAGCACAATAATTAATTAAATAGGAAATTACTAAAATACCCTTTCCTAGAAAATATGGTAGTGACAAGTCTACCCTCCTTAAAATAATTTTGTCCTCAAAATTCAAAGACGAAAACTACCCCCAAAAAATAACAAAACAGAACTAAAGAATCACAACTAACTATGAAAGAACATAACAATGAATAAAATATAACTAGGAAATAACATACCTCAAGGCACAAACAAGTATGGATAACGCTCTCGCATTTCATCCTCTCTCTCCCAGGTAGACTCCCCCGGAGAGTGATGCCTCCATGCGACACGCACAAAAGGAATAGTCTGGTTCCTCAGTACCTTCTCTCTCCGATCCAGAATCTCAACTGGATGCTCTGGATAGCCAAGAGTAGGGCCTACCTCTATCACCGAGTGATCCAATACATGACTAGGATTTGCCATGTATCATCTCAACTGCGATACGTAAAACACGTTATGCACTCCCTCTAATGCAGGTGGCAAGTCTAGTCTATAAGCAACTGCACCAACCTCTCTAGAATAGTGAAAGGTCCGATGAATCGTGGACTAAGCTTCCCGCCTCCACCGAAGCGAATCGTGCCTTGTGTCGGAGAAATCCTCAGAAATACCAAACTACCCACCTCGAACTCCAAAGGTCTTCGATGGCTATCGACCCAATGCCGCTGTTTGTCCTGCGCCACTCGAAGTCTGTCTCTGATCAACTGAACCTTCTCTGCTGCAACCACAACCATCTCTGGCCCAAGCAAAACTCTCTCTCCAACATCGTCCTAAGACAAAGGAGTACGACACATTCGACCATACAGAGCTTCAAAAGGTGACATATCTATACTGGCCTGGTAACTGTTATTGTAAGCAAACTCTACCAAATAGAGATGGTCCTCCTAAGAACCCCCGAAATCTAGTACACAAGTGCGCAACATATCCTCGAGAGTCTGAATAGTCCTCTCTGACTGTCCATCTGTCTAGGGATGATATGCAGTACTGAACCTGAGCTGAGTGCCCAAAATCTCCTGCAAATTTCTCCAGAAATGAGAAATAAAACGACTATCCTGATCTGAGACTATGCTGACGGGAACTCCATGTATCCTAACGATTTGCCTCATATATATCTCTGCCAGCTTCTCCGTAGACAAACCCACCTTGAAAGGCAAGAAGTGGGCCGACTTGGTCAACCTATCAACGATGACCCAAAATGCGTCTTTCCCTCCTGGAGATCGTGAAGGTTCAGACAAAAAATCCATAGTAATGTGTTCCCACTTCCACTCGGGAATGGGTAATGACTGAAGTAAACCTCCTGGCCTCTTCCTCTCGGCTTTCACCTGCTGGCACACTAAGCATCTGGATACAAACTGTGCCACTTCCCTCTTCATGCCATACCACTATACACTCTCTCGCATATTCCGATACATCTTGTTAGCACCTGGATGCATGGAATACTGAGAGCGATGCGCTTCCTGCAATACCTTCTCATGTAGCTCTCCACTAGGCACACACAATCTAACTCCATGCCTCATGGATCCATCCTCTGCAATAGTGAAATCATCCTCCAATCCTGCTCTCACCTGAGCTCTGATACTCCTCAGAGATACATCCTCATATTGTGCTGCCTTGATCCTGTCCATCAAATCTGAGTGTATCTACAATCCCCACATCTGCATAGAACCACCCAAAATAATTACCTCAATGCCCAAGCTCTCCAAGTCCTCCAAAAAATATCGATCCTGTGTTAAGAACATAGCTACCGGATACCTGCTCAAAGCATCGGCAACTACATTGGCTTTCCCAGGATGATATTGCAAAGAGATACCAAAATCCTTCATCAGTTCCAACCACCGATGTTGCCTCATGTTCAACTCCTTCTGTGTGAAAATGTACTTCAAGCTTTTATGGTCTGTGAAGATCTCCATACGCTCTCCGTACAAATAATATTTTCATAACTTCAGGGCGAATATGACGGCTGCCAACTTTAAATCATGGGTAGGATAGTTCTTTTCATGAGGACACAATTGCCTGGATGCATAGGCAATCGCTTTTCCATGCTGCTGAAGAACACAACCCAAATCCTTCCCCGATGCATCACTATAAATAGTGAAACCTCCGGACCCTGATGGCAATGTCAAAATAGGAGCAGACGTCAACATCTTCTTCAACTCCTCAAAAGCAACTTGGAAATCCTCCGTCCAAACAAACTCCACATCCTTCCTTGTGAGTCTGGTCATCGGTTCGGCAATCCTCAAAAAATCTTGCACAAACTTTCTGTAGTAGCCTGCCAATCCTAAGAAACTCCTGATCTCTGCTACCGAACTCAGAGTCTTCCAAGATTCCACTACTAAAATCTTCTTCGGATCTACTGAAATATCATTACCGGTTACAATATTCCCCAATAACTCTACCTTGTCCAATAAAAACTCACACTTGGACAACTTTCCATACAGCTTCTCCTTCCTCAGCACATCCAACACAATCCTCAAATGCTCCTCATGCTCCTCTGGTGTCCTCGAGTATATGAGTATGTCGTCGATGAATACCACCACGAACTTGTCAAGGTACTGGTGGAACACCTTGTTCATCAAGTTCATAAATACCGCCGGTGCATTAGTTAAACCAAACGGCATCACCATAAACTCGTACTGACCATACCGAGTTCTAAAATCAGTCTTCAGTATGTTCTCCTGTTTTACCTTCACCTGATGGTAGCCTGATCTCAAATCTATCTTAGAAAATACCTTCGTACCACTCAACTGATCAAACAGATCATCAATCCATGACAAATGATACTTATTCTTGATATTAAGATTATTTAAAGCCCTGTAATTAATGCACATGCGCACCGATCCATCCTTCTTCGGTACAAACAATATCGGGGCTCCCCATGGTGAAGAACTAGATCTGATAAACTCATTATCCTATAATTCGTCTACCTGCTTCTTCAACTCGACCAGCTCGCTGTTATTTACTCTATAGACATGCTGCGAAATTGGTTCTGCACCTGGCATCAAGTCTATAGAAAATTCAATATCTTGATCTGGCGGCAATCCTGGGAATTCCTTAGGAAACACATCCAAGAACTCTGCTATCAACGGATGTGGCAACTCCTTGTCTTCCACCATAGCTCCACAAATAATATCTTCTCCCTGCTCTGTAGCTCCTCTAGCAAACTCGAACTCTGGCTCTCTTGGCGGACTAAACAAAACTCTACCTCCTCTATAATCTATGCTAGCACGGTGCCTACTCAATCAATCCATTCCGAGTACAATATTGTAGCTCGAAAGTGGCATTACAAGTAGACACACACTTAACTCCCGGCCTCCCAGAGTAACTCTTTGATCCTTACAAATATTATTAACCAGGATAATGCCTCCCCCGGTCATGATCTTGCAAGTCCTAAGCAAAGAATCATCTACCAAACCATGCTTCAGAGCAAAAGAAACAGATACAAAACTATAGGAAGCACCACTATCAAACAAAGCTAAAGCTAGAATAGAATCAAGAAGAATAGAACCTGCGATGATATCTCCGGTGGGTTTATCCTACTCGACGGTCATAGCAAACGCTCGTCCCTGTCGAGCACCTCCCTGTTGTTGATGCTGGACAAAATGCTACTACTGTGTCGGAAGCGATCCCCTCGGCTGTGCTGCAGGTGGTCTCGTCTGTGCCCTCGGAGCTGAAGTTGCTCCCTGAACTGCACGATGAGGACACTCCCTCGATTGATGCCCTTCAGTACCACAATATAAACAAACTCTTAGCATCCTCCTGCAAACTTCCCAAATATGGTCGGACTTCTTACAGTAGTTGCATGGAGCTTGCTGTAACTGTCTCTGCTGCTGAGGTGCCTAATAAAAAGGCGCTCTAGCTAGAGTCTGGTTCTACTATGGTTGCTGGAAAGGTCTGGATTGGAAATGAGGACGTTTGGCAGATATTGCACTGCCGTTGGCCCCCAGAAAAGAATTACGGTCTCTCTTAGGCTTCAAACCCAACTCCCGATCAACCTTGCGTGCCTCCGCAAGTATCTCCGAGTATGTCTCATAAAAAGACGGAATAAGAATCTTCACTTTCCAGTTTAGACCCTCATGGAAACGAATAGCTCGAACCTCCTTCTCTCTCACCAGATACTCTATAAATTGGCTCAACCTGCCGAACTCCGCAACATACTCCTCCACTGACATGCTCCCCTGAATAAGACTCTCAAACTGTCTCCCCAAGTCTAGCCTGTCTGCCCGGGCAAAAAGCTTTTTCTTAAAAAGGTCCTTGAATACCTCCCAAGATTGTCCTGCGTCAACCAGAATTGGCTCATTACTGAACCAAGTGCGAGCGACGTCGAACAGTTGAAGTCCTACCGTCTCAACCTTCAGATCCTCAGAAAGATGGGACACCCTCATAAGATGCTTAATGTCCTTGAGCTAATCATCAGCATAGACGATGCCCTCCGTCGGCTCCAGTTTCTTGAAGTCCTGAATATTGCCTGGCCGAAGCTGAGCAACCTAAGGAACATCCTGCTGCTGGATCGGAACTTCTCTTTTGACTACAGCACGAGCAAGCTGATGAGCACTCTCGATGCCTTGTCCTAGAATGTCGGTCTGCCTCTGATGTGCCTCTGATTGAGCCCTCTGTGCCTCGAGCATCTCACGAAATAGTATAAATATCTGTGACGCCTCTGCTGGCACAGGAGGTGGAGGTGGAAGCCCCTCAGATACAGCTGACACAGTCCTTTGAGTAGGTGGTGGACCTCCAAAAGTAGCTAACACTCCAATCACCGAAGAAGTGACTGGTGCAGGCCCTCGGGATATCGCAGACCTCTCAGAAACTGCTCTCCCCTGCTACGATCTAGTCTTAGGCGGCATCCTGAGACAAAGCAAAAGAAAGAATCAATATGGTACATGATGTAAGATATAAAGGAAAGGACAGTTTAAGAGGTCAAGTATCAATATCAAAGGAGAATAGTTGAATTAAAAGAATTTTCCTAGGTGTGATTGAGTATCTCAGCCTATTCCAATATCCTATTGCAGGCTCGCAGTAGTAGAACTAAATTGTCGCACTACCACGATATCACATACTTTGTGAAGCTAGACCTACATGGGCCACCACCAAAAATGTGTCACGATCCGCACCCGGTGTAAGGGTACAAGTCGAAAACAATACCCAACCTACGCCGCAGAATTGACGGTAGAACGCTGTCTAGATAATCTATCTAACAATATAATGAACCACTAATAATGATACTATACTTAATCACAGAACTAAGATAGAAATGAGCACGAATCAGATAAAGAATAGAATAGTCACAATATAACTCATGAGTCTAAAATAATACATCAATGAGTCTGAAGAAGTACAAAAATAAGCTGGAGATAAATCCAATACAAAGAATACTACGAAGCGACAACTCCTGGGTCAATTGTCTCAGTTGGGATAAGTCCCTCCTGAGCCAGGGTCTCAGAATCTAAACCCACAACATCCTGGGGTCCATAATAGGTAGGGTACCACTCCTCAATGTCATCTGGAAAAATATATCCAGTCAGGAAAGGAGCAGAGTACATCACTAACAGCAGTTCTAATCAATAATAAAAACTATGTAACAGTAAATAGATATGAATATACAAGATGCACAATAGATACAAGAGATATATATATATATAATAAAGAA
This sequence comes from Iris macrosiphon, assembly GCA_036927795.1. Classification (NCBI taxonomy): domain Eukaryota; kingdom Viridiplantae; phylum Streptophyta; class Magnoliopsida; order Asparagales; family Iridaceae; genus Iris; species Iris macrosiphon. The sequence goes on along the minus strand of JAYESA010000005.1, from coordinate 18,473,731 downwards.
ATACTGGAAATAAATACAATAATGAACAATATGCCAATGAAACAAGAATACTAATGACTAAGTGTGTGAGTACTAGCTTAACATGTGATCGGCTTGGGCAAGATCCAATACGGCCTGGCTAATTATAGGTACGGTGTATGATCAACACTATTCAGTAATCAGTACTTGATACAATAGGGATATTGATCACATATCTATACTAATACTCCCCACCCTCGACTGGTATAATAGATCCAACCACGGTATGCTATGGCATGAGATTCCCCAAGGAGATAACGACTCTTCTCGAGAATCAGTGTATGTACATGTACAAGATAACCAATGAAATAATACTTGCACCATATACACCATATACCAAGGAATAACATCTCATGACGGGATTCGGATATACCAATCCGTGTAACCATAGGGTCAAGAGAACATGGATATCTACACTAGATACAATAAACATAGAGGATATCATAAATGAGAAACTATTAGAGAATGTACTCACCTGAAGTCCAATAAATAGTCTCACAGATGTCTGACTCAGTACCTCGAAGACCTAGATATGGAATACAACATCAATACAACGTTCCGAAAAGAGAATAAGTTAAACTAGTCAACTTCTAGGTCAATAAGTCAATTCTAAGTCAAAAGTCAACTATGTCAACTCTAAGGTCAACTATGGTCAACTATGGTCAAACCAAGGTCAACTATCTATTTCTAGATTGCACAAGTCTAACACAAAAATCTTGGGTCAAGATATTAAAATCTAAGTCATAAAAATCACATCTTAAAATATTAGGATACTGTATTTTCGGATACGTAAATTCCAAGATAAACATCATAATACATATATATCAAACAATTATGTATAATAATAGAGAATATTAATTTACACATCAAATAGGTACCATAGTTTTGAGCCAACTTGGTATCCCAACAAAATCACAATCTTGATACCCAAACCCCGTATCTTGAGTATCCCACTTACATTGGTTTCCACAAGGTAATACTCAATACCTTGATATACTAAATACCCTCATATATAATATATAAATATATACTAATATTATACAAATAGGAAATATAGCAATAATAGTATATTATCTCAATATCAATACATACATACATATATATATATATATATATATATATATATATATATATATATATATATATATATATATATATATATATATAAACACATATATATATTAATCTGCCTAACCGTCGCTGAAAATAGTGTTAAAAAATACTGATACGCTAAAACCAGGCTTTTAGTAACAGTTCTAGCTATCACTGAAAGTCGCCGTCGCTGTTGCTGTTTGGAATCTGCACTGCTGCTGCTTTGGTGACGGTTTACAACCGTCACCATTCCCGCTGTCGCTGCTGCTGCATTAAATTTCTCGCTGCTGTTGTATTAATGACAGCGGCTGCTGTCATTAATAGCCCGCCACTACTACAGCGGCTGCTGCTGTATTAAATGACAGTGACTGCTGTCATTACTACCTCCGTCGCTAAAAACCTGTGAAAATATATATATATATATATATATATATATATATATATATATATATATATATATATATATATATATATATATATATATCACCCAAATAAATATAAATGTATATATCTATATATATAATAACTATACATACCCTCTCCTATTATTATGTACATATTTAATATAGCAACAACACACACATACAACATATATAATAAATATACATCTATACATATATATATATAAATAATCATGTAATAACTATAAATAATCTAATTACTTAGTTAAATATACACATATATTTTATAAAAACATATACATATATTTATATCCCTATCATATATTATAACATATATACTAATGCATGTAGAAGAAAGCTACATAATATATATTCTATTAGTACATATATAATACATAGATCTATGATACAATAAACACTATAATAAATACAAAATAATACATATAATATATATATATATATATATATATATATATATATATATATATAATTCAAGAATTAAAGCACAATTGATTAGATCTACACATAAACACACAATAAATGGAGAGTATCACACTGTATCCCACTAGATCTAGGATACGCATGTGACACAAGTCCACCACACATCCAATTACATTCTGAAGGACACAAGCAAGTCATATATAATATTATGAACAAAATAAAGTGTCAAATATAGATCTATGTGTCCGTATCAAAATACGACATGTACAAAGTCCTATATCGGAGGAAAACCCCCTAAAATAATATGTATCACCAAATTGTTGGGATACGACCTACACGTACCCAATTGTGGATATGACACTAGCCCCAAACACATAAACACATGCCAAATTGATCTATAGGATCAATTGACACACACAACAAATATCATTCTCCGAATTTCCTTAAAATTGACACAAAAAGTACCATAACTTTCTCAATATGCCTCCTATGAACACAAAACCGAATCCTATGGGTAGTATATGCATATGGGTTGATTTTCCATGATTAAATCTCAGATTAAGAAGTTATTTTAAGGGAAAAACTGAATTGTACCTATTGGAAGATGAATTCCCAATGAAACCTCCAATTGAGATAAAATTGCTTTCAACTTGTAGATCCTTGCTCCTCTTTGTAGATCCTTGCTTACTCCTTCTAGATCATTGCTTCTCAAGTCTCTAATGGTGATTTAGGAAGGAATTGGAATAAATTTTGGTAGGAAAATAAAGTGGTAATGAAGAAAATTGGTAGTGGAAAATTCTAGATCTAGATTTGGAATGAAAAAGAGGAGAGAGAATTCCCCCCCTCTTTTTAAATAGGCCGACCCCTATTCCTCTCCCTTAAGTAATCATGTAATATCTATTATACTCCTTGGGGCCTCTCATGAAGAAATAATTAAGTAATGAAGCTTCTAGTCTAATGATTTAATTAATTTAATCCATCTTCTTAACAATGGCTTTCTAAATGGGCTAAGTCTAACTCATTAATTTACTCCTGCGGATACTCCTAATCGTCTATACCTGTCAAAGGTACCAGGTCCTTAGAGGGATGTAACAAGATACAGCATACGAGCCAATTAAATACAGTAAAATATGCATACTAGACAGAAAATATACAAGTACATTATTCTAGATAATCTATATAAAAATGCATAATGAGGATAATTTTTTAACGTATGGGCAGGTGTAGGCTACTCTAATACACACGCTATCTCATCACTCATGAATACACAAACGTATACCACCAAATTGACATACCTCAAGGGTAGCGACCATCGCGACACAAATACCATAGTGCGTCCAGTTACTACGGTTGACCAAAGAAGGTAGCCCATACGCCTACTGAGTGTCCTCCCCTCCCATGATATTATGTGTCAAGTGTGTGTCAACATATATAATATATAATTATGACTGAAAAAAATACATATATAATAAATATATGAAAATATGATAAGCATGTAAAGTACTATAAGCAATTTGGCAAGATATCTTGCCTTGTGTCCGAGCAAAGTTTAGAAAATCTTATGGCTGCAAACACGTCAAGTCACAATAGTACAAAGAGAGAAAGATGTACGAACGTCTCTCGATGCTGAAACAAACATCATCAACGTTCCCAGAATAAGAGAGATATTCAGAAAACTCTACCCTTTTGTCAAATTTGGACAGAGGGGCAAAACGGTAATTTTGGGTTAAAGCGGGGTCCACATGTAGGCTACTTTGCACCGAAATACATGTCAGGGGTAAAGGTCTCTAAATTAGACAAATTATAAGTCAAAAAAAAATTTAAACGATGATACGAACTCAATAGTATATCCAATTTTGGATTTCGGTGAACCGATCACAAAATTTCCTTCAAGTCAAACCGTTGGGCCCGCGAATAGGCGACTCGGCCAACTATCTCAAAATTATGTGAAATTTAGGTCACAGGACCAACGTGAAACCAAGAATCCAATGGAGCAAGTTTTGTTATATTTTAACGACCGTACACAAAGTATTGTGGTTATTTGTAAAAGTCGCGATACGAAATTTTTTTACGAATACGGGTTGATTCCGGCGTGCATACACGTCCGAATCAACTTTCGCAAAAGCCTACACATCCGGTTATACTATACGTCCTTTGCGGTACAATTGGTATGCGATGTGGTGGTCCCATTTGGTGCAGCGCACTCCGTATCACAAGTTTTTGGGTTTTAGAAAGCAGATTTTTTTGGTCAACTTCTAACAAAAATAACTAGACAATTAAAGCAAATTAATTAAAACTAAAAGAAATATTTTGTCCTATATGTTTCTAATAAATGACTTCAAATAGATTTTAGAATTCTAAATGAGTTAGTCGTAAACTGGTCGTGAACATGGGTGGTTGAACTATTCTTTCTGAACTATTTTGACAATTTTTTGCCCAACTTTGGGTAGATTTTTCTCTCAATCCAGGGAACCTAAATTCATTCTATTTGAAGGGGTTCCTAATCGATCATGTTATGAACCAACACAAAAGGTGGTTCGTGAAACGAAGCGGAGTCGAAGGAGATACGTTACTTGAAAGAGAGGGGGTCACTGCTTGCGAGGTAGCGGGTAGGGGTGATCGCCCGGATCCGGTGGTTGAACAGCGGCTGACGGCGCTCCGGCGGTCACGCGGGGGTTGAGAGGAAGGGGGAGAAGAGAATTATGGTAGGGTTAGGGTTTTCGAGTGTTATATATATATATATATATATATATATATATATATATATATATATATATATATATATATATATATATATATATATATATGTGTGTGTGTGTGTGTGTGTGTGTGTGTGTGTGTGTGTGTGTGTGTATTCTGAGAGTCACGGGGTCGGCCTGTCCGTGGTTTGCTGGGAAGGCTAGTGGATCCGGGTCCTAGGTCGGGTCCAGATTGGATCCGACACAGATCCACTAAGAGTATTTTCTTTCTTTCTTTCTTTCTTTCTTTCTTTCTTTATTTTTTTTTCTTTCTTTTCTTATCTTTTTCTTTTCTTTTCTTTTATTATCTTATTATTATTATTATTATTATAAATAATAATTATACACACACACACACACACACACACACAATTATATATACTAGAGTATAAAAATATTCAGGAAAAAATATATTTGCACAACTAGAAAATTAATAATAATTCTCAGGAGATAAAAATATAAGTTTGTGTAATATTTCTAAATAGGTTATTCATATAAGTACTCAAATCAAATAAACCTATTTTCTAATAAACCGAGGAAATAACCTAAAGAATTTCAATAATTTAATAAAAATACTAAAAAAATAAAAAATAAAATTTAGGGGGTTTTACAGTACATGTATATAATTTGAGTTATATTTGCTATATTTGATTTTCATGATATCTTAAAATAAGATATTAACCAAGGTTTAAAGTATCGAAATCAGAATTGGTATCGGACCATTCCTATGAGCTTTAAAGTAAATTGAATAAAATTTTAATTTTAAGTATTTACAGTATTTACAGTGTTATTTCTTAAAATATTTAAAATATGATATTAACCAAGGTGCATAAATTTAAGTAATTACAGTGTTGTTTCTTAGTATTTTTAAAATTGAATGAAACAGTAATCACCCTTGTCGATTAATTTACATACGATAGATAATTTTTTTCTCTTTTATATGTTTTTACAATCTTAATATAACCTAATATAACTTCATAAACCATCAGAATGGATAAAAAATCAACCTAGAAACTAGAAAATGTCATAGTTTGACTGTTTGACTGTTTGACGTAGAGTTGACCTAGTTTGTCTATTTTGACCTAGAAATCTAGAATCTAATTAAATTATAAAAATAATCTAATTAAATTGATAAAATTTTATTAAGACAACTTTCATATGCTTTGGCTGCCCGTTCATCTACGAGCTTCCCATCATTCTTTCTTTTGTGGGTCCGTTGAAAGATTGTTGGAAAGTCGACGGTCTTGGGGTCTTTTCTGGCTCTGGCAGCCTCATCGCAATGTAAAAATTAAGAAATTAATAAATAAATAAATAAATAAAATTACAAAAAAGCTGATCTAGCAAAAAAAATTAATATTAACTATCTGTCAAAAATGCTCGACGGTCGGAATGGATCCACAAGTATGGAGACCACCCTTAGAACGGACAACCTTCGCCTTCTCGCACTTGGTCTTGTAGGCCGAGGTGTCCATCTTCTTCTTCATCTCCTCCCAGTACTTCATCTTCAGCTACTCCTTGCGATAATCCGTTCCAAGTAACGCCAGCATCTTTTGGTCATTGATCATATCTCTTAACCTCTTGCTTGCGATAATCTTGTAGAACTTCCGGATATCACTATCTCTATAATCAGGCCACCAGTACAACCTCTGCAAATTAGAAAAATATTTTTTATTATTGTAATAAAAAAATATTATTATAAATAAAATTTATTTGAATTTCCTGAGCTTCTCTAGCCAAGCGAATCGTCGATCGAGCGAGATGTCACTGAAGTTGATGCCGTCAAAGTAGCCCCGCATGATCTCTCCCAGATCATTTCCAGCCTTGATCGAAAAACATATGAAATAAGTAGAAAATATAAAATTAGAATAAAAATATAAAATAAATGTGCGAATTGACAAATAAATGCTTACGTCGCTCCATCAACCCATAGCTTGGGATGACATATATTGGATGGCTGCTCTGGTACAGTAGGGGGTCTGCAAATCCTGTACGGTGGACATATACTCCGTTGTCCACAAGAAGGCCTGGAAATAGATTTTTTCCTATGGGAGCAACTGTTGAGTAGCCAGTGTAGTATTGTCGGTAGTGGATGGAGTAGAAGAAGGGGTAGCAGCTGATGGAAATCCGAAAGAAGGAGTAGCTCCTACTACTGAAGAATGAGTATATGACGGGCATAAACCATCCACCGCATCTACGAACTCGTCCTCAGGTCGTGTGCAAAAATCTGGGATAGCAGGTGTAGTATACGGAGGATTTTGAGAAGATGATCCTCTATGAACTTGTCGTCGTACTCGTCCTTGTTCTGCCATACTATCGATAAATCTGCAGCAAATAAAAAAATTGTGTTATCAAACAGATAATCATAAAGTAATAGTTTGGTAAAATAATTAAATACTAGTGTGATGATGAAATAAATAATAATTGTGTCATAAAATAATTAAATAAATATCTAAGCTAATGCATATGTAAGTACGTACTAATCTTCTTCATCTTTCAAATCGTCATCGTCTTCTGAATTATTTTCTGAATTATTTTCATCTTTTACTTCTTCATTTTATTTTTTACTTCTACTATCACTATCACCTTCATCTTTCAATTTTTGTTCCTCGTTTGATACCTCCATATCAGAGTTCTCCTCTATATGAGGTAAATCTACTATCTCAAACTCTTCATCAACCCTATCATCCTCTACGGTAATGTCAACCTCCATACCATCAACATCGACCAAACTCATATATGCAAGTTGAGGCATGACCACATCCTCCTCTTGGTATGCTAGATCCCCAACATTATATGTGTTTTTAGATTTAGTTTTGTATACAGCCCATCCAATATTTATTATTGCGTTATCGACTAGGATAGCATGTATAATACACTTGAACCGTTTGACTAGCCAACACAAATGATTCAAAACCTATATATCTTTTTTTATATTTTATATCAACAAACCCAAACTATTTGTCAATTTTTCATCCTTGCTTGGATGTTGTGTCAAACCAATCACATTTAAAAAATACATTTTTTGTCTCATAAGAGTAATCCAGCTCCACGATATCCCTTAGTACACCGTAATAGTCAAATTCTGGATTGACATCATAGACTGAACCCCTCACACATACTCCAGAATTCTTTGTATAATTAGCCTCCTCATTGACAAATGATTGATTAATAGACTTATCAGTGGTTCTAAATTTGAAGCCATTGATGGTGTATCAATCCCAATACTTTGCCCTCTTACTTGGTCTGATAGCTAATGCTCAAAGTCGTTTGTTCTGTAAGTCTGTACCAGGATAAAAAATCCGAAACATCACGTATCATATAGACATTAGACAAAGATTGGTCTGAATGCTTAATGTTTAGGATCCGTACATAATCATGGAACCACGATAAAAAAATATATCATCCTCTCTAGCAAGATCATCTTCATTAATATTATGTCTCTCCATTTTTACCTCAGCTCTAAAAGTACTATGATAATAAGAAGAACACTTAGAGTAATTCTTTTCCATGTATATATAAAATTAAAATATCTAAGAAAGACGTGTCTCTTACTTCTCAATATCTTGTATCTCTTTTATACCACTATTTAACAATATATATCGATAAGCGACTTCAAACTCATCGTCTTCTAACTAACTTACTTTAGTAGCACTTGTTGGCTTCCCTCCCATATTGAAGATAGTGTGAATTAAACTATTCGGGACATTAACCCCATCATCATCATTTCTTGGAGCTCCATTGAGATTTGTTCTGACATGAGTATCAAATTAGATGGAGCAAAAGTTTGAAACCTCAATGATATATGCTTCATATAACGAAGCTTCTACATGAGCCTTATTGCCAACCTTTTTCTTCAGGTGATTTAGAATTATTTGAATAAAAAAATTATTAGTATAAAGAATTTATACTAATCAAAGTGGATACATCCATCAATAATGGATGGGAGCACCGACACGTGCTTCGTATGCAAGATGAATCGGCAAATGCTCCATACTATCAAAAAAATTGGGGGAAAGCACCCTTTCTAACTTACACAATGTCAATACAATATTTTCCTCAAGTTCTATTATTGTTGCACCGTCAACTTGCTTGAACACAAATCTCTAAAGAATATAGATAATTCGGCCAATGGAGTCCATACTTGATGAGGCAAGATCTCTCTCAGATTAATAGGTAGTAACCTCTCCATAAACACATGGCAATTATGACTCTTCATCCTTGTCGACTTGCGTTCATTGAGATCAACACATCTTGCCATATTTGACACGTAGTCGTCAGAAAATCTTAACTTTGAAATTCAGTTACATATTATCAATTTATCCTCCCTACTCAATGTAAATGGCACTGGAGGCTTGACCCAATTTCCGTTGCCACTTTATTATATGTGCAAATCTGAACGCCTGCAAATAATTTTCAAGTTATTTCTTGCTTTGACATTGCCTTTTGTTTTTTCCTTGATATCCATCACCGTATTGAAGATGTTGTCGAATACATTCTTTTCTATATGCATGACATCAAGATTGTGTCTTATGAGATTGTCCTTCCAATAAGGTAAGTCCCAAAAGATACTCTACTTCGTCTAATTATGCCTATGTCCGAACCCTTCAAAGTGATCGGCCGATATCAGATCTTCCATTACAGTCGGCAATCCATCTACCTCTTTCCAAACTTTGTCTCATGTCAGTCTCAACGGGGGAGGAGATAATTCATGTTTACCAGCTCTAAAGGCATCTATGTTCCTTCTCCATGGATGCGACGCTGGAAGAAACTGATCATGACAATAAAAAAATATACTTTTCCTCCATTTTGGAGACGAAATGCCTTACTCTTTTTCATACATATCGGACAAGACAAAGAACCATGAGTACTCTACCCCGATATCATCCAATATGCTAAAAAATAGTTGATGGTCCACATGAGAGACTCTCATCTGAAAGTTCTGCTCCTTCGATATATCATATGTTCGAATGCCGAATTGCTATAATTGTTTCAACTTATTCTACCATCGGCTGCAAGTATATATCGATGTTCTTCTTTGGATTTTTTGGACCGGGCATGATAAGTGTCAAGAACATGTAAGGAGTCTTCATGCACATCCACGATGGTATATTATGAGGCATCAAAATCATCGGCCAACAAGAATATCAAGATTTCGACTATCCGAAAGGAGTGAATCCATCAGAATATAAACCCAACCGGACATTCCTGGGCTTCACAATAAATTTATGATGACACAGTTGAAAATATTTCTAAGCCTCTCCATCGGAAGGATGAGATAATTCTCCTTCATCCATCTTTCGTTCTTTGCTATGCCATGTCATGTGTTGTGCTATATTTGTGGACATATACATCCTCTACGGTCTCTTTATGATCGGTAAAAACTGCATGTACTTGTAGGGACGCAATCTTGCTCGGACAGTTAACTTTTTTTTGCCTCGAATTGGTTTGTACCGGTTCGTATGACAGAAAATGCATTTATCTTTATCATTGTTCTCCTTGTAGTACAATATGTAACCGTTTCGATAATAATCTATCTTTTTATAGCCTAATCCGAGTTTTTGTATCATCATCTTCGACTTGTAGAAGTTTTCATTCAACTCCTTCGATTCTTTTGGCAATAACTCTCTAACAAACTGAATTATTCGGTCGTAGAATTCATGCAACAAGTTAAAATCATACTTTAGGTTCAACAACCGTATTACCACTGACTTGACAGAATGAGAATCATAACTCGGATATAACGGAGTATCCACATTCTTGAACATATCATATAATTCCTTCGTATCGGAATTAGGATCCTCCGGATCAAAACTTGGATCGGCCGCATCAAATACCAACTCACATTGTCACTCCTCGTTCCCGATATTGCAGTTGCTTCCTATTATAGAGTGTAAGTGGGAGCACATCACGTTGGACTTTATGACTGGTTTACCTAGGTCACCGACTGGTCGAGATACAGTTTGGGTGATAGTGGATCGTCTCACAAAAGTAGCTCACTTTTTTTATTTTTGAGTAGGACAGTCTACAGAACAATTGGCTGAAATATATATATATATGTGACAGATAGTGAGATAATACGGTGTCCCAGTAAGTATCGTGTCAGATCGAGAAACTCGATTTACTTTATATTTTTGGAAAAGTTTTGTAAACCCCCTTACCCAAAATTACGGCTACTTGGCTTAGATAGTGAAATTAGGGCTAAATTGAACCAATTAGAATTAGAACACGGTATTTAATTTAATTACGAATAATTATGACACGTAGCGCACCTTACCGTTGCCCGATAATTGGAGCACCTCACGAGCCGTTGCCTATCTACGAATTTCACAACATTGACCTAGACGTGCCCGCCTACCTTTCTGGCCCTTGTGCGACTTATAATATTGCTCTCTGATACTATATTATAGCCGCACAACAAACGTCGCAGACGTTATTTATTAATTATAAATAAATTCCCAATTTTGTACCCTTGTGCGTCCCAATTGAAATTAGGGACACAATCTGGACCGTTTTGTGCAAACCGAAATTTATTAATATTCTACACTGTCCCCTCTACGCCCCTGACAATTTTGGCCGCCTGATTTAATCCCATGTACTCCTAATTAATTTCAGAACATCGTGCGCGCTTCGAATTAATTAATTAAATCCAATTTCTGCCTTTGTGCAATTTTCCAATTGTTGGGGGGCTTTTATGCAAAAATGTATTGAGGCATCCCCGCCATTGGACAATTCATGAAGAAACTCAATTTTCCCTTCATGTAGATTTTTCCCATAATTTTCACGAGGTGCAATGCGCGCACATCGCTCTCGTATATTTAAACCCCATCCTTGCATTTTAAATCATGTAATTTCTAGCCTATCACCCTCATGTGAGCCCAAGGCCATCCATAGGAGATGTTGACCAAGCCCAACAAAGTTTAGGTCAAACTCACCTAGGTCAAACCCTAAAACCCACATGAGTATAAATATAATTTTCTTCTTCCTTTTCTATTGGAAAACCAAACCAATACAAATATTCAGCCGACTTCTATTTCCTCTTCCCTCTCCCTGTGCTCGAACTCCTCCCTGCCTGGCCTCGCCGGAGCAGTCACGGCCATCTCCGCTCACAACCAGCCGAACTCCTCCCTGGACCTTCTCCCTCTCTTCTCCTCCAATCTCCACCCGACCACCACTTCACGACTGCACGAGCAGCGCCGGGCAGACCCCCTTGCCTGCACCCCCTTCCTCGACCACTGCCTCCTCCCTGATGTCTAGGCCCACCACCTCCGGCCAGGCACATCCGCCGTGGCTGCACTTCCCACCACCAGTCGCCACGACCCAGTTCCCGCTGCACAACCAAGACACCTTGTCGACCAAACCACCAGCACGAATCATCACCACCACCGTCAGGTTCTCCAACCCAGCCGTGGTCACCCGCTGCCCCTCGAGCCTCTTTCACGACCACCCCCGACTCCCCACGAACCGCAGCCAATCGTTGCACCACCACCCATTACCACCACAGCCCGCCCTGAACTCCTCCGCGAGCCGCCGGAGCACGACCCCGCTGAACCGGAGCCACGACCTTCCCGGCCATATCCGCGGAGCCCCGACAACGTCTCCCTCTTCTTGAACACCTCTCCCCGATCGACCCTCGGCCTTCTCCGCCGCCTGAGCATCACCACGACCAACATCAGCAGCCTCGATCCCGTCCCGCTGCGACGACTCGACTACCTCGTCATCGTGCGCAGGTACGGTTCCCCCGTGTATGTACGTAGGTATGAATGTATGCATTTATGTACAATAGATAGTATATTTGTAATGAATACATGTATTCATACTTATTATTGTATATTTATTCGTATATATATATGTATATGTATGTATAATGGTATTTTCACATAATATGTATTTAATCAAACGTATACTAGTATAATTACATTAATGCATTGGTATATATGTATGTATATATATGTAGTAAATATATATTTGTATTGTATAATTATATGTACTTATATACGAGTATATGGTACTGTATTATTAATTGGTATATGTATATATATATATATATTTTGTGTATCTACTTAGTATATTTTTAATATATAATTTGAATATATGTATAAATACATATTTTGTATATGCTTTTAGTATATCCTTAATATATATAGTATAAACTTAATTTGGTGTATTAGTATTAAAATATTTTAATAATAAATGGTACATATATATATATATATATATATATATATTTTAAATGTATTTGGCATATATATTAGTACATATATATTGTTCAACTAGTATATATTAGATATGTGATAAAATGGTACATATATATTGTAAAGGTATTTAATTTGGTGCATGTATAAAGTGTAAGTACTAATGCTAGTCAATAATAGGTATAATATGTTTTATGTATCTATCTACTAGATGACCCTAGTTGACTAGTGTTATCTTAGTATACCCCCGAGTCCAGTGTAAATAATGTTGTGTGTGCACTAGTATAACGACTAATGATTATAATTGCATTATATTATATGTGCATAGGATGTTGGATTTATTCTGCACGACTTTTGGAGCAGGTTATTGGTACATCGCAGCTTTCTTGCCAGGCAAGTATACCTTGCCATTGTACTGTTATTCTTATTCCATATGTTGCACGCATCTTTATTTTCTGTCTTTAGTTCATATATTTTAATTGTTATATAAAATGCGCGCGACGGTGACGTCGCGAATATTTATTTATGTATTGCATTGACCTTGTTCATGAGACTACCCCATTATCATGTAGCACCATTAGGTTCATTGGCCGTGACACAGTGGTTACACGAGTATGAGTCTTATATAGATCACGGACTGCGTTACAGGTCTGGCCTCCTGTACGTATGGGCCGTGTGATAGGGATAACTGCCAATAGAAACTTTGCATGCTAGTAGACCTGGCGGTTATTAAAGGTTTATCGTGTCATGGACATGACATGCTTAGAGCATTGGGTGGGGAGAATAACAAGTACCGCATTTGAGCTCCTTTACACTTTTTCTCCTGTACGCCCGAATTCTCCGCTGGAGATACGGGTCATGATGACCACTATATATTATGTACTATCAGGCGGGCCACCGGCGTTCAAAAGACGACGTGCCTTTTAGGCCCCTGGATCTCCAAAAGAGAACCATGCCAAATCCTAGTTTTCAGCCAGATAGCTCACTTGTGGGGAAAGTTGTTCTTAACTGCATTCACTTTAGACGGTTAGGCGACCCATTGGGTATTTATTTCAGTACTTTATTGGCATGTGTTTAAGTATACTTGTTATGTCCCTCTGAGGACCTGGTCTGCTGCCAGGTGTGCCTATTCGTGAGTATTTGCAGGAGCGCAGAATTGGAAGGATATAGATGCTTCGTGGATGTCTTCTCTTCGAGCCGTGATTGGTAGCTGGTACTTATATTGTTTGAGTGAGTTATACTTATATTGTATTTACTTTTCCTATTTGAGTTGGTAGTGGATTTGTTTCCATCCAACTATCATCCTTAGATACTTCTTGTTGAGATCTAGTTTCATAGATACTGGTTATTTCTTTCTATATGATTTTGGTGGATGAGATTTATATTTTACCCTGTGACTTGTATTATATTTTATACCACTTGTGGATTTGATATTCATATTACAGCGTACGTATGGGTTTGGCTTCCATATATTGGAGTTGTCATATCCATGCGGCTGGCATGCTTACGTGTCCTAGTCCTACGTATTTTTGGGACTGGGGCGTGACATGTTTTTGTGGTGGCCCATGCAGGTCTAGAGCATATTTTCTCGGTTACGTTACTGTGCCGAGCAAGCCTGCACCTAGGACTAGAATATAGGATCTCATCCACAATTGACTATGATTCATCTTTCTCCTCTCTGTTCTATTTTGAACACATGCATCCTGCTTGATTCCTGTGCTTTCCTAATAATTCTTTAAGTATAGCCTTCTCCTAGAATATAGAAGTTCCTGTTGTTAGATGATAATTAGAGTAGCACACCTATTTAGAATACAACGAGATTATAGATACACCACTAAGTTTAGAATATCTAGCGAACCCTAGAATCCCTTATCCCTATAATTGGTTTACCATTACCCCGGATGTATTATGAGGACTTGAGAGTAGTATAGACACTACTAGAGTTAGTTAGAAGGTTACCATAATGTTTCCCCTTAGCATTGAGGAACCCATAGAAAACCAAAACTTAATATTTGGACTGAACCTAACCTTCATATGTAAAACACCCTTCCTAGAAAATCGTATATACCCTTTATTTATTAATTATTAATTAAATTGTAGTAATTAGAGCTAAATAAGAGAAATAGATTTTTAATAATTTTTATGTTAGGTATTCGGGCACTTAGAGGACTTGTGGGACCATCAGGAATTTTTCGGAATTTATTCCATGTAGGAGACCCCTTGAGCAGTTGCTAGCCTAGCGATGTGCAATACCCTATTATATAAAATTTTCTTATGAGTATAAATATATATATATGTATATACAAATATATATGTATATATATATTTTATATTAAAGAAAGAAAAGAAAAGAAAAGTTAGTATAATAATATAATAATAATAATATAATAATAATAGTATTATCTACTTAGGATTCCTTTTCTTCAGCAACTTAATGCTTAAGTTGCTTCAGCATAATCAGTTTGCTCCCAGCCCCTTAAAGTACTCGGCAACTTAGCATGTTAATAATCCCCCTTCAGCCTTTGCTTCACGTGGAACCCGCCCACTCCCCTTTTTCATTAATCCGCGGAAACCCACAATCCGATCTCTCCCCCTCTCTCTCCTAATTATATATAACATATATATATATATATATAGTTAGCTTCCCAAAACCCTAACCTAAAACTCCAGACTTCCCCTTCCCATCTAGAGCCGTCACCGCAGCCAGGGAAGCCTCCCCAAGCCATCCAACCATCCCGTCGACGCCGACATCGCGAACTGCAGTCTCCCACTCGAGGCACCTTCGCTCCGGCGTCATTTTCCGTTGACTCGCTCGACCAAACGCAGATCCGTTTTCATAGGTATGATTTTCCCTTAACCCTCTCCAATATTTGTTTTATAGTCAACCTCGAAAAACGTGTGCCCCTAAGTGAAAAACAGCGCCCAAGTCAGCGCGAGCAGACAGAATTCTGCAATCGCAGAAACTTGCGATGACCACCCATATTGTCGAGTTCGTATCTCCCACCACAGAGATCCGAATTCGACGATTCTTTTTGATACCTGTAGATTACATGACCTAGTTTATTTTCTGTATTATAACTTTGTGCTATTAGTTGCTGTGGACAAAATTGTAGTCGTCACAAAACTGCGCGCACCCACTTTTTCCGGTTTTCTAAAAGTGGGAGATCGGAGCGCTCCCCGCCAAACGGGACCGCCCCGCCTTGTGCCAAGTGTACCGAATGGTGCACGCAGCATAATCGGACACGTGAAAATTTGTGGGGACTGATTTGGACGCGTGTGCGCGCCGGAATCAGGCCGTATCCGCGAACACATTCCGTGTCGCCACTTTTGTGGAACTCGCCCGTATTTTGTGCACGCTTGTCAGATTGCGACGAAACTTGCGCCACTGGACTCGTGGTAACACGCTGGTCCTGTGACCCAATTTTCACGCATTTCTGAGATGGTTGACCGGATCGCCAATTGGCGGGCCCCACAGTTGACTTTTTGGACCAAATTATGTTCGGCTCATCGGAATCCAAATTTGGACATACCGTTGGGATCGTATTGACATTTAGAGTTGTTTGACCCATAGTTTGTCCCATTTAGAGACTGTTACCCTCGGCACGTTTTTCGGTGCAAAGTGGCCCACATATGGAACCCGCTTTAATCCGAAAATGACCTTTTTGCTCCTGTGTCCAAATTGGACGTAAGGACAGGCATTTCTAGCAGTTTGATATCTTCTGAGACTATTGGTGATGTTTATGACAGCTTTTGGAGTAGTCGCTACCGGTTCCACTGATCCAGGGACTATTGTTGATATTCCAACATCAGGCAAGTGTACCTTGCCAAACTCTGCAGCTTAGTTATTTATTTTCCTTGCTATATATATATTACTGTGCATGCTCAACCTAGGACCGTGTGACGTACTTAGCGTCCGATTATCAGTCGGGTGCCGACACTGTACGCAGTGTTGGGTAATGTCATCTAGATATGGACATACGTGACACTTTATCTTCTCGTACTTGTCATACCAAGTACACTTGACCCAGGACACTGGACACTGATCATGAGATGGGATCTTCCCGAGATATTCGTGGTGATCCTGTATAGGATGCAGGACATATAGAGATACTATAATCTAGATACATTATGACTTGTGCATTAGTTATGACCCCGCGGACATGGACGTGAGACGTTATGTTCATGATTTGTGTGGTTACATTGGGTGGAGAGAGACACACAGACTACAGGCTGATCATATATATACACCCCTATTATCGTGAGGCACAAGACTCTATAGCCGAGCTTGGCCCATTACTCATTATTACTGCTGCTACCGGCTCCCCTACACAGAGCTTGTAGTATGCTTCAGCCTGAGTTCTAGTGCTGCTCTCATCTTGCATATCACTTAGCTGGTTATTTTAGTATTCCCTTATTGTTCCATCTATTGCTGGAGATACCCACAGGCTACAGGTTGATTATGTTATGCCGGCTACTCAGTCTCCCGCTGAGCTAGACCACCTCTTGACACCCCTGCTACCGGCTCCCCTTCACAGAGCTTGTAGTAGTTCCAACCTGAGTACTGTTGATATTCTCTCTTGCATTTTATACAGATGTTACATACTTACCCTGCTTATCTCATTATTTGCTGCACTGTTTATATTCTGGCTTGTATTATTTTCTGTACCTTGCTATGTCCCCTGAGGACCTGGATATGGATTTTGTCCCCAGATTTTGCAGAACAGGTTTACCCCGAGGTTTACGGGACCGCAGCAGGAGGAGCCGATCCAGGAGCCGTACCACCCTACGAGGACGAGGTCTTAGCTGAAGACTTCTCTTGAGCATCCATGTTTATGCTCAGCTTTTAGTATTTCTTTCAGTCTTTTATATTCTGGTCTGTTGAACCGTTGTACTAGATATTTATCGGGTTGTTCCCCGAAGTACTTTGTGTGACTGGATGATGATTTATATTCCTTATTTATTCTGTGGATCATATTTTATACTTGTGTGGATGAGATTAGTTGTGCCATGATTGTCGTAGACTTGTTTTACAGCTTAAGTATGCCCTGATGGATCCATTATATTGAGTTGGTCCATCGGTGCGTACTGCTGGCCATTGACACGCGTCCAGTCCCTCGGTATTTTGGGACTGGGGCGTGACATGGTTTTTGTGGTGGCCCATGCAGGTCTACGACTAAATAGTTCAGTTTCAACTTAGGGACCGGACCAGCCTGCGCTTAGGACTAGAGTATAGGATCTCATCCACAATTGACTATGATTCATCTTCCTCCTATCTGTTCTATTTGAACAATTGCATCCCGCTTGATTCCTGTACTTCCTTAATAGTTCTTTGAGTATAGACTTCTGCTAGAATATATGAACCCCTGTTATTAGGATGATAATTAGAGTAGCACACCTATTTAGAATACAACGAGATTATAGATACACCACTAAGTTTAGAATATCTAGTGAACCCTAGAATCCCTTATCCCTATAATTGGTTTACCATTACCCAGATGTATTAAGAAGACTTGAGTAGTATAGACACTACTAGAGATAGTTAGAAGTTTTACCATAATGTTTGCCCCTAGCATAGAGGAACCCATAGAAAATAAAAACTTAATGTTTGGACTGAATCTAACCTTCATAGTTAGATGATATTGGAACCATAAACTTATACCATTGTCTTGTTATTAGTAGACAGCACCCTAGGAAGCCTAGAGGAATGTAATCAACACTTCTCCCTTGATTATACCCCGAACATAGCAACCAACACCCCACTCCCCTTAGAGAACCATGATGCTATCTAGAGCCCTCTATTTTTATATATATTGTTTCCCCGCGACCATAGCGCTCGCTATTTTGCGACGGCTAATTACGTTTCTTCTCTTCATCTTTCAACTCGCGCCATCTGACACTTCGGATAGTAGGCCAAGTAATTTTACTCTTGGTTAAGGGCTCATAGTTTGCTAGGCTTATAGTTGTAGCCTTGAGTGTGAAATCTTTATGCTTGGTAGTTAGAACTTGATAAGTTTAAGTTGTTTTGTAGATTGTGACCAATGATTAACCCTTAATTTTTAAATCATGAAATTTGTACCCTCACCTCGATACAAGTTAGACCCTTCCTCCTTGACGGCCAGTAACTCTTCTATCCTTACCATTGACACTTGCTTGTAAGTGCTATGACTAAGACTTAAGGTGACCCTTTCCTATATAATGCAATAGGAGACCCTAATAGGTATCAAGATCCTTCCTCATATACCCTAATAAGAGTTTCTGTTTTATTTACATGTGCAAGGTTATTTGTAGGATCCTCTTAAGACGATCACGGTATTAGTTTAATTCTTTTATAAGTTGGGTAGTATGCCTCACAACATAGTACCAACTAGCCCTATTGACCCATTGATGAAGTGAACTAGGATGACACAACTTTAGACTTGCATTAGAAGATAGTGTTTAATTCAGACTGTAGAATTTAGAGGTCCTTGCCCCTAACTGGTCGACTAGCGACTTGGACAAGGAGGTTGTATGATGACTGTAGAGATTGGAGAGTCTATTATAATTATGGTTGCTTGTTTGTTTTGTTTTATGAACTTGAATAATTTGTACCTCCTTTCATCATCATCTAGCGTACTTAAATTTGTTGTACTTGACTTATGCTGCTTTTCTATAGCCTAGTTTTGCAAGCTTATTCTTTATCGAGCTTGTTCATGACATATGTATTAGTGGACTGGTACATTAATACAATTGTCTATTCAGAATCAGTGTATTACGGTCTGATCAACCTTAGTGCATTTTGGTTCGCTCTTCGCATGACTACTTTACGTGGATTGAGATATAGTTGACTAGTATACTTGCCCTCTAGGTATGTCTGAGCATATCGTATCGGTTACGTAACTGTACTAATACGAGCATGCGAACAAAGGTTTACCAGAATAGGATTTTAATCCACAACAACTTGACCATTTCCATTTAAATTCTTAAACGCCTTGATCCCGATACTTCTATTCTATTACCTCACCCTTGAACTCTTTATTATTGATCTTCGTCTTCCCTTATTTCGGAATGACGAAACCTCGTGCTGGGTATAAGTTTGATATATAGACAGTACTAGATACACCCCACAGGCCGGTCGCATTATTGATGACCTTCTATATAGGATTAAGGGAATATCATAGGTTATATGTGTGGTGTTAAAGACTTGAGGATTCAATAACATGATTAAATGAGTTGGGGCATAGATTTATTAGATGAATAGTCTTAGATAATAGATGGGTAAATTCTAAGTTGGGTAGAGACCGTAATGCTCACTTGAGAGAAATTCTTAGACTGTAATCAAGTGAGACTTGACAGAGAGAGCCCTACCCTAATTTAATTTCGAGGACAAAATTTTTATAAGTTGGGTAGAATGTAAAACACCCTTCCTAGAAAATCGTATATACCCTTTATTTATTAATTATTAATTAAATTGTAGTAATTAGAGCTAAATAAGAGAAATAGATTTTTAATAATTTTTATGTTAGGTGTTCGGGCACTTAGAGGACTTGTGGGACCATCAGGAATTTTTCGGAATTTATTCCATGTAGGAGACCCTTTGAGCAGTTGCTAGCCTAGCGATGTGCAATACCCTATTATATAAAATTTTTTTATGAGTATAAATATATATATATGTATATACAAATATATATGTATATATATATTTTATATTAAAGAAAGAAAAGAAAAGAAAAGTTAGTATAATAATATAATAATAATAATATAATAATAATAGTATTATCTACTTAGGATTCCTTTTCTTCAGCAACTTAATGCTTAAGTTGCTTCAGCATAATCAGTTTGCTCCCAGCCCCTTAAAGTACTCGGCAACTTAGCATGTTAATAATCCCCCTTCAGCCTTTGCTTCACGTGGAACCCGCCCACTCCCCTTTTTCATTAATCCGCGGAAACCCACAATCCGATCTCTCCCCCTCTCTCTCCTAATTATATATAACATATATATATATATATAGTTAGCTTCCCAAAACCCTAACCTAAAACTCCAGACTTCCCCTTCCCATCTAGAGCCGTCACCGCAGCCAGGGAAGCCTCCCCAAGCCATCCAACCATCCCGTCGACGCCGACATCGCGAACTGCAGTCTCCCACTCGAGGCACCTTCGCTCCGGCGTCATTTTCCGTTGACTCGCTCGACCAAACGCAGATCCGTTTTCATAGGTATGATCTTCTCTTAACCCTCTCCAATATTTGTTTTATAGTCAACCTCGAAAAACGTGTGCCCCTAGGTGAAAAATAGCGTCCAAGTCAGCGCGAGCAGACAAAATTCTGCAATCGCAGAAACTTGCGATGACCACCCATATTGTCGAGTTCGTATCTCCCACCACAGAGATCCGAATTTGACGATTCTTTTTGATACCTGTAGATTACATGACCTAGTTTATTTTCTGTATTATAACTTTGTGCTATTAGTTGCTGTGGACAAAATTGTAGTCATCACAAAACTGCGCGCACCCACTTTTTCCAGTTTTCTAAAAGTGGGAGATCGGAGCGCGCCCCGCCAAACGGGACCGCCCCGCCTTGTGCCAAGTGTACCGAATGGTGCACGCAGCATAATCGGATACGTGAAAATTCGTGGGGACTGATTTGGACGCGTGTGCGCGCCGGAATCAGGCCGTATCCGCGAACACATTCCGTGTCGCCACTTTTGTGGAACTCGCCCGTATTTTGTGCACGCTTGTCAGATTGCGACGAAACTTGCGCCACTGGACTCGTGGTAATACGCTGGTCCTGTGACCCAATTTTCACGCATTTCTGAGACGGTTGACCAGATCGCCAATTGGCGGGCCCCACAGTTGACTTTTTGGACCAAATTATGTTCGGCTCATCGGAATCCAAATTTGGACATACCGTTGGGATCGTATTGACATTTAGAGTTGTTTGACCCATAGTTTGTCCCATTTAGAGACTGTTACCCTCGGCACGCTTTTCGGTGCAAAGTGGCCCACATATGGAACCCGCTTTAATCCGAAAATGACCTTTTTGCCCCTGTGTCCAAATTGGACGTAAGGACAGGCATTTCTAGCAGTTTGATATCTTCTGAGACTATTGGTGATGTTTATGACAGCTTTTGGAGTAGTCGCTACCGGTTCCACTGATCCAGGGACTATTGTTGATATTCCAACATCAGGCAAGTGTACCTTGCCAAACTCTGCAGCTTAGTTATTTATTTTCCTTGCTATATATATATTACTGTGCATGCTCAACCTAGGACCGTGTGACGTACTTAGCGTCCGATTATCAGTCGGGTGCCGACACTGTACGCAGTGTTGGGTAATGTCATCTAGATATGGACATACGTGACACTTTATCTTCTCGTACTTGTCATACCAAGTACACTTGACCCAGGACACTGGACACTGATCATGAGACGGGATCTTCCCGAGATATTCGTGGTGATCCTGTATAGGATGCAGGACATATAGAGATACTATAATCTAGATACATTATGACTTGTGCATTAGTTATGACCCCGCGGACATGGACGTGAGACGTTATGTTCATGATTTGTGTGGTTACATTGGGTGGGGAGAGACACAAAGACTACAGGCTGATCATATATATACACCCCTATTATCGTGAGGCACAAGACTCTATAGCCGAGCTTGGCCCATTACTCATTATTACTGCTGCTACCGGCTCCCCTACACAGAGCTTGTAGTATGCTTCAGCCTGAGTTCTAGTGCTGCTCTCATCTTGCATATCACTTAGCTGGTTATTTTAGTATTCCCTTATTGTTCCATCTATTGCTGGAGATACCCACAGGCTACAGGTTGATTATGTTATGCCGGCTACTCAGTCTCCCGCTGAGCTAGACCACCTCTTGACACCCCTGCTACCGGCTCCCCTTCATAGAGCTTGTAGTAGTTCCAACCTGAGTACTGTTGATATTCTCTCTTGCATTTTATACAGATGTTACATACTTACCCTGCTTATCTCATTATTTGCTGCACTGTTTATATTCTGGCTTGTATTATTTTTTGTACCTTGCTATGTCCCCTGAGGACCTGGATATGGATTTTGTCCCCAGATTTTGCAGAACAGGTTTACCTCGAGGTTTACGGGACCGCAGCAGGAGGAGCCGATCCAGGAGCCGTACCACCCTCCGAGGACGAGGTCTTAGCTGAAGACTTCTCTTGAGCATCCATGTTTATGCTCAGCTTTTAGTATTTCTTTCAGTCTTTTATATTCTGGTCTGTTGAACCGTTGTACTAGATATTTATCGGGTTGTTCCCCGAAGTACTTTGTGTGACTGGATGATGATTTACATTCCTTATTTATTCTGTGGATCATATTTTATACTTGTGTGGATGAGATTAGTTGTGCCATGATTGTCGTAGACTTATTTTACAGCTTAAGTATGCCCTGATGGATCCATTATATTGAGTTGGTCCATCGGTGCGTACTGCTGGCCATTGACACGCGTCCAGTCCCTCGGTATTTTGGGACTGGGGCGTGACATCATAGTTAGATGATATTGGAACTATAAAACTTATGTTATTGTCTTATTATTAGTAGACAAGTACCCTAGAAAGCCAAGAGCAATGCATAGAATATTTTCCTAATCATACCTCAAACATAGTAGCTAGCGTACCACTTCCCTTTAGAAACCATGATGCTATCTATAGGCCCTATTTTAAATTTTATATCTTGTTTCTCTGAAACCCTAGCGCTCACCACTCGCGCGAAGACTAAATTATGATCTTCTTTTCTCCATCTTTCAATTCATGCCAATCTGACGCTTCTGATTTTAGACCAAGCAATTGTATTCTATGATAGGATATATGGTTTGCTAAAGTGATAGTGTAATCTTGAATTTTGAATTTTGAATTGTGTGCCTTGTAGTTAGAACCTGATAGTTAAATTGTTCAATTAGATTGTGATGATTACCCCTAGTTGTAGACCACGTAATTTGTACCCTCACCTCGATACACGTTAGACCCCTCCCCTTTAACGGCCAGTAACTCTTCTATCCTTACCATTGACACTTGCTTGTAAGTGCTATGACTAAGACTTAGGATGACCATTACCTACATAAAAAAAGGATACCCTAATCAATACCAAGATTTTTCCTCATATACCCTAATAAAGAGTTTCTGTTTTATTTACATGTACAAGATTATTTTGTAGGACCCTCTTAAGACTGTCACAGTATTGGTTTATAAGTTGGGTAGTATGCCTCACAACCTAGTATCACATAGTCCACTTGACCCATCGAGGTAGTGTAACTAAATGACATTAAATGCTAGCACTAGACGTCAGTGTTTATTCAGACGGTAGAATTTAGAGGCCCATGCCCTATTTGGTTGACTAGCGACTTAGACAAGGAGATTGTATGATAACTGTAGAGATTGTAGAGTCTTTATTATTATTGCATATTTTGTTTTTGTTGGTGAACTTGAATTGACTTGTACCTCATTTCATCATCATCTAGCGTACTTATATTTGTCGTACCCCCTTGACTTATGCCGCTATTATAGCCTAGTTTTTGCAAGCTTATACCTTATCGAGCTTGTTCATGACATATGTATTAGTGGGTCGACACACCAATACATTTCAGAATTATTGTATTACGGTCTGATCAACCATAGTGCGCTTGATTCGCCCTTCGCAATAATACTTTACGTGGATTGAAATATATAATTTACTAGTAGACACCTGTATTTGCCCTCTAGATATGACTGAGCGGATCGTATCGGTTACATAAATAGAGCATGCGAATACGGATCTACCAAATAGGATTTCAGTCCATAACTGCCTTGACAATTCCCCTTGGATTCCTTGAAACGCCTTGATCCCTATACTTGCATTCTATTACTCCTCCCTTGAACTCTTATTTATTGGTCTACGTCTTTCCTTATTCGAAAGGACAAAACATCTTGCTTGGTATAAGTTTGATATATAGATAGTACTAGATATTCCCCATAGGCCAATCACATTGTTGGGTGACTACCTTTTATAAGTGATTAAGGGCATATCATAGAGGATATGTTTGGTGTTAAAAGACTTTGAGGATTAAATAACATGATCAAATAAATTTGGGACATAGCCTTCTTAGGTGTATAGCCTTAGATGATATATGGATAAATTTTAAGTTGGGTAGAAACTACCATGTTAACTTAAGGAGAATTCTTATACTGCAATCAAGTGAGGTTAGATAGAGAAACCCTACCCTAGTTTAATTTCGAGGACGAAATTATTTTAAGTTGGGTAGATTGTAAACCCCCTTACCCAAAATTAGGGCTACTTGGCTTAGATAGTGAAATTAGGGCTAAATTGAACCAATTAGAATTAGAACACGGCATTTAATTTAATTACAAAATAATTATGACACGTAGCGCACCTTACCGTTGCCCGATAATTGGAGCACCTCACGAGCCGTTGCCTATCTACGAATTTTACAACATTGACCTAGACGTACCCGCCTACCTTTCTGGCCCTTGTGCGACTTATAATATTGCTCTCTGATACTATATTATAGCCGCACAACAAACGTCGCAGACGTTATTTATTAATTATAAATAAATTCCCAATTTTGTACCCTTGTGCGTTCCAATTGAAATTGGGGACACAATCTGGACCGTTTTGTGCAAACCGAATTTTATTAATATTCTACACTGTTCCCTCTACGCCCCTGACAATTTTGGCCGCCTGATTTAATCCCATGTACTCCTAATTAATTTCAGAACATCGTGCGCGCTTCGATTTAATTAATTAAATCCAATTTCTGCCGTTGTACAATTTTCCAATTGTTGGGGGGCTTTTATGCAAAAATGCATTGAGGCATCCCCGCCATTGGACAATTCATGAAGAAACTCAATTTTCCCTTCATGTAGATTTTTTCTATAATTTTCACGAGGTGCAACGCGCGCACATCGCTCTCGTATATTTAAACCCCATCCTTGCATTTTAAATCATATAATTTCTAGCCTATCACCCTCATGTGAGCCCAAGGCCATCCATAGGAGATGTTGACCAAGCCCAACAAAGTTTAGGTCAAACTCACCTAGGTCAAACCCTAAAACCCACATGAGTATAAATATAATTCTTCCTTTTCTATTGGAAAACCAAACCAATACAAATATTTAGCCGACTTCTATTTCCTCTTCCCTCTCCCTGTGCTCGAACTCCTCCCTGCCTGGCCTCGCCGGAGCAGTCACGGCCATCTCCGCTCACAACCAGCCGAACTCCTCCCTGGACCTTCTCCCTCTCTTCTCCTCCAATCTCCACCCGACCACCACTTCACGACTGCACGAGCAACGCCGGGCAGACCCCCTTGCCTGCACCCCCTTCCTCGACCACTGCCTCCTCCCTGATGTCTAGGCCCACCGCCTCCGGCCAGGCACATCCGCCGTGGCTGTACTTCCCACCACCAGTCGCCACGACCCAGTTCCCGCTGCATAACCAAGACACCTTGTCGACCAAACCACCAGCACGAATCATCACCACCACCGTCGGGTTCTCCAACCCAGTCGTGGTCACCCGCTGCCCCTCGAGCCTCTTTCACGACCACCCCCGACTCCCCACGAACCACAACCAATCGTTGCACCACCACCCATTACCAGCACAGCCCGCCCTAAACTCCTCCGCGAGCCGCCGGAGCACGACCCCGCTGAACCGGAGCCACGACCTTCCCGGCCATATCCGCGGAGCCCCGACAGCGTCTCCCTCTTCTTGAACACCTCTCCCCGATCGACCCTCGGCCTTCTCCGCCGCCTGAGCATCACCACGACCAACATCAGCAGCCTCGATCCCGTCCCGCTGTGACGACTCGACTACCTCATCATCGTGCGCCGGTACGGTTCCCCCGTGTATGTACGTAGGTATGAATGTATGCATTTATGTACAATAGATAGTATATTTGTAATGAATACATGTATTCATACTTATTATTGTATATTTATTCGTATATATATATGTATATGTATGTATAATGGTATTTTCACATAATATGTATTTAATCAAATGTATACTAGTATAATTACATTAATGCATTGGTATATATGTATGTATATATATGTAATAAATATATATTTGTATTGTATAATTATATGTACTTATATACGAGTATATGGTACTGTATTATTAATTGGTATATGTATATATATATATATTTTGTGTATCTACTTAGTATATTTTCAATATATAATTTGAATATATGTATAAATACATATTTTGTATATGCTTTTAGTATATCCTTAATATATATAGTATAAACTTAATTTGGTGTATTAGTATTAAAATATTTTAATAATAAATGGTACATATATATATATATTTTCAAATGTATTTGGCATATATATTAGTACATATATATTGTTCAACTAGTATATATTAGATATGTGATAAAATGGTACATATATATTGTAAAGGTATTTAATTTGGTGCATGTATAAAGTGTAAGTACTAATGCTAGTCAATAATAGGTATAATATGTTTTATGTATCTATCTACTAGATGACCCTAGTTGACTAGTGTTATCTTAGTATACCCCCGAGTCCAGTGTAAATAATGTTGTGTGTGCACTAGTATAACGACTAATGATTATAATTGTATTATATTATATGTGCATAGGTTGTTGGATTTATTCTGCACGACTTTTGGAGCAGGTTATTGGTACATCGCAGCTTTCTTGCCAGGCAAGTATACCTTGCCATTGTACTGTTATTCTTATTCCATATGTTGCACGCATCTTTATTTTCTGTCTTTACTTCATATATTTTAATTGTTATATAAAATGTGCGCGACGGTGACGTCGCGAATGTTTATTTATGTATTGCATTGACCTTGTTCATGAGACTACCCCATTATCATGTAGCACCATTAGGTTCATTGGCCGTGACACAGTGGTTACACGAGTATGAGTCTCATATAGATCACGGACTGCGTGACAGGTCTGGCCTCCTGTACGTATGGGCCGTGCGATAGGGATAACTGCCAATAGAAACTTTGCATGCTAGTAAACCTGGCGGTTATTAGAGGTTTATCGTGTCATGGACATGACATGCTTAGAGCATTGGGTGGGAAGAACAACAAGTACCGCATTTGTGCTCCTTTACACTTTTTCTCCTGTACGCCCGGATTCTCCGCTGGAGTTACGGGTCATGATGACCACTATATATTATGTACTATCAGGCGGGCCACCGGCGTTCAAAAGACGACGTGCCTTTTAGGCCCCTGGATTTCCAAAAGAGAACCATGCCAAATCCCAGTTTTCAGCCAGATAGCTCACTTGTGGGGAAAGTTGTTCTTAACTGCATTCACTTTAGACGGTTAGGCGACCCATTGGGTATTTATTTCAGTACTTTATTGGCATGTGTTTAAGTATACTTGTTATGTCCCTCTGAGGACCTGGTCTGCTGCCAGGTGTGCCTATTCGTGAGTATTTGCAGGAGCGC
This sequence comes from Iris macrosiphon, assembly GCA_036927795.1. NCBI lineage: Eukaryota > Viridiplantae > Streptophyta > Magnoliopsida > Asparagales > Iridaceae > Iris > Iris macrosiphon. The sequence continues at coordinate 18,445,420 of JAYESA010000005.1, read as the reverse complement.
AGAATTGAAAGGATATAGATGCTTCGTGGATGTCTTCTCTTCGAGCCGTGATTGGTAGCTGGTACTTATATTGTTTGAGTGAGTTGTACTTATATTGTATTTACTTTTCCTATTTGAGTTGGTAGTGGATTTGTTTCCATCCAACTATCATCCTTAGATACTTCTTGTTGAGATCTAGTTTCATAGATACTGGTTATTTCTTTCTATATGATTTTGGTGGATGAGATTTATATTTTACCCTGTGACTTGTATTACATTTTATACCAATTATGGATTTGATATTCATATTACAGCGTACGTATGGGTTTGGCTTCCATATATTGGAGTTATCATATCCATGCGGCTGGCATGCTTACGTGTCCTAATCCTAGGTATTTTTGGGACTGGGGCGTGACAAGTTTGCATCATAGTTTGGGCACCAAGTTAAGATTCATCACAACTTACCACCCCTAGACAAACTGACAATCAGAGAGAACCATCCAGACCTTGTAGGATATGCTATGAGCATATACCTTAGATCTTGGTGGATCTTGGAAGAATCACCTTTACTTGGTGGAATTCTCGTATAACAATAGTTATGAGGCCAGTATTCAGATGGCACCTTTTGAAGCACTGTACGACAGGAAGTGTAGATCACCATTGGCTTGGGATGACATTGGTGAGCGAAAGATGTTAGGCCCTGAAATAATCATGCAGACAGTAGAGGTTGTCAAGCAGATTACAGAGTGACTTCGGATTGCACAAGATAGGCATCGTCATTGGGCATATCAGTATCGTAGACCTTTAGTGTTTCGTGTCGACGATCACGTATTTTTATGGATTTCGCTGACCCATGGAGTCATTAGATTCGGGGTTCGCGAGAAGCTTAGTCCGTGATACGGAGGTGCGTTCGATATTCTCAAGCGGGTAGGCGATGTTGCTTATCGTCTTTTCCTTCCTCATTCTCTACGTAAGATACACGATATATTTTATGTGTCTCAGTTGCGTAGGTATGCTCCAGATCTGTCATGACCCGCACCCAAAAAATTGGGCATTAGTCGTGGGTACGTCCAGCCTACGCCGCAGCATCGGCGGTAGAATGCTGTCTAGGTCAACTATCTAGATAATATTCTCACACAATCAATATATAAACCTGTCAAAATCTCAACTCCAAACGGAGGAGCAATATCATAATGATAATCACAATGTACTCAATCACGAATCTAAGCACGATAAGATAACAAGAAGACTAACAACTCCAAAATCTAACTAACAACAACCACAACATCAATAATAATAATACATCATCCAAAATAATATACAACACAAGGTCTCAATCCAAAAATCGGAGACAAATCCGGTGCTAAAAGCTAACAAAAATAATAACAAGGTCCTAGTGATCCCGGCTACCAACCCGGAACTCACCCCTAAACTAGAGGGTCATGTCTGCACCATCAACAGGCTCAGGTCCATAAAACGTCGGACACCAATCCTCCGGATACTCTGAAAAAATATGTCCAGTCAGGACTGGAGCAAGTACAACTCTAACAACAGTTCCATTTAAATGATAAAAACTATAAAATAGTTATAACAAGTAGCAAGAAGAATGAAGCAAGTATGAAACAAGAAATATATAAATCATTGGTGCATAAAGGTAAAGATGCATGGATATCAGAAGCAAGATAGTAATAACTGTAAGATACAAGAAATTTAAGCTAAGATCAAGTCCGTGCACAAGAACGTGTAGAGAGTCCAGCATGAAATACATGTAGTGAGTCAAGTCCAGAAATATGTAAGTGAGACCAACAAGAATGCAAGTGAGTCCAGACTATAAAGAATGAACTCGGTGTCTTTGAAATACTTGTTTCGACATGTAAACGGCTAGGGGTAAGTACGGCTCACCGCGCACTGGGTGCGCGGCTGCTATCATTCCAGATTAGACCAGAGGGAGTGATTCCTGATAATTCCAGATGGGAATGTTTACATGTCTACTCGAGTATTTTCCTGCCCCTACTAATACAAGTGAATCCAAGACCCGACACGTAAATTAAGATGAGTCCAGCCTGAAACATGAGTGATGCCTGTAGTGATGCCTGTAGGTGATGCCAGTAGTGATTCTAGAATAGAGGCCAGAAACATAAAATGTACGTGTCGCAAGTAAATGAATCCAGAAATACCAGTCAGTGTCCCGTGTTGTGCCAGAAAAATCATATGATACTATACTAGAAGCTGAATCATAATAATCATCAGATAATAAAAACTATCAGAGAATGTACTCGCCTGACGTCCTGAGCAACTGCGATCCGAACTGGTATCGCAAGGACCTATTACGAAAAGCAAGGTTAAACATGGTTCTAATGAGTTAAACATATATAAAATAACTAAAAATAGGCTTCTAGGGTCGTTCTAGGTCAAACGGGTCAAACCGGTGAAATCTGGATCAAAAAGTCAACTCTTGGTCCAAAAAGTCAACTCTGGGTCAAATCTAGGTCAAAAGTTGACTTTGGCGGTCAACTGAGTCAACTACGGTCAAGTCTAGGTCAAACTAGGGTGCTCCTAAAATTCTAGGTCAAACCGAGGTCATTAAGCTAGAAAACTCTCAAACTCGCCTCCTTGAGATACCGGGATACCCTCGATATCCGATATCTCGCCCTAGGCCATACGCCCTGCCTATACCCGCTAAAACCTATGCTAGCACGCATAAATATATACACATAAGCATAAAAACCTATCTCTAAACTCAAACCTAGGCAAACGCTCAAAAACCCCGCTCGAAACTCAATACCTTGGATATCTCAAGGTATTGAGATACCTCTCTAAACTCAACCCTACTACCCCTCTAGCTAACTAACTATGCATAAACATATATATCTAGCTATAATCTAGGCTAAAATATATATATCTAATACATATAGGCATATACCTAGGTATCTACATATATATATCTCACAAACACATACACATACCCATACATATATACCTTACCTTACCTATACATATATATATATATATATATATATATATATATATATATATATATATATATATATATATATATATATATATATATATCTAGCTATAATATATATATCTAGCTATATGTATATATACCTATACATATAGATAGATATATCCAAATACCTATCTTATCTATCTATCTATGCATTTACCTATCTAGATATCTATTACCTAGATATCTATCTATCTATTTATCTACCTATGTATCTATCTATCTAATCTATTTATCTATCTAGATATCTAGATATCTATCTATCAATCTATCTATTTATCTATATCTATATATCTATCTAAAATCCTATCTATCAATCTAATCTATTTATCTAGCTATTTACCTATCTATGTATCTAACAATCTAACTATCTATCTATCTAGCTACTTATATATTTATATCTATACCTATGGATATATCTATCTAACTATCTATCTAAATCTATCCATCTATCTATCTAGCTAGCTATCCATCTATCTATCATTCTATCTAACTATATAACTATCATCTATCTATCTATATAGCAATCTAACTATCTATTTATCTATATATCTTATCAATCTATCTATGTGTCTATCTATTTAGATATCTATCTAAGTATCTATATATCCACATATCCATCTAACTATATGTCTATCTATCTTTCTATATAATCATCTATCTATCTATCCATCAAACTATCTATCTATCTATCTATCCATATATCTATCTATCTATCTATCAATATATCTAACTATAGATATACATACCTATACATAACTCTCTCCCTCCCTCGCTCTGCTGCTTAAACTGCTGCTGCTGCACTGCTTATCTGCTGCTGCTGCTGCTGCTGCGCTGCTACATGGCTGCTGCTATTGCTGCCTAGCTGCTGCTGCTGCAGCATAGCTGCTGTTGCTGCTGCCTAGCTGCTGCTGCAGCTGCTGTTCAGTTCAGCTGTCCCCCCTCTTATTCTCACACACACACACGACCACATACAGACACACATACATATATATATATATATATATATATATATATATATATATATATATATATATACAACCATATATATATACACACACACTCTATATATTTATATATCTACACACACACACACACACTAACATATGTATTTATACACACACAAACACTAACATATAAATACACACACACACACATACAAGCACATACACATATATATATATATATATATATATATATATATATATATATATATATATATATATATATATATATATATATAAACACACATCTATATATATATATACACACACATATATATATACATATACACACACACTCTCAAACATATATATATATATATATACATACACACATACATATATATATATATATATACACACACACAAACTCATATACATATATATATATATATATAAACACTCACTCACACACACACACACACTCACCTACACACATACACTAGCACCAACCCACACTCACACAAGCACTCACTAACACACTCACACATATATAAAAACACATATACATATATAAATATATATATAGAAACACACACACAAATATATATATATATACATATATATATATATATATATATATATATATATATATATATATATATATATATATATATATATATATATAAACACAATACACACACAACACACAACACAACGCCCACAACGCTCACCAACGCACGTCCAACGACCCCGACACGCACAAACACCTATAAATATATAAAATATAGCCCGCGAATTCTAGCACACACTCCCTGAAGCTAACCCAATGCGTGCACAAGCCCGAAACTAAGAAACCACGCCGAAATGGTCGTTCGGTCATTTCGACGAACACGCGGTGTGCGGTTCGGAAAATCTCCTGAAACGCACACCAAACCAACTCAGAATCGGCCCAAAATTTATCCACGGGTTCTAAACGATGCCTAGATCCTAAAAAAAATACTAGCGCGTCGATTCTAGGTCCGTGGCAAAAATGCGCACGCACTTAGAACCGGCGATGATGAAAACTCCAAATTTGCCCGATACGCCCGTTTCTCTGCGACACGGCTTCCCGTGTCCGAACAGAGACACGCACTCACCCTCAAGACACCCGACAACGTTTACCTAGGTCTGTCTAACCTAGGACAGCACCCAAAATTGGGCCAAATTTGGATTTCACCCAAAATTGACACAAAATCTAGTGTTAAAGTCTCCAAACACTACCAAACTACTTCCAACTTTCTCCCATGGGTAGCCTAAGGGTCTAGAAAGGTTCTAAACTATTAATTACACTACATAAAATTAATTACAAGGAGGAAAATTAGGGTTTACCTCTTGGAAGTTGGAATCCCAAGCCAAAGTCTCCAAAATACTCCAAATCCACCACAACTAGCTTCCAAGCTCCCAATCCAAGCTCCAACACCAAATCCAAGCTCTACTCACCTAGGTTGGAGAAGAATGTAGGGTTGGGGTTCACATAAGTAGAAGAAATGGAAGAAGGAAGAGAAGAAAAAGGAGAAAACTTACTTGAAGTAAAAAATTGGAAGAAGAAAGGGAGAAGAAGAAGGAGTGGAGAAGAAGAAGAAGAAGTAGAAGAAGAAGAAGAAGAAGAAGTGAAATGGGGAGGGGAAGCTGCTGTTATGTGCGGGTGAGGGCTGGAAAATAGGGCCGGCCATGTGTATAAGGGTTTTCCAAAGTCTTCAAATGCCCAAAATGCCCTCCTAACTTGGGTTTTGGGTTTTGGGTTTCGGGGTTCCAAAAGCACTCAAACTAACTCCAAATCTCTCCAACTAACCCACTAAAAATATAATAAATATTCTAAACCCAAAAATAGGTCTCACAAGGGTGTGGGCTGGGTCGGACATGGGTCCACTAGGGTCTGACATGGGTCCAGGCTAGCCAAAACCCTAAAACAATAAATATAAAAATAATACAATCATTAATTAAATATAAATATAATTAATAAAAAAATAATACACAATTAACTAAATTAAAATAAAAAAATACCCGGCTCTGGAAATGGGGTGGTGACAAAATCGGAGTCATATCCTCGTTCAATCTGAATTAGCTGTTGGTACCGACTTATCTTACGAGGAGCAACCCGTATCCATATTGGACCGAAGGGAGAAGGTGCTCAAGAATCAGAATATTTCTCTTGTCCGGGTTGCTTGGGTGTCACGACCCGCACCCGAAAAATTGGGCATGAGTCGTGGGTACGTCCAGCCTACACCGTAGAATCGGCAGTAGAATGCTGTAAAGGTCCGTTCTAGGTCAACCATCTATCTATATAACTTACAAAAAATCTGTCAATAACCTCTCCAAAAGGAGGACAACCACGCAATATATATATGAATAATCCTCTCCAAAAGGAGGGCAACCACGCAATATATATAAACTCTCAATCACAATAACTAGGGGAAGAATAAAAGCACGATATGATAGCAAAAGAAACAAAGAAACACAAAGCAAGACAATATCCAAAATACAGTCCAAGTCTACAATAGTCTACAATATCTCATAGCAACAACAAAATAAGTACAATCATCCAAAATAAACCACTGGGAACAACCCAAGAAATCCACCTAGCTAACTAGGGCGCTAACGGCGTCTCCTCGCAGGGCTCCTCCTCAGTCTCGGGGTCACAGAACTCGTTGACACCCGGCCCGTAGAAAGTTGGGCAGAAAATTTCAGAATCCTCTGAAAAAAATATGCCCAGTCAGGACTGGAGCGAAGTACATAACTCTGAAAGCAACTCCAAATACATGGTAAGGTGTATATGACGAGCAATAAAAAAGTATACAAGATGCACAGGAAATAAATACATGTTGGAGCAGAATAAGTAGCTGCAAAGTAAACTGGAGAACAATACAAGTAGAGAAGTAACTGCATGTGAGAAAATATGAATACTAGCTAAGTGCCTTGAGCACAAGTTCGTTATGTAATCAGCTTAGGTTGCACATGAAAAATACTACGATAACTCTGTTATACGTGAGTTGCATAACCGACATACACATGAATACTGTTTGGCTTTGATCACATAACCAACTCCTACTCCCCTCCCCCACTAATACTCTTGGATCCAACCACAACACGCTACATACATGATAATAGCTCGTGCACACGAAGGCGAGAGCACAAGAAGCACATGATAGTACATAAGAATCAATACCCGAAGCACATGATGAAATACACGTGATAGAGTACCCGCTGAATACGGTAAGGGGGATAGCATCTCATAACGGGATCCACTAGTTCCAGCTTATGTAACAATGTGTCAGAATTAAGTATTACAGTTCTAGAATAGGTGATATAAACGCTATCATAAAATGGAAACTATCAGAGGTAGGTACTCGCCTGATGTCCTGAGCAACTGATGAGGATCGAGATCTGGACCGGTGTCACAAGAACCTATTACGAAAAGCAAGATTAAACAGGGTTCTATAGATTTAAACTGATATAAAATAATTAAAAACAGGCTTCTAAGGATATTCTAGGTCGAACGGGTCAAACCGATAAAATTTGGATCAAAAAGTCAACCCGGGGTCCAAAAAGTCAACTCTAGGTCAAAACTAGGTCAAATGTTAACTTTTATGGTCAACGGGGACAATTATGGTCAAAGCTAGGTCAAACTAGGGTGCCCCTGAAATTCTAGGTCAAAACTAGCTCATTAAGCTAGTAAACTCTCAAACTCGCCTCCTCGAGATACCGGAATACCCTCGGTATCCGATACCTCGCCCTAGGCCACGTACCCCGCCTAAACCCGCTAAAACCTATGCTAGAATGCGTAAATATATACACATATACATATAAAAATTACTCCAATACTATTCCTAGGCTATTGCTCAAATACCCCGCTCGAAACTCAATACCTTGGATATCTCAAGGTATTGAGATACCTTGATATCTCAAGGTATTGGGATACTCTCCAATACCCCTCTAACTACCCCCTCTAGTTAGCTATCTAGGTATATAGATATACTCCTAGTTAATAATCTAGGCTAGAAAATATATATCTAATATATATATGCACATACCTACGTATCTATATATATACCTATTCACACATACACACATATACCCACACACACTCTCAAATATGAATATATAACTATCTAGTATCTATACATATATATTGCTATAGCTATATGTATATATATATCTATACACTTAGATAGATATAATTATCTATCTATCTATCTATCTATCTATCTATCTATCTATCTATCACCTATCTATCTATCAATCTACGTATCTATCTAACTACCTATCTACGTATCTATCTAACTATCAATTCATATATTTATCTATCACTATAACTATCTATCTATCTAGATATATCTATTATCTATCTATAAATCTAGCTATCTATCTATCTATTTTTCTCTCACACTCGCTCACTACTAGCCGCTACTGCGAATGCTGCTGCTGCTCTTGCTTGTACTGCTGCTGCTGCTGCTGCATTTACTGCTGCTGCTGTGCTGTGGGCAGCTGCCTCCCCCTCGCTCGCTGCACGCCTCGCACTGCTTGCTGCCCCGCCACACGCACACACACGACCACACACACAAACACAACTATAAACACACAGACACACACATATATATACATATATATATAACTCTATATATATATATACACACACACACACTAACATATATATATATACACACACAAACACTTATGCATATATATATATATATATATATATATATATATATATATATATATATATATATATATATATATATATATATATATACACACACACTCACACTAATACACATACACAAGCACAAACACACTTATAAATATATGCACATAGCTATATATATATATATATATATATATATATATATATATATATATATATATATATATATATATATAAACACACCTATTTATATATATATGCACACACACACACACAGATATATATATACATATACACACACACTCAAATATATATATACACATACACACACACATATATATATATATATATATATATATATATATATATATATATATATATATATATATATATATATATATATATATATATATATATATATATATATATACATATACACACACACGCACACTTATACACACACATATATATATATATATATATATATATATATATATATATATATATATACACCCAAACACATAGACATATACATACACAAGCACATATATATAAATACACACATAAATATAGATACAAGAACACATAAACATATATATATATAGACACACACATAAATATATATATATATATACACATAAACACAAACACAACACTACACACAACCACGCACACAACACTCTCTAACGCGCGCCCAACGGCCCCGACACGCACAAACACCTATATATATATAAAATATAACCCAAGAATTCTAGCACACACTCCCCGATGCTAACCCAACGCGCGCACAAGTTCGAAACTAGGAAACCAAGTCAAAATGGCCGTTCAGTCATTTCGACGAACACGCGGTGTGCGGTTCGGAAAACCTCCTGAAACGCACACCAAACCAACTCAGAATCGGCCTAAAATTTACTCACGAGTTCTAAATGATACCTAGATCCTAGAAAAATCCTACCCCGTCGATTCTAGGCCCGTGGCGAAAATGCGCACGTACTTAGAACCGGCGACGACGAAAACCCCAAATTCGCCCGAAAATGCCCGTTTCTCCGCGATACGACTTCACGTGTCCGAACGGAGACACACACTCACCCTCAAGACACCCGACAATGTCTACCTAGGTCCGTCTAACCTAGGGCATCACCCAAAATTGGTCCAATCTCGGATTCCACCCGAAATTGACACAAAACCTAGTGTCAAAGTCTCCAAACACAACCAAACTAGTTCCAACTTCCTCCCACGGGTAGGCTTAAGGTCTAGGAAGGTTCTAAACCACTAATTATACTACATAAAAGTAATTAACAAAAGAAAAGTTAAGGTTTATCTCTTGGGAGTTGGAATCCCAAGGCCAAAGTCTCCAATCCACTTGAAATCACCTCCCTCAAGCTCCAAGCCTCCAAATCTAGCCTCCACACTAAGTCTAGGCTCTAAACATTTAGGTTAGGGAAAATATAAGGTTAGGATTCACAACCATGGAGAATAGAAGAAGAAAGAAGAGGAATAGGGCACTTACTTGAAGTTGGGAGGAGAAAGGAAGAAGAAAGAAGTAGTGAAGAAGAAGAAGAAGAAGAAGAAGAAGAAGAAGAAGTGAAGAAGAAGAAGAAGAAGGAAATGGAACAAGGGGGAGGGGGCTGCTGTGTTTTACGGGTGTGGGAAGGGTTGGACATGGGTCCACTAGGGTCTGACACGGGTCCAGGCTAGCCAAAACCCTAAAACAATCAAATAAAAATAATACAATGACTAATTAAATATAATTATAATTAATTAAATACAATACACAATTTATCAAATAAAAATAAAAAAAATCCTATTTTCTAGAATTGGGTAGTGACATTGGGGCCATCAATCCTTAGGGGAATCGACGTAGGAGCGAGAGGACAATATTCAATCCCGGTACCCACATATATTCAATCCAAAAGGTTTATTCTTTCTTATGCCTTCATATCTCGGATTCTGTGATTAGGTGATCACATGTATGTTGTGATGATATTGCTTGCATATGTAGTTGCTAGTAGATTTGTATAATGCTTGTCCTGACTTCTCTAGCTATTACTTGGATTTGAATTCCGAGGATATAATTTTTCTAAGGTGGATAGAGATGTCACTCTCCGTTCCCGATATACGTATTCGCACAATATTTTTATTTTAGCATGGTTGCATGTGCATGGAGACTAGACTCATTCTTTGGTTTAACCTTGCTCATGGTTTATTTTGTGGGTTGGTTCAAGTCATGAGAACCCTTGGTTAAACCATCAACCTTACCATATATTACCCAACATTTTCTTTCTCTCTCTCTCTTTATTTCTTCCTCTCTCTTTAGTTTTATCTCCCCATTTCCATAGGCAAGTATACATTGCATGAGAAATTGAGAAACCCTCAATATTATTATTCCATTATGTTTGTTATATATTTTTTAGCACTTTTAGAACTTGGAGTTTTCTGTTTTGATGGATGGATTAGTGTAGATCTATATTTTCAACTTAGGGTTTCTATGGATTTCATGTTTTTTTTTTTGATCTATTAAACATGTATTTTTGAAAACCAATTTTTGCTACATGATAGAGCTTTTAATTTAGAGCATTTTGGCTTTGGTTCACCCGATTTGGACTTAAAATAAGGATTTTATGGACAAAACAAGATTTTAGTTTTTGAAACTTTTTTGCCATGGCTGAACCTGCTGTTAGAGAAGACGAAGTTCACATGCGGCCAGCGAGCTATGCGGCTGAGAGTGTTATGCGGCTCGAGAGGGTTATGCAGCCTGAACTTTTGTCGCATACTGACACCATGTGTCCTTCTTGTTAGACGCATGACTGCTTATTTACATAAGTGTACTTGAACACCATGTGTTTTCACTCGCTGAATGAATAAGAAATTCTCTAAGTCCAAGAGACCTCCATGTGGCATCGAATTCTTTGCGGCACCGACACTTATGCGACATTGGAGAATATACGGCCACCATTTCCTTGGACGCATGACTCCGCACCATGGCACATATTTTTATGATTTTTGTCTTTTTTTTCTGACACACTTTATGGCTTGTCACATCAATCATTTTATGTCACATCACTGACACTTCATTCATTGTCCTTCACTTTAACACTTATCCTAAGGAGTAGACTTTAACCTTGAGCATGCAGCCCTGACTTCATATGCTACCAAATGGTTCATGCGGCCTGACTTTATATGCGGCTAAGTGGTTCATGCAGCCTGGACTTTCTATGCGGCCTAGAGACCCATGCGGCCTTACTTGATTGATTGAATATTTCTTGTTCTTTCGTGACTCAATGTATAATTGGTAATTGGACTCGAATACTGTATCCGTGCTAATACCACTATTGCCTAATAATTGTCCATAATTTAATGTGCGTCAAGGTACGACACATCGTGTCACGTTAAGTGATTATATTTGGGCTGTGCATCGAGAATGCCTCCAAATTCTTGAACACGTGATGATATAAATATATATTATTTCTCCACTACGGGCATAATAAGCGTGGCTAGATTATTGATTGTCTAAATGTTGCATAGATGCTAGGGTAAATCTATATTTGACTTCCATGGATTCGTATCTAGCATATCCGTACTTTATACGATATCTTAAGAGAAATTCTCATGTGACCACGCCTTTAATTTCAAACACAACATAGGGCTAATTAGGTAACTAAAAGTGATAGTAACATTGGAAGGAACGATATCCTGAGATCATGCCAACGAACCTTTCCACAGAGATTTATTCTAAGTGTGTTGTAGGCTGGCCACCACAGATACTGTATATCATCTGCCTTAGTGTAGTGCAGTATCTAACCTATTATTATGTTGAGCCATAGTTTTACTATAGGAATACTGGAACCGCTAATACCGTATTTTTAGCGCAGTGGCCCTATAGAGAACTGGTGCATCTCGTGAATACATATTTTATTTATTTGGTTCGGTTAGCTTATGTTCGACACTGGCATGATCTGAGGATTTTTATTATGCATTATTTATAAGATAACCTCAAACTCCATAAAATAGCAAGCAGTACAAATGATTGGCCGATATAAGAAATGGACTTGGTTGTGATTGTATTATTCAACTAGTAGCATAGAGAAATGGACTATCATAGTGTGATGGTTCAACCGTTGTCCTTGTTTGGTTATAAGGTTGGGCCTTCGCGCTAGGATATGTCATGGACCTAAGTTACGATACTTAACCTATGTATTATTATATGTTTTCATTGGGGTCTTGCTACTATATTTCCTGCTTCCTTGTTGTACTTGCTATTTGGGGTCTAAACCTACTGGTTTTGCATGGCCAGATTTCGAGCCAGCATCCGAGGATCTATGGTACCTTCCCCCTACTCGTGGTACGTACCATAAACATGATCGTAGGGGATAGCGAGTAGGTTATCATCTTTCCTGCTCATTATTGAACATTTATTTCTTTTGGCGTTTAGCCTCTGGCATCTGTTAGCTGTCTCGTCTGGACATTAGTTTTCTTACATGATTGTATTAAATCAGACAGCAGCTAATCACTGTTATATACTTTTATTACTTCAGCTCCTTATTTTGCATAACTGATCTCCAGAATATTTTAAAAAAGTATTTAGGATGCCTTATTGCTTATCATATATGCTCTATGCTTATTGTTTCTTATTTGAATGATTGAGACATAGAAGTTCTTGACCCTAGTAGACTTGATTGTAGCATGTACCTCTTGTCTTATACAACTGTGATCGTCTTACGATGTATAGCACCTTGTACGGGGTAGCTGGCCATGTCCGTCTCCGTATTTCGGTACTGGGGTGTGACAAAGTTTTAGTGGTGGCCCATGTAGGTCTTTTCTTCAGACTTGTAGGGTATATAAATTCGTCATCTTCGATACTCATCTTAAATTCTTCCAGGTTCATTATTTCCTTATTCCTTCTCGTCTTGTACTTGATTTTCTTATGTTATTCTTTAGGGCTTCTCCTTCCCCCAATGCTGCAGCAACAAGAGAGGCAGAGTTGTTAGTAGAACAAGATCCTGTGGAACCCCAGACAAGGATCCAAGTTGAGCCCACGATGAATGGTACAGAGCAGCTGGCTCCAGGTATTCCCGTACCCCTCGCAGTATCGATAATACTAGATACCCCGACCATGCTAAAGATTATTCGTGGATTGTTGGCTGCCCAATAACACCAGATGGTGATATAATAACAACAACATCAGGAATAACAGCTTCAGCAGCAAGAACATAATGTCTTGTTGAACCAAGGGTTACAAATGGCCCTAAACGAGGCAGAAGAACAGATTCTGGAGCATCTGTTAGATTTTATTGACTGAACCCCAGATATTTTGATGATACGGAGGGTGCAATCATGGCAAATGATTGACCCCAGGATATTGAGACCATTCTGACAGCAGTTAAAGTTTCAACCGAGGAATAGGTTGACCTACTTCGCTAATAGCTCTAGGATCTTGCAAGAGATTGGTGGCCACGATGGAGGTAGGATTGAGGCATCCTATTTTATAGGATGATTTTAGGACCCGGTTCAGGGCAAAGTACTTTAGGATTGTGCTCAGTGTGAGTTGCAGCAATGATCCATTAACCTCAAGCAAGCTGGAAGGACAGAAGAGGGCTATGCGGCAGAGTTTTGTTAACTAAGCATATTTGCTCCAACCATGGTGGCAACAGAGTTGGAGAGAGCAATGAGATTCCAGTAAAGACTTTACTTAGAGATCTTACACATGGTAGAGGTGCACAACTACCAGACCTTCGAGACGGTATTGATAGCAACCAAGAGGGTTGAGCTTACTTCCCAGAGGGTGGCATCCAGAAGAGTAGATCTTCTGGATGCCTTCAATAAGATCTAGTGAAAATAGAGAATACTGATAAAATACATATTTGTCTTCAAAGCATCAACTACACCAGCCCTTACGCATTGTGTAGGATGTAAATACCCTAATTTTTTTGAATTTAATTTTATAATTTTATATTATTAGAATTATGAATTTTTGATATTAAGGAAGAATTTTCTATAATTTTTAGCTAATTATAATAAATATTAGTTTATGGATTTATAATTATATATATTTAATTAATTATTAAATAGTGCAAAAAATATATTTTTGGGTGTAAAACTATTAATAAAGTATTGTAGAATTTTTCTACAATTTATTGAAGTCCAAAACTATTTTTAGATGGCCATATATATATATATATATATATATATATATATATATATATATATATATATATATATATATATATATATATATATATATATTGATCTGGTTAATTAAACCAACCCAAACCAACTAAACCAAAGCCTAGACCCGGATCCTAAACTAACCCAAACTCGCTCACCGGATAACCCACAAACCCATAAACCCACACCATGCACAGTAACTTCCCAACCCCCGCGTGACCCCTCTCTTTCTCTTCTAAAATCAATGGCCGACCCCCCTCTCTTCCTCTTCCTGTAACCCTCTTGTACACCCCTATATAAAGATCATAGCAGCCCACCCCCACCACCATCATCTCCTCTACCACCCCGACCATCGCCGACCATCGCCGATGTCGGACCGCCACCACGAAAAAGCCCGCTCCGACGTCGAGATCAGCAGTACACAACAAGGTACCCTACTTCCCACCTCTGTATCTTCCTACACAGTAGACCTAATAATGACCCGTCGAGTCCTATGCGAAGATCACATGACCCCCTTGAAACCTGTGTAATTAGTTTAGTGTATCGTGTCATGTATCGGTCATAAATTGTGACGCAAAACAAAAAAAATAACTTATTTATAGGAACCAAAAATGTCCTAAGTAATCGTGTTTGAGTCCCGTTATCTTCATAATGGCACGTGATACTGAAATTCTTCTTAAATAGTAATTTAGACAACATAAATAAATTTTAATCTCTTCAATTAGTTTATTTTATTGTTGATTATGCTGTGATTTAATTATTGTTGAAATCTGTCAAAAACTTGGTTTCTTAAATCCGAATTTTTTCGAAACGGGGTACGTTCCACTAAACGAGGTAACTTTGTCGAGTGAAAATTATACCAAAAGGTGCGTATCATCAACGCGAACATATAAAATTTTACAAAATTTGATTTGGATGTGCGTGCACACCAGAATCAACGCGTATCCGTCGAAAAGCCCCGTATCGATTTGTTTTGACACTCGTCATAATTTTGTGTGTGCATGTCATTTCGTAACGAAAACTGTGCTATCAGATTCATAGAGTTATGCTGGTCATATGACCCAAGTTTAGTTCAATTTTGTGAACGTTGACGAAATACCTTTTGTGGGCCCCACAGTTCTATTTGACGGGCAATTTCGTGACCGACTCATCGAAATCTAGTTCTGGACGTTCCATTGGGTTTGTGTTATCGTTCTGGACTCGTAAACACTAAGTTTGACAAATTTAGAGAACTTTGTCTTTGGCACATTTTTCAGTGAGAAGTGGGCCACGTGTAGACCCCGCTTTGAGCAGAAACTGTCAATTTTGTCCCTGTATCCAAATTGGACTTATGGATAGTCAATCCTAACTATTTCAAGTTTTTTGAGAGCAATAGTGATATTTATTTCAGCATCCAGAGGCGTATTTGGAGATACCACTTATATCGGAGCAACTGACGAAGCACAGAACCTAGGCAAGTGTACCTTGCCAACTTGTAGTAGATCCTGTGATATTATTTGCTTAAGTTACTTCTATATTTATTTTTGTGATGTACCTGTTCAACCTAGGACCGTGAGATATTGCTTAACGTCAAAACAAGATTTGGATGTCGATGCCGTACGCAGAGTCGTATAACGTCATTTAGAGATTTGATTCTACGATCATATTTTATCGTGCTTGCCTTACCAAATACGTCATACCATGGGACACTTGACCATATTCATGTGATAGAATCTTTTCTGAGTTATTCATGGTGATTCTGTATAGGCTTACAGGATTTGTGATCTGAGACTTGCATATATAGAGATATCATTATGACTTGTTGTACTAGATAGAGGTCATGAACTTGCGTGTTATGGACATAAGACATCAAGTTACATTCGGTGGGGAGAGACACACATGCTACAGGCTGATTATATATATATATATTATATTACTGGAGGTGCTTTAGTCTCTGTATCAGAGTTTGGCATATTTACTGCCCTTCGAGATACTACTTGCCGCTATGGATTCCCCGACACAGTGCCTGTAGTAGTCTCAGCCTGAGTACTACTGATACTCTCATTTGTATTTCATATAGCTGGTTACATAGCTTGCCCTAAGGATCTATTTTTATATAATATATTTTATTTGGCTTGAATGTTTATTATACCTTGATATGCCCCCTGAGGACCTGGATCTGGATTATGTCCCCAGGTACAGCAGAGGAGGATTATCCCAAGGTTTGTGGGACAGTAGCTGACGTTGGAGCAGTACGGGCACCTGGGGATGAAGTTGTGCCGAAGGATTTCTCTTGAGTATGTTAGTTTCATACGTAGTTATTTATGCTCATTGTTATTTCATATCTAGACATATGTATTAAAAATATTCTCTTTTCTTTATTGTGTCGGGTTGTTCCCCGAGACACTATTTACATGGATTTATTGATAGACTATTTCCTTTATCTATTATCTTGACTGGTTTATCATATTGACTTGTGTTTACTTTATGTGGATGAGATTAGAATTATACTGTGATAGATGGTGTAGACTGCATATATATTTATTACAGCTTAAGTGCACTCTAACGGGTCCATTAAATTGGGTTTACCTATTGGAGTTGTGCTGCTGGCCATTATCACGTGGCTAGTCCCTCGGTATTTTGGGACTGGGGCATAACATAGGAAACAAACCAATGTTGTGCTCTAGTTCTATGAAGCGGTAGTATAAGTTTGTGGTTGCAGATTTGAGACTTAATCCTGCCATAAATTCACGGTATCCCATACTTGGTTCACGCAACGAACCTATTGTAGCAGTTTTTGTGGTATGGGATAATGGGGTACTATAAAATACCGCAGAACTATGGGTCAAATTGGGCTAAGACACAGAAATAAGTGGAACCTTTAAAAAAATTAGAATATAAGCGCGAGCATATTCAAGAATAGCCACTTCTTATGAACAATAAGAAATCATCTTCTTCCCTAACGGAAAAAGAGTTTATTTATGCAGACACACATCAGTGTTACTTTGAGCTTGAAGAAAATTACGAGCATATAGTTCACATGCCTACCAACGAACACCCAGAACATGGGATTTATAATTATATTATAGATCTTATTGAGAATGTAATGATTGATATTAATAAAATAAAACATAAGTTCTGGGTGTTCCAGAAATATGTATTAAAGCTGCCTCTGATTATTCAACCAGGTTTCAGACCATATTCTGATTCACTATTTGGAGCATATGGGAAGAAAGACATTATATGAAGCTTTATCAGTCATATCAAATCTGGAAATTAAACTGACTTACAGAAGAACCCGGTCATGAACATACTAATGTTTCTAAAACAAATTTTCATGAGGAACGAGAAAGAATTCTAGCAGCAAAGGAATTCTTCGTTGAATTATTATGTCAGGAAATATCCTTCTGGTAGACAAAATAGAAAAATCGAAGACGCTCAATATTTAACCAGCTATAGCCATATTAAAATTTTTATTGATCATATGTTCTTGGGAAAAATAGGAGAAACGGCTAAATTTAATTTCTGGCTAAATGAGGATGACGCAATAGACATGCATGTAGATAAAAATAGAGAAGTAGATTAGAAGCCTGGTAGACCCTACTAATAATGAAGAGAAGAATCGATAAAAAAACTGTTCGTAGAAGATATAAAGTTGGTCTAATAAATACAAAGCAACCTAAAAAAATGGAAAAAAGGATGTACAAGATGGCATGCTGCACACTTGCAATGGCGTGAGTGGCGTAACAGTTTTGCCTTACCTCTACTACCTCCACTACCGAGATCTTTACCTCCATTACCTCCCCTACTTTCTCTACTTCATAATGAAGATTCCTCTCCACGATTTATACACATAACATATATGAAGGTGTCAGTTTACTCTTACCGGAGATCCCATGTCATGCTTGCTATAAATAAAGGCCCTCTACCTCTATTGAGGGGCATAAAATTTTTGGAGTATTTGGAACTAGTTTTCTTGTGCTTGGCTTTTATTTTCTACTTGAGTGATTTATTTTTCTCTTTCCGCTACCATTTTCACTTGTAAATCTACTACTTCCCCTAATATTGCAACTATTTGGTATCAGAGCCAGTATTAAAAGAAGATCCGTCCTCTTTATAATTCTTGTAAGCATTTTATTCTGTCTTTTAATATTATGTTCGCTTAAATACTTGTTCTTGGATATGTAGCATGAGTAGAATGGAAATTTCTTATTTTGTTTCTGTCTAGTTCTTTGCTTACAGCCCTTACGCATGGTGTAGGAAATGAACCAATGTTGTGCTCTAGTTCTGTGAAGCGGTAGTATAAGTTTGTGGTTACAGATTCAAGACTTAACCCTTCCATAAATCCACGATCTACTGTAGCACTACTGTAGTACTTTTTGTGGTATGGGATAATAGGGTACTATGATATACCGCAGAACTATGGGTCAAATTGGGCTAAGACACAGAAGTAAGTGGAACCTTTAGAAAGAAATTTCTGGAATATAAGCGCAAGCATATTCAAGAACAACCACTTCTTATGAACAATAAGAAATCATCTTCTTCCCTAACGGGAAAAGAGTTTATTTATGCAGACACACATCAGTGTTACTTTGAGCTTGAAGAAAATTACGAGCATATAGTTCACATGCCTACCAACGAACACCCATAACACGGAATTTATAATTATATTATAGTTCTTATTGAGAATGCTAGGATTGATATTAATAAAATAAAACATAAGTTAGACAGCAAAAAGCACCCTAACGTTGGTAGTCAACCCCCTATGAATTATTGGCCTTATAATAATATGATTAATATGCTAAGGTACTCTTCGAAAGAAGAAAATAAGATAAACACAGATAAAATTAAGGAAAAATATTATCGTACATTCCTTAAACTTCAGGCTCAAGAATTATTAGGAGAAGTTGACGAGCAAGTTGTATATGCCTTTTACGATACTCACTCCTTGTCTATTCATTATTTTAGGTGAAAATACTCTAAAGACTCTGACGAATACTCAGAATAATAAGATAGCAAATTTAGTAACTTTAATATTTTTAACAATGAATGAGTATGTAGCAGTGGTGGTGAAGTAGTTAGTCAAGAAGGAATACCCAATACCGATAGAGGTGTTATTGGTCCACCAGTAGAAAGTCTTATACCAACCAAACCCCTTCCTTACAATATTCGATATCATGCTTATCGACCCGAGTCCAAACTTTATAAAAATAAAAATTCTAATACCATTGATAATCTTATTTTTAACCTTGATAATATTCCACATAAACAAATATTTGACTACATAGGTGAATGGGGTCAACAGATGGGAGGAATGATGTATCATTTACCAACAAATATGACCACGACCCATTTTATTCATTATACTACCAGTTTCTGGAAAGGAAGTGCTCGGACGTGGCTTCGTGGATTAGAACTCAACAAGAAAAAGATAGAAGTCATTATAAACATGAAAAATGGACAAAAGACTTTAGGAAAGATAATGTATTTAGTCCAAGTTGATTATACAGGAAGCGAAGGTATCGTAGAAAAGGATTATAAAATATTATTACATAAAATAATTTTATGTGATATCTGTTTACTTAAGGAATTTGCTGCTAAATATATAGGATTTATCTTCTATTTAAAAGATAATAACCAAAAAAAATTGGATAAAAGAATTTTTTACCAAGATTTCCTATCCTTGGAATATTATTATAAAAGATAATTATGACAAAATTAGAAATAATCCATACTACAGGAATATTAAAAAGGGCTTATATGGAAACTATGGAACATGTTTGCGAACAAGATAGAGCGCAAAAATAAATGAATAAAATTATCAAGAAATCTAGACTAAGATATTCGTGTTTCTAAATATAATGAAGACATTAACCTTAATTTTGGATGTCCACCCGAATATGAAAGTATCAGAAAAAAGAAAAAAGAAATTTAAGAAAAAAAGATTTTTTAAGAATAAGTATAAAATTACTAGAAAGAAATGGAAACCCATTTTTAAAAAGCAGCCTCAGAAATTTGAAAAGAAGAGATTCACTAAACGAAAAAAATTTAGAAAAGATTGAAAGTGTTTCAAATATGATAAGGACGGACATTTTGCTAATAACTGTCCTAATAATGTCCAGACCATTTTCATAAAAGACCTAGATACTTATGGTATAAATATATGCAATATTAATGATATTAATGGTGATACTTCGGCCATATCTATGTACGAAATCGAATCTATCTATTATGATACGCAGTCTAGCGAGTCTGATGAACAATCTGAGGATGACTTATATATTTCCATGGAGCATTTAAAAATTAATATGGTTACTATTAATAAAACTCATAATCAAATCAAAATGACCCTTTTATCCAATACTGTTATATTACCTAGAAAAGAAGGGATATCCGCTGGATATGCCTTGTATACTCCTCGAACATTTAGGATAAGACGATATAACACTTTAGAAGTTTTTTTAGATATTAGAATATTCCTACCATTAGGTTATTATGGTATTATTCATAATATACCTTTACATGCCAATAAAAAATTATTTATAATGAACGGATTCATAGAATTAGTCTCTAAAAATAATATTTCTATAATAATAAAAAATACTTCTTTTGAAGATAGAGATTATTTAATTGAAAAATGAGATCATGTTGGCTTATTAGTCATACATAAGTACGAAGATTTACCTGTGATAGAGAAAAATTAACCTAAACAACAGCCTTCATATCCAGGTTCTTCTGGATCCACTGGAGAACCCCTTGATGGTTACTACGAATTCCGTATTTATATGACACCCTTACTTCAAAAGAAAATTCTAACTCTAATATCCCAAATAGTGATGGCAAACAGTTCAAAATTATGGATGATGTCATGACCTGCATTCGGAATTGGGGCACAAGTACGTGGGTACGTCTAGCCTACGTCGCAGCATCGGCGGTAGAACGCTGTCTAGGTCTTGATGCTATCTAAACAATCTCACACGAGCATCCGACTCTATAAGGAGACACGGATACCATAATATAATATGAACAACATACTCAATCACATAACTACAGCACAATAAGATCTCGAAGAAACAAGTAAGATGCAATACAAGTCTAAAATAGAAATAGTCTAACTCAACAATATAATCCAAGTCTCAAAGAGTATGCCGGAGACAAATCCGGTACCAAAATAATCTACTAAAAGAACTAACTAGATAACTAGTGATTCCGGCTAGACCTTCCGAAATCACAACTGAACTACCAAGTCCAAGTCTGCAGCTACTCATCCTGTGGTCCATAAAACGTCAGAACCAGTCCTCTAAGGCATAGTCTAAAAAATATTTTCTAGTCAGGAAGGAGCAAAGTACATCTCAAATAATAGTTCCATTTAATTGATAAGGGTTATAAAACAATAAACAGATTATACTATATACTGAGAGAAGACAATGAATAAATGTAATGGCATAATAAAGAGATAGGCAATATAAAGAGACAGGAAATATAGGCAATATGATACAGTCAGTGCACAAATGAAATGAAGAGAATAAGGTATAATATCATATACGGGTGATGTGGTATATGATCTAAAATAGAGAACTGTAACTATTCTAAGTGTTTGAAATATCAGTCTATCATGTGATCGGCTTGGGACAAGATCAGGCTGGTTACATATGATTAGATATGATTCATGTAAGGTCAGGCTAACCATTTGGTTAGCTATGATGCAAGTAGTGGTCAGGCTAATCATATATAACAGCTATGAGGCATGTAATGGTCATGCCGCACCCGACGTGAAGTGTGGAGTGAGCTATGATGCATGTAGAGTTGGGTATGATCACATAATCTACTAAAATTTCCTCCGCCCCCAACTAGTACAGTGGATCTAATCACGACACGTCACGATACACGAGCAATATCCAATATATCATGTACAAGGTCTAAATATCAATATCATGTACAACGTCAATACGATAATAAATATAACATCTCATGACTGCAGATCCAATCTATATACTAGTCCGTGTAGCACGGTATCAAGAACCAGATATAATATTTCCAGATACTGGAATTATAGATATTATCAAATTATTGGAAATTATCAGCGAATGTACTCGCCTTGGGTCCTTAGCTGGTAACACCAATATCCTATTCCAGATTATCATCGGGATGATCCAACAGTCCTATAGACATATCATAAAATAATATAATATTGTATCAGATATTACACTAATCACACAATCAAAAATACACTGAACTCGGGACTACACTAGGCATGACTCTGGTCAACTAGGGTCAGTATGCATCAATTTGCATGGGCGTCGCGTCTGTAATTGCTGTGCAATCAGACAGTCGATGATACGGGTCTTGCCAGTACGTCGATGTACATATGGCATTCTACTACCATACTACATGGGCACAGGTCAATGCGACTATGGGTCACCTAGTACATATACAATATACATATTATTAATAACTAGCATTAATACTTACAATATATATATACACCAAATTAAATACATATACAATATATACGTATACCAATTAATTACATATATTAATATATGTATATACCTTAATGAATTTATACTATGTATATATATTAAACATACCAATCAATTGTATTCATTTTAAACGTATACTAGGGCATACATCTACAATATATATACATAAGTATATATATACTAATTTGAGAAATATATCATATATCATATATATATATATATATATATATATATATATATATATATATATATATATATATATATATATATATATATACCATTATTAATATTAACATATACAAATACTAATACATTAATTGAATTTATACCAGTATATATTTTATTAAATATATACTATATGAAAATAACCCAATATACATACATATATACTATTTTGTACATACTAATACGTACATATATACACTACATAGGATCAATTTCTCAAACAAAGAAGGAGGGAAAGAGGGAGAGGGAGGCTCACAGTGACGATGGTGGTGGTGATCGGTGATCGCGATGATGTGATGAGGATGAAGGTGAAGATCATGGCGAGGCTGTCCGGGGTGGTCCGACGAAGGTGTGGCGACGAGGACGGGGAGGATGACGGGAAAGGGAGATCTGTCGTGTGCAGTCGATGGCGAGGAGGAGGGTGCTACGTATTGGAGGAGGCCGGCGGAATGGAGCTCGGAGGTCGGAAGGAGGACGTCTGCGGGTCTCAGGCGAGGTACAGCAGCTCGTGGGGGACAGCTCGTCGGAGCTCGTAGGTGCTGCAGGCTCGGTTGGGTGGCTCGACGAGGTGAAGGGGTGCACGAGACTGGGCTGTCGTGGCCCAGTGGGTCGGCTCCGGCTGTGTGTGGTCGGGTCGGGAGGTCGAGATGGCACAGCCGGGTGGAGAATGAGAGGTTGGCCGGAGCTAATGGTGTTCGTGGTGGAGATAACTCGTGGTGGTGGTGGTGATAGTTCGTGGTGGTGGTGGTGGTAGCTCGGGTCGGTGCAGTGGTGGTAGGTGGGTGAGTATGGTGCTGTGTAGGGGTGGTTCTAATGGCGGTGTAGTCGGAGGAGAAGAGGAGGAAGGCCAGCGGGGAGTCTCAAGCGAGGGGAGCTCGGGACTGAGGGGGAGAGCTTCAGGCAATGGCGGGATAGGGAAGAACTGCTCGGTGGCCGAAGAGAGAGCTGGAGGAAGGCCGGGTGAACGCCGGGCTAGGTGATAGGGGTTGGGATGGTTTATTTCCTTTCTTTTTAAAAGAAGGAGGAGAAGAAAAAGTGGAGAGGAAGAAGAAGAAGAAGAAGAAGAAGAAGAAGAAGAAGAAGAAGAAGAAGAGAAAGGGAGGAGAAAATTTTGGTTGCCTGTGAGTGTAGGGAGGGAGAAGGAGAGAGAGTGAGTGAGGTTTTCAAGGCTCCTTGAAATTAGCGCCTGTATTGGGAAGAGGGGAGAAAGAGACACTTTATAGGAGAGGTGATGGGAGGTGTGTGGTGATGATGAGCCCAATTTTGAATGGGTGGTCAGGATTCGTCATGGAGAAAATTATTCATGTAAGGAGGGGGGTTGGTTGACTAGTCAAATATTAGGGCTCTCCATTTGGTTCGAACCAATGGGGTGTTGACACCTAATGCAACCTTTGCAAATGAGCCCCCTTAAATTTGGATATTTGCACAGACACATGAAATGATAAAAAATTGGTGGGCGATTTGGGTGTTTGGTGTTTTGTAGGGTGAGGGGGTGTTGTGTGTTTTGTATGTGTCACGCCCCAGTCCCAAAAATATACGGAACTAGGCCACGTGGCACTGGCCAGCTGACACGTCACTAAGGGATCACCCAATTTAATGGACCCAAAGTGATGTGCTACGCTGTCCTAAATACTACAAGTCTAAATATAGGTAAATCTATCTCATCCACAAAAATATCAAGAAAAGTGCTGAATATAAAGATGCTAACTCTGAAATGTCATATACAAATCAGATAAATTCATGTGGGAACAACCCACTACAAAAAGATAAGCAGAAAGTGAAATAAGATAAACTAGCGCATCATCCTCAAAATATATAGCTCCAACTCCAGATGTACTCAGGCAGACTCTGATGGCATCTCCTCTAACTCCATCTCAAAGGCATGTCCAGACTCCTGTCCAGGTCCAGGTACTGTGGGGTGGAATGTCTCAGCTAAACCTGGCAGGGAACCAGGTCCTCAGAGGGACGTAACAAGATACAGAAAAATAACATGCCATGTATGTAAATATTGAATAAATAAATACAGGGTGCTAACCAGCTAAGTGAATGCAAATTGAGACAACCTAGTACGTATGAAAAAGTGTGGCTAGACATATGCTGACGTAATTTACCAATATGTAGTGACTGGCTAGTATATGCCACATATGCCCCCGTTCAAGGGCACTATACAATTTTCCATCTACGATGAGTATGGTCACATGAATATATATATAACATCCGTATCACTCCGTCGAGTGCGGCACATGATAAAGAGGTGGGTATCCCATACGTATTTTAGTCGTTCTCCCCGCCCAATGTAACTAATGTCAAGTCGTAACCTTCATGATTTTAAGCTAAGCCGTGATGCACGTCGTACGTACTGGTAGCTAATCAACTACGTAAACTTGTATCCCAAAATAAAGTGCAACCTTGTTGCGTGTACCCGTGATAGGGTCTAGGAGGATATTAGGATAACCTCGCAGTTGTTTGGTAAGCCTGTAAACTAAGTTAATTATACTACGTGCCAACGTATCTGTTGGCTGTACCCAAGGCAATTTCAGATACATACAATTATAGGAATTTTAGGAATTCAAGAACATATATTAATATTTGAAATTAACCAGTAAACTTGGCAAGGTATACTTGCCTACTCCCTGATAGTGTTGATAACCTGATCTCGCAGTCAGATTTAAGGTTGCTGGTGACAGAGGGTCACTGGCTGTGCTGAAGGTGGTTTCTGTTAAAACAGACAGGGTTCGTGAATATCAAGGCTATAATACAAAGTATATATATATACTTATATACACATATATAATATAGATATATATATAGTATGTATATATATAGATATAATAGTATATATAGTATATAAAGAACAGACAAATACAGGTATTTATTATAATAGTAGCAGGGTATATCCACTGTAAAATATATATAATAATATAATATAATCAGGGTGTATCCACTGATATATATATATATAAGGAAATAAAAGACAGGGCAAAAAAGTAAATACATATGTATATTTATGTACTGTATTATCCAGTACAGTATAATATATGTAATATATATAGATCATATATATATACATAGATATATATACATATATATAATAGAAAGAAAATGACAGTGCAGGAATTTAAATATATATATAAATGCTGTACTATTCAGCAATATTACCAGGGTCTATAGGTGACCACTGTTATATATAGTAGTATATATTAGCAGTGTATATATAACACTGATATATATATACATATATTATATAAATAAATGGAATAGGTGCATATATATATATATATATATATATATATATATATATATATATATATATATATATATATATATATATATATATATATATATATATATATAAATAATGAAAAATGCATAGTATATATAATTCATATATAAAATATATATATAAATATATGTATACACATATATTTATATATACCATAGTTATATATAATGAGATATATATATATATATATATATATATATATATATATGCATAGTATATATACATATATAATAAATTATATAGTATAGATATACTATATATAAACAGTACATAATATATAATATGTATTATATTATATAGGTAATAGTATATAGATAATGAATACATATATTAATAGATATATATATATATATACATATATACATATATGTATATATGAATAGTAAATATATATATGTATATATATATATAAATACAGAAAATATAAATACATATAATATACTGTATATACAATATTTAATATATAATTAATACATAATTAAATACATAGAAATATATATATTAATATACCTATTAGTATATATAGATATATACATATATTTATATAGATATATATACATATATACATGTATATAGGTATATTACGTATTTTCGTATAGTCTGGGTATATTATACCTGACAGGTGGCAGGGGGGGTCCACGGCGGGTCTCCGGCGGGAGGACGGTGGCGGAGTCGACGGCGGCTGGCCGGAGGGTGGCCTGCAACAACAGCAGCAGTTAACAGCAGCAGCAGTGGAGGTGGCTTGCGGAGGCTGCTGCGGCGTCAGCGGCGGCGGGGGTGGCCGTGCAGGCGGTCAGGACGGAGGAGGAGGTCGGGGTGGAGAGGTCTGGGGCGGTGGCGGAGGTCGGAGGCTGCCGGAGGGGCGGTGGGGAACTGTCGGGGTAGCTCGGGATGCAGTCGGGGTAGGTCGGTGGTGGTGCTGCGGGGGCTGTCGACGGCGGAGGAGGCGTCGTGGGGCGGCGAGGAAGTGGGGGTCGGGTAGAGGGAAGCAGGGCGAGTCGAGTGGGGGTGGTGGTGGCGGAGCACGGTGGCCGGAGGCGGCGGTGAGGAGCGTCGGGGAGGGGAGGAGCTGCTGTCGGGCAGGGAAGGGAGGGGTGTTGCGGTGGCTCAGGACGGCGGAGGCGGTGGCCGAAGGGTGGTGGCGATGGTCGGAGGGAAGGGCAGGGGTGAGGCGAGGTGGTCGGCGGCGGTGCGGTGGCCGAAGGGTGGCCGGAGGGGCGGTGGCGGTGAGAGAAACTCGGGTGTGGGGGGGTTTAAATATGGTTTAGCCCAATGGCAGTTTGGTAAATAAGTAGAACTTTCAGGGGTTTTGGGTAATTTTGTATTTTTGATATTTTTGACTAATTTTTCTGCATGCCTAGGGACACATGTAAGGATTAGGGTTAATGGCCAATGAGGTTATGCCACCTCACATGCATTTTGTATACAAACCCTTAAACTTTCACAATTTGCATAAAAGTCCTAAAACTGGCATTTTGCGTAAATACGCAATTTGTCTGGAAAAAAAAACCTGGTTCCTAGAAATACCAAATTGCACAGAAAAGAGGGGGACAGCTGGGGGAGTGCTTTGGGATGTGTGGGGGTGAGTCTGGGCAGGGGCAGGGTCTAGTTCTTTGGGTGATACGGGTCACCGTATTTATTATTTAATAAATACTGCGCACGGAGTTCACTAATTATTTAGAGGCAGGTAGGTTCATAATTTTTCTACGGTGTCAATACACTAATTGTAGTATATTCAGTCTAGAATATTATCGTATTTTTGTTTGGGCAAAACAGATGCCTACTGGTCCTCAAATCTCTAGGGGTACAGAGATGGGTAAAGAGCAGAAAATTAAATAGGAATTAAATACGAACTTTTGTAACGATATTTGTGCGTCTCAAATGAGGCTCAAAATAAAGCATCTGGGAGTTGCACAAAATTAAAGAAAATAGTCTAACATATTTAGGACAGGTATGTGAACTTTGTTTGTGAATTACAGCTAGTGCAATGCTCTAATTAATTGTGTAATGGACAGGTGCACAATCAATAGGATATAAATAAATAAAATATTGCAATAAATTCTAATTTGCTAAAAATAATTTTAAAATAGTGAAATCTGGTCGAGGGAGTTTACAATCTACCCTCCTTAGAATATTCCGTCCTCGAAATAAAAACAGACATATAATGAGAACGAAAGATTGATTAATTTGAAATATTAAGACATAGTCATAGCTGAAGATTTGATTGATTTAAATATTTGGACATACCCTGGTCTGGAAATAGATGGGAGAAACAATATCGAATATCCTCTTCTCGTTCCCAGGTTGATTTGCCTGGTGCATGATGTTTTCATGCAATACGAATTAAAGGATAGTCTGGCCTTGCAACATCTTCTCGCTTCGATCTAGGATTTCTACGACTCCTCCTGGTATGATAAGCTTGGACCGATGGTGATCTCTGAATGGTCCAGCACATGACTTGGGTTTAGAGTGTATCATCTTAATTGGGATACGTGAGAGACGTCATATACTTTCCAATGTCTGAGGAAGAGTTTATCTTGTAATTCATTTCTCCGATGTGTTCCATCACATCTAAGGGTTTGATGCCCCTCGGGCTTAGTTTTTCTCATCCTCCAAGTCTGATAGTTCCTCGGGTAGGTGGGATCTACATGATCTCCTATTTTACTCTATGTATACCCTTCATCCAAATCATAGGGGTATCATCCGGTTTACAACAGGTCGTATATTATTGGTAGTTCATGATGTTTTTCTCAAGGTTAACAGCTGCCTACCTTCTCTCCTTCAACCTAATGGTTCTATTCCCAATACTGGCTATAGTACTCAGATACATTTTATTCATATGATTGAGCCTAGCAATCAATGTCTAGCAATCGATCTGTCGGTTTGGCTTAGTCCTGATCATGATCTAAGGGTGGAAAAATAATTTAGGTTGGATACTATAAGTCATCAGGTGACTAGGGTTTAACTACTATAATTTGCTATCCTAGGTATTATCTATATCTGGATGGGTAACTTGGTAGTCTAAAGATGACGCTTCTCTTCCCGTAGTCTAGTATAGCTTTTGGACTAGCTTAACCAGTCCATGTCTAAGACAACGTTGGAGTTTGGTATTGGAAGTACCAAGAATCGCGTCCTCATACTCTATTATACATGACTACTAGCATGCTTTAGTAATGTTGGTAACTGGAACAATGCCTCCTCTGGTAAAAGTGGCTATTTGCATGGCTACGATACTAGTAGATATGATGACAGTGTAGCTAATACGTTTTTGTAGGTAATAATGCAACTATAATGGTACCTGAAATGGTTTTACCTTCCGGTTCTTCTACAACTGCAGCTAGTGCAAAGGCCTGCTCGTGCCTTTGTCTTTCGGTTTGTTGTCTGGCTAGGTAGTACTGCGTGTCTTGGGTGGCCATGGGTGGTCCCCTCTGAAATCTTCCAGATGTTGGAGAATGCTGACCTCTAGTAGGGGGTTGCATTCTCTGGGCTGGTGCTGCTGGTTCTTGCCCATTCTGGAGTGCTGCTTCTCTGTGTTGTGGGCAATCTCTGGCCCGATGTTGATTGTCTCCACATATCAGGCATAGTCTATACTTTCTCCGGCAGTTTTTAGCATAATGTCCCTGCCTGCCACAATGGTGACAAGTCGAAAGTTTCTTGTGTTGATATGGCCCCGTCTTGTGTTGTGTCTGATTTCCCTGGTGACGGATTGGTCCTCTTGCTCCAGTCTGGTCTCTGGCTGATATGGTTGGATTTGAGGGTCTTGCTTCTCTGCCAATGGCTTCTTGTATCCTTGCCTCTGAAAGAACTTCCTTGTAGGAAATCCTCGACTGTGCCGTGGTATGCCCTTGGAGCTCGAGGGTAAGGCCGTGATGAAATTTCAGGGCCTTCTCCAGCTCGTTGGGTATTAGGATGGC